>CM033651.1:66187841-66210039 GCA_019512145.1 Engystomops pustulosus | reverse complement strand
TATGGTATAAGGTGATCTGACTGTATGTATATATATATATATATATATATATATATATATATAATGTCACTGCCAGCTGGATGTGGGTATAACCCTATATATACATATATCTATGGTACAGGGTGATCTGACTGTATGTATATGAGTGTATATATGTTTTGTCACTCACTGCCAGCTGGATGTGGGTATAACCCTGTATATACATATCTATGGTATAGGGTGATCTGACTGTATGTAAATATATTTTATGTCACTCACTGCCAGCTGGATGTGGGTATAATCCTATATATATACATATATCTATGGTATAAGGTGATCTGACTGTATGTATGAGTGTATATATATTATGTCACTCACCGCCAGCTGGATGTGGGTATAACCCTATATATATACATACATATGGTATAGGGTGATCTAACTATATGTATATGTGTGTATGAGTGTATATATATTTTATGACACTCACTGCCAGCTGGATGGGAGATTTTTCTCTGTATATAGTATGGTCTTACTGTATGTATATAAGTATACTTGTGGTATGTCAGACACAACCAGCTTGATTTGTGTATAACCTTATGTATAGATATACATACTAATATGAGTATATATAATCTATAGTATAGGATGATACTGTATGAATGTATGTACTGTATGTTATATGCTTAGATATGTCAGTCGCTGTCAGCTGGATGGGTGTGTGTGTATATATATCTTACTGCATGTAAGTGTATAGGCTAGTATGTCAGCTGGATGGGATATACATTGATAATAATGTATGTATATAAGTGTGTTTGGTTTGTCAGTCACCGTCAGCTGGATGTGTGTATAAATATATGTATATATGATCTAACTGTATGTATTTGATACGGGAGTCAGTGCCAGCCAGGGGAGTAACTAGGAGGCCCCCCTTCCCCTTAAAGAAAAGCATATTTGTATACTTACTCATGTGAGTTTCAATTACACACAGTATATACACACACACACCATATACACATACATACAGTACCATATATATCCATGCATCATATCCACCGACATACTCCAAAACATAGGGGGACCTGTGTGCGCTATATAGATAGGATAGGAATTATTATTATACAGAATATACACATCACACATACAGCAAATACACACACAAATAGTATATACACATCCAACACCCCAAATTCTAAGGCCCCCTGACACTGTGGGCTCCATAGAAGCTGCTATGGCTGCTACCTCTGTAGTTATGCCCCTGCTGCCAGTAGATTATACTATGTAAATGGTATGATCTTACTGTATGTGTATACTTGTGGTATGTCAGACACTGTGTATAACCTTATGTACAGATATACATACATACAAATATGTGTGTGTGTGTATATAATCTATAGTATAGGGTGATCTTACAGTATGTAAATATATAGGTCTGTAGTATGTCAGCTGGATGCAATATATATAATGTAGCATAATAATACTGTATGTATATCAGTGTGCTTGGTATGTTAGTTTTGTCACCTGGATGTATATAAGTAAGCTAGTAGTATAATCAGTGTAGAAAATGAATGTCATGGAGAGAACAATAAATATTTACTCTATATATAACCCATTAGTATTGTTTGCCTTGCATAGTGATATGTATTATTTATAGCTGTGTGCTACAATTATATTGTAAATTAAAGATGAATCATCATCTGCTTAGCTCATATGTATGTATGTACACGCACATCTATGTCAGATATACATAATAATATAACTTATTATTTATTTTACATTATCTTCTATCTATCCCACATGTCTCTATTGGGGGGGAGGGCGTGCATATATATTATCCCCAATTTTTGCATAGATTGTGGCACAGACTCCCTATTTGTGTAATTTTTTTTTTTACTCCATTTGCACACAAAGTTTTGGCACTTATGAAGTTTCTTTGAAGCCCTCACCAGTTCTAAAAAAAGGCAATGCCAAGGGGATGCGCCAGATTTCACAACTTTCATGGATGGTTTCTGGCATGGGTATAACCCTATATATACATATCTATGGTATAGGGTGATCTGACTATATGTATATGTGTGTATGAGTGTATATATATTTTATGACACTCACTGCCAGCTGGATGGGAGATTATTCTCTGTACATAGTATGGTCTTACTGTATGTATATAAGTATACTTGTGGTATGTCAGACACAACCAGCTTGATTTGTGTATAACCTTATGTATAGCTATACATACAAATATGAGTATATATAGTATAGGATGATACTGTATGAATGTATGTACTGTATGTTATATGCTTAGATATGTCAGTCGCTGTCAGCTGGATGGGTGTGTGTGTATATATATCTTACTGCATGTAAGTGTATAGGCTAGTATGTCAGCTGGATGGGATATACATTGATAATAATGTATGTATATAAGTGTGTTTAGTTTGTCAGTCACCGTCAGCTGGATGTGTGTATACATGTATGTATAAATGATCTAACTGTATGTATTTGATATGGGAGTCACTGCCAGCCAGGGGTTTAACTAGGAGAGGCCCCCCCCCCCCCCCTTAAAAAAGCATATTTGTATACTTACTCATGTGAGTTTCAATTACACACAGTATATATACACACACACACTATATACACATACATACAGTACCATATATATCCATCCACCGACATACTCCAAAACATACTGCTAGTTTGATTAGATTGTGAGCCCCATTGAGGACAGGGACCGATTTGGCAAGCTCTATGCAGCGCTGCGTAATCTGTGTGCGCTATATAATAAAGGGATTATTATTAAACAGAATATACATATCACATATACAGGAAATACACACACAAATAGTATATACACATCCAATATCCCAAATTCTAGGGCCCCCTGACACTGTGGGCTCCATAGCAGCAGCTATGGCTGCTACCCCTGTAGTTATGCCCCTGCTGCCAGCTGGATGGTAGATTATGCTATGTACATAGTATGATCTTACTGTATGTATATAAGTATACTTGTGGTATGTCAGACACTGTGGATGTGTGTATAACCTTATGTACAGATGTGTGTGTGTATAATCTATAGTATAGGATGATCTTACAGTATGTAAATATATAGGTCTGTAGTATGTCAGCTGGATGCAATATATATAATGTAGGATAATAATACTGTATGTATATCAGTGTGCATGGTATGTTAGTTTTCAGTAAGCTAGTAGTATAATCAGTGTAGAAAATGAATGTCATGGAGAGAACAATAAATATTTACTCTATATATAACCCATTAGTATTGTTTGCCTTGCATAGTGATATGTATTATTTATAGCTGTGTGCTACAATTATATTGTAAATTAAAGATGAATCATCTTCTGCTTAGCTCATATGTATGTATGTACACACACATCTATGTCAGATACATAATAATAATATAACTTATTATTTATTTTACATTATCTTCTATCTATCCCACATCTCTCTATTGGGGGGGACATCTATATTATCCCCAATTTTTGCATAGATTGTGGCACAGAGTCCCTATTTGTGTAATTTTTTTTTTACTCCATTTGCACACAAAGTTTTGGCACTTATGAAGTTTCTTTGAAGCCCTCACCAGTTCTAAAAAAAAGGCAATGCAAAGGGGATGCGCCAGATTTCACAACTTTCATGGATGGTTTCTGGCATAAAAGCGAGCTAATATGTAACATGCACCTAATGTATGAAGAGGCCTCCGTCAAATATCAGGCGCGTGCTACACAGGATAAGGGGCTATCAAGGTAGGAATTACATTGGTCTTGATAAATGCCTGATTCTATCCATCTCATACTTATGCCCCACATTGCATGTTTTTGGCTGTGTTCACACATAGCATTTCCATGCATTTTAAAGCGCAAAACAGCTGAGAGGAGGATATTTGCCTTATTATATTGTTAACATTTGTGTGTCCAAACACTAGGTTAACACCGTTCCAACAAATGTGTTAATATCACGTGAACAATTGTGTTTTGCTTATGCGTAACATTGCATTTTGTAAACACAAATATTCTCAGCAATGTAATTAGGCAGATTTTCTCCCAACAGTTGTTGTATTGCATTTCAAAGTATAAATACCGTGTCTGAACGCAGCCTTACAGGCTGAAAAATGACAGCTATTCTTTTGTATGTTTTTGACTGCCTCCTATTGATACACTGGGGCTTATTTACTAAAGGTCCCGCGGCCGCATTGTCCTTGGGTTTCCCAACTTTTCGGGCATCGCATCGGGGATTGTGTCGCACGCGATCAGGGGGGGGGGCAGGCCGTTGGACGATCCGACGTATTCGGACAACGCGCGGGATTTAACATTTAAAATTGTGTCGCAAGACAATGCACTCACATGCACCGGGAAGAAGAAGTTGAACTCCGGCGAAACTGAGCGGGGAAGCGACACATGCAGGATATCGGGCGAACGATCTTAGTGAATTGCGGTAGACTTCATCCTTGTCGGACACTCTGGATCGGGGATCGTGCAGGTACCAGGTAAGTAAATGTGCCCCACTGTGTAAATGCTCCAAGGTGATGTCACTTTTTTTTGTTTTCTGTGTTAAAATAAACACTATATGAAATATATAAGGTATATGTATACCTGGATTTGGGGCATATTCCAGCATATTATATACTCTAGACAAATTGTGTGAACATTAAATCTGTATTTATGTAATATATCCTAAAAAAAAAAAAGGGGTAAACTTATGAAATAATCGCAAATTCTTGTGCAGTGCAGGAATTTGAGATTAAAATAGTGAATACGCCACCTCCATGCCATATGGGCGTAGTGGGGTGGATGGGCACAGGGCATTCCTGTCCCCTGGCTGCAATGCTTTGAAAATACATCCAGCACTCCGAGATTTGTGAAAAACAGAAGAAGTACTCGTTTATTCACACGTGTTTTAAAAGCTACGTTTTGGCTCCTTAGACCTGGAGCCTTTCTCAAGCAAAGCTGCATGTAACACAGTGAAAGATTTTTGTAAAATACAAAGGAAGTGACATCATTTTACAAGTCATGTGATTACAGCAATTCAGGATTAAAGTCACATATTGACGAGAGCTTCACAATTGCATACAAACATTGAGTTAAATATATAGTGCAGTCATGTGCAAAAATATAATGAGGATCAAGCGCCTACCTAAGGATCAGTGTCGGACTGGATGTGTGGCTGCGGCGTGCCGCCATGGAGCACTGCGCATGACACAGATCATGTGACTCATAAAATGAAAACAGGTGATCATGTGATCGCATCAGCCCGTGCGCATGCGCACTGGAAAGCTGAGGTCCGTGACGCCATCTTGCGAGAGGGAAGACTGTACAGTATCCAGTAAGTGCGAGGCTCCAGGTCTCCAGGTCTAAGGAGACGAAACGTAGCTTTTGATGTGTGAATAAACGAGTACTGTTTATTCTGTTTTTCACAAATCTCGGAGTGCTGCCATTTTTTTTGTTGCTATATATATATATATATATATATATATATATTACGCTGGTTGTCCCAACTGGTTAAAGGCTGAATTACAGTTTTATTGTTGATAGATAAGGCTTTTCTACAATGTGTGTGAATTTCACTTAAATAAGGAAAATATTTCAAAGCAGATTTTGATGTGGATTTTCTCGTGGAAGATCTGCATCAAATTCCACCTGCTGTGAGCATATCCCAATAGCACCTGATGGACCCCACTGTCCCTTAGGTTTTCATTATTCCAATAAAATATTGCCACTTTCTGCACTATTGTCTTTGTAATTTTTTTTTACAGAATCTGCAAGAAAGACTCCTTATGGAACCTCTGCCACAGATGTGAACAGAAGTTGTTAGTGTTAAGTCTTTTCATAATAAATATAAATGTATTTGTGTGGGTGTCTGTGTGTGATTATATACGTGCACATAAATACATACACTCCCACACATAAACTTGTGCTTCTAATGACAAGACAAATCACCAACAATCTGTTGCATGTGAAGAATTCTATTCAGCTATTTCTGGATGGCAATTCTTTTCCAACAAGTGGTTTCACCCAGCTTTCCCACACGCTTTCTAAATCCTCAATATATAAGTGACTTAATAAGGGTCCATTAGAACAGCCAGTAATATTTCTGCTTGGAAGCCTCTTTTAAGTGTTGGTGGCAATACCCAGCCACGGTGTGCGTGAACTTGAAATACAGACAAAGCTCCATGCACACATCTGTAAATTGCGGTCGTAAGCTAGCTGAATAAACTGCAGCCAGCTCACACCCCGCTGTAGAGATGCATTGTGCATGTCTGATCCGGGTGGCTGCAGCACAGAAGGTAGTCCTATTCCTGCCCGGCTTTGTAGTGTGGTCAATTAGCTCCCGCCACCCGGCTCAGGGTCTGCTCACATGGGTTTGCGCGGAGCCTTACGCTACCTGCACATAAACCTTTTTTGTCCGTATGCTCTCTTATTCTTAGGGCACCATGGTGTCTTAGTGGTCTGCACTATAGCCTTGCAGTGCTGGGGACCTAGGTCCCAGGGTCAACATCTGCAAAGAGTTAGTATGTTTTCTCCGTGTTTGCATGGGTTCCTCCAGGTCCTCTGGTTTCCTCCCACACTCCAAAAATATAGTAGTAGCTTGATTAGATTGTGAGCCCCATTGGGAACAGGGACCAATTTGGCAAGCTCTGTGCAGCGCTGCATAATCTGTGTGCGCTATACAAATAAAGGATTTATTATTATTATTATTTTTATGAGTGTACTTTCGTTTTGGTATACTCTGTTCGCCTATTCCACCTAACCCAGACATGTTGCTGTGATTGGCCAAGTGGAGCATAGCCATCGTTCAGCAGAGCAAAAAGTTTGGGTCCACTTATCTCTACTGATGACACACTGACATATTAATTTCAATGACCCCATGCATGCTTTTCATGGATCTGTGTGCAGGCTGTAAAAAAAACCTGATATTCTAGGATGTCCCGTCATTGGCAGTTTTGGCCATTTCCGTGACACCCATTGCTTACAGGTATGTAACATACAGCCAGGTCATTTCCATTCAAAAAAGGATCCCCTTGTATTACGCATGATTTAGCCTTATACAGTGTGGTTCATCCACAACTGTGATTTCAGGATACATTTTTTTATGCTAGCAAAAAAGCTATGGAGGGAGATTAAGGAGTTTTTCTTCCTAGTGTAAATGTCTTATGTGTGCCCTCACATCCAGCAGATTTTTCTGTTAAATGTCCCACTTATAAGAACTTGTATAAATCCATGTACTTGCTGTCAAAACACATCCAATTTAGATGAATGGAGATGATCTTCAGTCTGAAAAACCTACATCATTAGATCATTGATCATCATTAGATGACACCAGTCAGTGATACTCCGGTCAACCAGTGCTGTCATTGTGAAGTGGAGCAACGTTTATGAGCAACCAGGAATATGTAACGTTCATATACTATAGTGGGACCTCCACATAACATAAAATGGGACCTCCAAATGTCATGTACAATAGAATGGGACCTCTAAATGTCATATACCACAGAATCGGACCTCCAAGTGCCATCCATCATAGGATGGGACTTCCAATTACCATATACCATAGAATAGAACCTCTAAAGGTCATATACAATAGAAAGGGGACATTCAAGTGTCATATACCATAGCATGGGAGCTCCAAATGTCGTATACCACAGAGTTGGATCTACAAGCCTCATATACCATAGAATGGGACCTTCAAGTGCCATATACAATAGAAAGGGGAACTCCAAGTGTCATATATCATAAAATGGGACCTCCAAATGTCATATAAAACAAAATGAAACCTCAAAGTGCCATATACCATAGAGTGGGACCTCTAAATGCAATATACAATAGAAAGGGGACCTCAAAGTGCCATATACCATAGAGTGGGACCTCTAAATGCAATATACAATAGAAAGGCGACCTCCAAGTGCCATATACCATAGAGTGGGACCTCTAAATGCCATATACAATAGAAAGGGGACCTCCAAGTGCCATATACCAAAGAATGGAATGGAACCTCCAAGTGTGATTGACCACATAATAGGATCTCCAAGTTCCTTAACATGGAACGGCACCTCCAAAAGTCATATACTATAGTTGGAACCTTCAAGAGTCATATATCACAAAATGGGACCATGAAATGCGTTGCACAATGCAATCTGTTCTTGGCTATGGCTATAACTGTGGAGCCTCAAGCTGCCACAAAGAAGCAATGTAAGCACAACACTTCTGCAGGGTTTTGGTCGCATTCAGTGGTCACCACATGTAAACCCAACTTCATGGGTCATGAATAAAACTTTTGATGCTATATGAAGTACTCAATTATTCACCTTTATCGGTTTATGGGTTTGTATTGTGTACTTTTGTGTGTGTGCATAGGTATAAAGTACATACACATTCCATAGTGCTGTAACATGGAGGAAGCATTGGATGTAAATATCTAGTTACACCTTGACCAGGTTTACTATGATGGCAACACCTGCTGGTGATTAACTAGTATTACTAATATATTACTTTCATAGAGTCATCTAGGGCCTCTTTATCACTCGGTCTACATTGCCTTTTATTTTTAAGTATAGTGGCGTTTATTTTATGCCAGTTTCTTAGAACTTAAGTATACCTGTAACTATTTCATAAAAGTTAATGATCAGTAGGGCGATAATGTTGAGAGAACTTGCCTGTATAATACAAGTGACATGTAGGAGTTCAGGTAGGTTGAACATAATGTAATATTTTTAAACAGTTCTGTAGTTAATGTACAACTTTCACTTTCACTCCCTTCAGGGAACAGGAAGTTCCTATAAAAATACACTTTTTATAATCTATTCTAAAAGCCTGTTTGCATGTCATAGTTTTTGCATGAGGTGGATACATCAATTGAATATTGCACTATAGTTTATTTTTTTTTTATTTTGTTGTCTGGAATTCCTATATCAGCACATGCTTTTAAAATCCTTGCATAAATGTCAAAAGTTTATAGAATGCAATGAATGCGGACCAATAAATCGACGTTCTCAAATGCAAGAAGTGCAAAGTTGGCAACTGTCCTTGAGGATGTGGTCTCATATTCAATAGGGCTGAGGCCCACCCCTGTGCTCCAGGGAGGGCTTTAAAACTAATAAAGAGCTTATACTCACCTCTCTTTCACCAGCCATATCTGAAAAAAATTGTACTCCTGCATAACCCCTTTAATGCCAGTATTAGCTTGCCGCCTTTTAAAAAGTTTTGCCGGAAGCGAATCTGAAAAAGATTTGGATTTCAATTCAGTGCCGAAAAATTGCAAGATTTATACCAAATCTACAAACCAAGGAATAGATTGGCTCATCTCTATTCTTGGGGAAGCCTGCAGCCAACCACACGTATCTCCAGCTACTAGAGGGGAGATGTCAGATTACAAATTGACCATCTGTTCTCTTCATTGTGACTAACTATGCACTGGTAATACATATCAAAAGGGGTCTATCATATGAAAAAGTGAAGTGTCTAGATTAGATATGAGCGAGCATACTCGTCCGAGCTTGATGCTCGTTCGAGTATTAGCGTACTCGAAATGGCTCGTTGTTCGGACGAGTATTTCGCCCGCTCAAGAACTGCTCGAGTCAATGCAAATTGTCTTCTAATAAGTTAGCAGATGTATGGAAACATCTGCAATGTGTTCTTCAGTGAACACAGGATCATTTAAGTGAAGAACACAGTGAAGAACACATTGCAGATGTTTCCGTACATCTGCTAACTTATTAGAAGACATTATTTCTCAATAAAATGACACATTGAAAAATGCTTGAGTCTCCCATTGACTTCAATGGGGCTCGTTATTCGAAACGAGCACTCGAGCATCGGGAAAAGTTCGTCTCGAATCGTGTAGGCTAGGAGCATGAAGTTAATATTTGCTTCTGCACCCTGTACATACTGTAGTTGAGTGACAATATTTCAATCTGAAAATTCTTAAGAATTAAAGTATTGCGTGTTAAGGAAAGGTTATATGAGCTCCCTCTAAGCAGGGAATGTCATTGGAATGGTACCTTCACCACCTCCTTATTAACTAACTTAATCCCTTTTGGTACAGATTAAATTCAGTTCTTCTTTGCAATTAAATGGCAATTTCAACCAAAATGGCATTTTAATACTTCACTATGGTTTACATAAGCATATTTTATAATCAAGAATGAATAAATCCATCATATTATACTACATGTATAACTATGGCAATCCAGTGCTACAAATAGATTTGTTCAAATCCGCACTTCTTCATTTTTTTTACTTATATTCAAACCAAAGCTATGGTTATTTATGCAGCTTTTGGCTTTTGTTATACTCCTGCTGTTCCTGTTGTTGCTGCCTAAAGCAGCTATAGATCTGTTCCAAGTCATTTTTGTGGTTACTTGGAGCACCGGCTATTGTAGTTCATCTATTGTAGACAAAAGTTAAATATAAGATGAATGTAATTTATTGCAGTGACTAATTTTGACCTTTTTTTTCTCTTTTATATCTCCCAATAATAATAAATTGGTGTAAAAGTGGATCTGCAGGTTAAAGTGCCACTTGCATTCGTTAATCGGATATGGTATAGAGAAACCTTAGCCCCATCTTTGGGGCTGTACAGCATATTTGGTGATGTTTCGAAGATGTAATATTCATGAATTTAAATAAAAATGCATGGATCAGCACTAGGCATTCACATTTATTTTCATTTGGAAGTTGATCAGCTGTAAACCTTATAGATGCAATTCTTTTGACACCACAAATTAGTTGGAAACTTGGGTTGAAACTAAAGCTTGACATGAATACAAAGGCTCCCATTAGGGTTGCTGTACTTTAAAATAAATGGCCTGTTATTATATTAGACCATTATTATTAGATAATTTGGGGTCACTCTCACCATTCAGCTAGATGATTGACCATAGTGAATGTGTGTCTCCGACAGAAATGTTTGATCGTAATATCTACTATGAACAAATAATAATATGGGAGGATAAATGATATGATGAATGGTGTATCATAGTAGATAAGGTCCATCAAGTTAAACCTATAAATCCTACAGTGATCCAAAGGAAGGTAAAGAAAGCCTACAAATCTGATACCAATTGACCAAAAGTTGGGAAAAATTATTTACCGACCCCAATATGGCAGTCAGTATAATTCCCTGAAACAACATCAACTATTAACAAAATGTTATCTTTCCATAACCTTTCATATTTTCTCTATCCAGCAAGGCATCCAGGTCTCTCTTGAACATGAACAAATTATTTGTTCCGTGGCAGAGAATTCCATAGCCTCAATGCTCTAACAGTAAAGAATCTATAGTGATTATAGAACCGCCTCTCCTCTAATCCTAGTGGATGCCCCCTGCCTCTCATCTAGGTGTAGAGGATGCCCCCTGTCTATGGTGATGGTAGAATCGCCTCTCCTCTAGGCGTACAGGATGGCCCCTGTCTATGGTGATGGTAGAACCTCCTCTCCTCTAGGTGTAGTGGATGCCCCTGTCTATGGTGATGGTAGAACCACCTGTCCTCTAGGTGTAGAGGATGTCTCCTGTCTATGGTGATGGTAGAACCTCCTCTCCTCTAGGTGTAGAGGATGCCCCCTGTCTATGCTGATGGTAGAACCTCCTCTCCTCTAGGTGTACAGGATGCTCCCTGTCTATGGTGATAGTAGAACCTCCTCTCCTCTAGGTGTAGAGGATGCCCCCTGTCTATGGTGATGTTAGAACCTCCTCTCCTCTAGGTGTAGAGGATGTCCTCTGTCTATGGTGATGGTAGAACCTCCTCTCCTCTAGGTGTAGTGGATGCCCCCTGTCTATGGTGATGGTAGAACCGCCTCTCCTCTAGGCGTAGAGGATGCCCCCTGTCTATGGTGATGGTAGAACCGCCTCTCCTCAAGGGGATGCGCCAGATTTCACAACTTTCATGGATGGTTTCTGGCATAAAAGCGAGCTAATATGTAACATGCACCTAATGTATGAAGAGGCCTCCGTCTGGTCAAATATCAGGCGCATGCTACACAGGATAAGGGGCTATCCAGGTAGGGATAACACCGGTCTTGATAAATGCCTGATTCTATCCATCTCATACTTATGCCCCACATTGCATGTTTTTGGCTGTGTTCACACATAGCATTTCCATGCATTTTAAAACAGCAAAACAGCTGAGAGGAGGATATTTGCCTTATAATATTGTTGTTAACATTTATGTGTCCAAACACTAGGTTAACACCGTTCCAACAAATGTGTTAATATCACGTGAACAATTGTGTTTTGCTAATGTGTTAACATTGCATTTTGTAAACACAAATATTCTCAGCAATGTAATTAGTCAGATTTTCCCCCAACAGTTGTTGTATTGCGTTTCAAAGTATAAATACCGTGTCTGAACGCAGCCTTACAGGCTGAAAAATGACAGCTATTCTTTTGTATGTTTTTGACAGCCTCCTATTGATACACTGGGGCTTATTTACTAAAGGTCCCGCGGCCGCATTGTCCTTGGGTTTCCCAACTTTTCGGGCATCGCATCGGGGATTGTGTCGCACGCGATCAGGGGGGGGGGCAGGCCGTTGGACGATCCGACGTATTCGGACAACGCGCGGGATTTAACATTTAAAATTGTGTCGCAAGACAATGCACTCACATGCACCGGGAAGAAGAAGTTGAACTCCGGCGAAACTGAGCGGGGAAGCGACACATGCAGGATATCGGGCGAACGATCTTAGTGAATTGCGGTAGACTTCATCCTTGTCGGACACTCTGGATCGGGGATCGTGCAGGTACCAGGTAAGTAAATGTGCCCCACTGTGTAAATGCTCCAAGGTGATGTCACTTTTTTTTGTTTTCTGTGTAAAAATAAACATGAAATATATAAGGTATATATATACCTGGATTTGGGGCATATTTCAGCATATTATATACTCTAGACAAATTGTGTGAACATTAAATCTGTATTTATGTAATATATCCTAAAAAAAACAAAGGGGTAAACTTATGAAATAATCGCAAATTCTTGTGCAGTGCAGGAATTTGAGATTAAAATAGTGAATACGCCACCTCCATGCCATGTGGGCGTAGTGGGGTGGATGGGCACGGGGCGTTCCTGTCCCCTGGCTGCAATGCTTTGAAAATACATCCAGCACTCCGAGATTTGTGAAAAACAGAAGAAGTACTCGTTTATTCACACATGTGTTTTAAAAGCTACGTTTTGGCTCCTTAGACCTGGAGCCTTTCTCAAGCAAAGGTGCATGTAACACAGTGAAAGATTTTTGTAAAATACAAAGGAAGTGACATCATTTTACAAGTCATGTGATTACAGCAATTCAGGATTAAAGTCACATATTGACGAGAGCTTCACAATTGCATACAAACATTGAGTTAAATATATAGTGCAGTCATGTGCAAAAATATAATGAGGATCAAGCGCCTACCTAAGGATCAGTGTCGGACTGGATGTGTGGCTGCGGCGTGCCGCCATGGAGCACTGCGCATGACACAGATCATGTGACTCATAAAATGAAAACAGGCGATCATGTGATCGCATCAGCCCGTGCGCATGCGCACTGGAAAGCTGAGGTCCGTGACGCCATCTTGTGAGAGGGAAGACTGTACAGTATCCAGTAAGAGCGAGTCTCCAGGTCTCCAGGTCTAAGGAGCCGAAACGTAGCTTTTGATGTGTGAATAAACGAGTACTGTTTATTCTGTTTTTCACAAATCTCGGAGTGCTGCCATTTTTTTTGTTGCTATATATATATATATATATATATATATATATTACGCTGGTTGTCCCAACTGGTTAAAGGCTGAATTACAGTTTTATTGTTGATAGATAAGGCTTTTCTACAATGTGTGTGAATTTTCACTTAAATAAGGAAAATATTTCAAAGCAGATTTTTATGTGGATTTTCTGGTGGAAAATCTGCATCAAATTCCACCCGCTGTGAGCATATCCCAATAGCACCTGATGGACCCCACTGTCCCTTAGGTTTCCATTTTTCCAATAAAATATTGCCACTTTCTGCACTATTGTCTTTGTAAATTATTTTTTTACAGAATCTGCAAGAAAGACTCCTTATGGAACCTCTGCCACAGATGTGAACAGAAGTTGTTAGTGTTAAGTCTTTTCATAATAAATATAAATGTATTTGTGTGGGTGGCTGTGTGTGATTATATACGTGCACATAAATACATACACTCCCACACATAAACTTGTGCTTCTAATGACAAGACAAATCACCAACAATCTGTTGCATGTGAAGAATTCTATTCAGCTATTTCTGGATGGCAATTCTTTTCCAACAAGTGGTTTCACCCAGCTTTCCCACACGCTTTCTAAATCCTCAATATATAAGTGACTTAATAAGGGTCCATTAGAACAGCCAGTAATATTTCTGCTTGGAAGCCTCTTTTAAGTGTTGGTGGCAATACCCAGCCACGGTGTGCGTGAACTTGAAATACAGACAAAGCTCCATGCACACATCTGTAAATTGCGGTCGTAAGCTAGCTGAATAAACTGCAGCCAGCTCACGCCCCGCCGTAGAGATGCATTGTGCATGTCTGATCCAGGTGGCTGCAGCACAGAAGGTAGTGCAGGTCCTATTCCTGCCCGGCTTTGTAGTGTGGTCAATTAGCTCCCTCCACCCGGCTCAGGGTCTGCTCACATGGGTTTGCGCGGAGCCTTACGCTACCTGCACATAAACCTTTTTTGTCCGTATGCTCTCTTATTCTTAGGGCACCATGGTATCTTAGTGGTCTGCACTATAGCCTTGCAGTAGTGGGGACCTAGGTCCCAGGGTCAACATCTGCAAAGAGTTAGTATGTTTTCTCCGTGTTTGCATGGGTTCCTCCGTGTCCTCTGGTTTCCTCCCACACTCCAAAAATATACTAGTAGCTTGATTAGATTGTGAGCCCCACTCAACTTTTTTAAAGATGAGTGTACTTTCGATTTGGTATACTCTGTTCGCCAGCTCTGCCTAACCCAGAAATGTTGTTGTGATTGGCCAAGTGGAGCATAGCCATCGTATGCGGGTTCAGCAGAGCAAAAAGTTTGGGTCCACTTATCTCTACTGATGACACACTGACATATTAATTTCAATGACCCCATGCATGCTTTTCATGGATCTGTGTGCAGGCTGTAAAAAAAAACCTGATATTCTAGGATGTCCCGTCATTGGCAGTTTTGGCCATTTCCGTGACACCCATTGCTTACAGGTATGTAACATACAGCCAGGTCATTTCCATTCAAAAAAGGATCCCCTTGTATTACGCATGATTTAGCCTTATACAGTGTGGTTCATCCACAACAGTGATTTCAGGATACATTTTCTTATGCTAGCAAAAAAGCTATGGAGGGAGATTAAGGAGTTTTTTTCCTAGTGTAAATGTCTTACGTGTGCCCTCACATCCAGCAGATTTTTCTGTTAAATGTCCCACTTATAAGAACTTGTATAAATCCATGTACTTGCTGTCAAAACACATCCAATTTAGATGAATGGAGATGATCTTCAGTCTGAAAAACCTACATCATTAGATCATTGATCATCATTAGATGACACCAGTCAGTGATACTCCGGTCAAACAGTGCTGTCATTGTGAAGTGGAGCAACGTTTATGAGCAACCAGGAATATGTAACGTTCATATACTATAGTGGGACCTCCACATAACATAGAATGGGACCTCCAAATGTCATGTACAATAGAATGGGACCTCTAAATGTCATATACCACAGAATCGGACCTCCAAGTGCCATCCATCATAGGATGGGACTTCCAATTACCATATACCATAGAATAGAACCTCTAAAGGTCATATACAATAGAAAGGGGACATTCAATTGTCATATACCATAGCATGGGAGCTCCAAATGTCGTATACCACAGAGTTGGATCTACAAGTCTCATATACCATAGAATGGGACCTTCAAGTGCCATATACAATAGAAAGGGGAACTCCAAGTGTCATATATCATAAAATGGGACCTCCAAATGTCATATAAAACAAAATGAAACCTCAAAGTGCCATATACCATAGAGTGGGACCTCTAAATGCAATATACAATAGAAAGGGGACCTCCAAGTGCCATATACCATAGAGTGGGACCTCTAAATGCAATATACAATAGAAAGGCGACCTCCAAGTGCCATATACCATAGAGTGGGACCTCTAAATGCCATATACAATAGAAAGGGGACCTCCAAGTGCCATATACCAAAGAATGGAATGGAACCTCCAAGTGTGATTGACCACATAATAGGATCTCCAAGTTCCTTAACATGGAACGGCACCTCCAAAAGTCATATACTATAGTTGGAACCTTCAAGAGTCATATATCACAAAATGGGACCATGAAATGCGTTGCACAATGCAATCTGTTCTTGGCTGTGGCTATAACTGTGGAGCCTCAAGCTGCCACAAAGAAGCAATGTAAGCACAACACTTCTGCAGGGTTTTGGTCGCATTCAGTGGTCACCACATGTAAACCCAACTTCATGGGTCATGAATAGAACTTTTGATGCTATATGAAGTACTCAATTATTCACCTTTATCGGTTTATGGGTTTGTATTGTGTACTTTTGTGTGTGTGCATAGGTATAAAGTACATACACATTCCATAGTGCTGTAACATGGAGGAAGCATTGGATGTAAATATCTAGTTACACCTTGACCAGGTTTACTATGATGGCAATACCTGCTGGTGATTAACTAGTATTACTAATATATTACTTTCATAGAGTCATCTAGGGCCTCTTTATCACTCGGTCTACATTGCCTTTTATTTTTAAGTATAGTGGCGTTTATTTTATGCCAGTTTCTTAGAACTTAAGTATACCTGTAACTATTTCATAAAAGTTAATGATCAGTAGGGCGATAATGTTGAGAGAACTTGCCTGTATAATACAAGTGACATGTAGGAGTTCAGGTAGGTTGAACATAATGTAATATTTTTAAACAGTTCTGTAGTTAATGTACAACTTTCACTTTCACTCCCTTCAGGGAACAGGAAGTTCCTATAAAAATGCACTTTTTATAATCTATTCTAAAAGCCTGTTTGCATGTCATAGTTTTTGCATGAGGTGGATACATCAATTGAATATTGCACTATAGTTTATTTTTTTTTTATTTTGTTGTCTGGAATTCCTATTTCAGCACATGCTTTTAAAATCCTTGCATAAATGTCAAAAGTTTATAGAATGCAATGAATGCAGACCAATAAATCGACGTTCTCAAATGCAAGAAGTGCAAAGTTGGCAACTGTCCTTGAGGATGTGGTCTCATATTCAATAGGGCTGAGGCCCACCCCTGTGCTCCAGGGAGGGCTTTAAAACTAATAAAGAGCTTATACTCACCTCTCTTTCACCAGCCATATCTGAAAAAAATTGTACTCCTGCATAACCCCTTTAATGCCAGTATTAGCTTGCCGCCTTTTAAAAAGTTTTGTCAGAAGCGAATCTGAAAAAGATTTGGATTTCAATTCAGTGCCAAAAAATTGCAAGATTTATACCAAATCTACAAACCAAGGAATAGATTGGCTCATCTCTATTCTTGGGGAAGCCTACAGCCAACCACACGTATCTCCAGCTACTAGAGGGGAGATGTCAGATTACAAATTGACCATCTGTTCTCTTCATTGTGACTAACTATGCACTGGTAATACATATCAAAAGGGGTCTATCCATATGAAAAAGTGAAGTGTCTAGATTAGATATGAGCGAGCATACTCGTCCGAGCTTGATGCTCGTTCGAGTATTAGCGTACTCGAAATGGCTCGTTGTTCGGACGAGTATTTCGCCCGCTCAAGAACTGCTCGAGTCAATGCAAATTGTCTTCTAATAAGTTAGCAGATGTATGGAAACATCTGCAATGTGTTCTTCAGTGAACACAGGATCATTTAAGTGAAGAACACAGTGAAGAACACATTGCAGATGTTTCCGTACATCTGCTAACTTATTAGAAGACATTATTTCTCAATAAAATGACACATTGAAAAATGCTCGAGTCTCCCATTGACTTCAATGGGGCTCGTTATTCGAAACGAGCACTCGAGCATCGGGAAAAGTTCGTCTCGAATCGTGTAGGCTAGGAGCATGAAGTTAATATTTGCTTCTGCACCCTGTACATACTGTAGTTGAGTGACAATATTTCAATCTGAAAATTCTTAAGAATTAAAGTATTGCGTGTTAAGGAAAGGTTATATGAGCTCCCTCTAAGCAGGGAATGTCATTGGAATGGTACCTTCACCACCTCCTTATTAACTAACTTAATCCCTTTTGGTACAGATTAAATTCAGTTCTTCTTTGCAATTAAATGGCAATTTCAACCAAAATGGCATTTTAATACTTCACTATGGTTTACATAAGCATATTTTATAATCAAGAATGAATAAATCCATCATATTATACTACATGTATAACTATGGCAATCCAGTGCTACAAATAGATTTGTTCAAATCCGCACTTCTTCATTTTTTTTACTTATATTCAAACCAAAGCTATGGTTATTTATGCAGCTTTTGGCTTTTGTTATACTCCTGCTGTTCCTGTTGTTGCTGCCTAAAGCAGCTATAGATCTGTTCCAAGTCATTTTTGTGGTTACTTGGAGCACCGGCTATTGTAGTTCATCTATTGTAGACAAAAGTTAAATATAAGATGAATGTAATTTATTGCAGTGACTAATTTTGACCTTTTTTTTCTCTTTTATATCTCCCAATAATAATAAATTGGTGTAAAAGTGGATCTGCAGGTTAAAGTTCCACTTGCATTCGTTAATCGGATATGGTATAGAGAAACCTTAGCCCCATCTTTGGGGCTGTACAGCATATTTGGTGATGTTTCGAAGATGTAATATTCATGAATTTAAATAAAAATGCATGGATCAGCACTAGGCATTCACATTTATTTTCATTTGGAAGTTGATCAGCTGTAAACCTTATAGATGCAATTCTTTTGACACCACAAATTAGTTGGAAACTTGGGTTGAAACTAAAGCTTGACATGAATACAAAGGCTCCCATTAGGGTTGCTGTACTTTAAAATAAATGGCCTGTTATTATATTAGACCATTATTATTAGATAATTTGGGGTCACTCTCACCATTCAGCTAGATGATTGACCATAGTGAATGTGTGTCTCCGACAGAAATGTTTGATCGTAATATCTACTATGAACAAATAATAATATGGGAGGATAAATGATATGATGAATGGTGTATCATAGTAGATAAGGTCCATCAAGTTAAACCTATAAATCCTACAGTGATCCAAAGGAAGGTAAAGAAAGCCTACAAATCTGATACCAATTGACCAAAAGTTGGGAAAAATTATTTACCGACCCCAATATGGCAGTCAGTATAATTCCCTGAAACAACATCAACTATTAACAAAATGTTATCTTTCCATAACCTTTCATATTTTCTCTATCCAGCAAGGCATCCAGGTCTCTCTTGAACATGAACAAATTATTTGTTCCGTGGCAGAGAATTCCATAGCCTCAATGCTCTAACAGTAAAGAATCTATAGTGATTATAGAACCGCCTCTCCTCTAATCCTAGTGGATGCCCCCTGCCTCTCATCTAGGTGTAGAGGATGCCCCCTGTCTATGGTGATGGTAGAATCGCCTCTCCTCTAGGCGTACAGGATGGCCCCTGTCTATGGTGATGGTAGAACCTCCTCTCCTCTAGGTGTAGTGGATGCCCCTGTCTATGGTGATGGTAGAACCACCTGTCCTCTAGGTGTAGAGGATGCCCCCTGTCTATGGTGATGGTAGAACCTCCTCTCCTCTAGGTGTAGAGGATGCCCCCTGTCTATGCTGATGGTAGAACCTCCTCTCCTCTAGGTGTACAGGATGCTCCCTGTCTATGGTGATAGTAGAACCTCCTCTCCTCTAGGTGTAGAGGATGCCCCCTGTCTATGGTGATGTTAGAACCTCCTCTCCTCTAGGTGTAGAGGATGTCCTCTGTCTATGGTGATGGTAGAACCTCCTCTCCTCTAGGTGTAGTGGATGCCCCCTGTCTATGGTGATGGTAGAACCGCCTCTCCTCTAGGCGTAGAGGATGCCCCCTGTCTATGGTGATGGTAGAACCGCCTCTCCTCTAACATGTAAAACCCAATAATAAAATGAGCAGAAGGAATAAAATATATTAGAAATATAATAATAATGAGTTCAGGCTCATCTCATTTCACCCTTGCATCATATACTCCTTACAAGCTCTGCCTGTTTGTAAATAGGTTGTCACTAAGGAACCTACTACTTTTCTTGCCACACCAATACTTTGCACTACATACAGGCGGTCTCCTACTTAAGAACATCCGACTTACAGACGACCCTAGTTACAAACGGACCTCTGGATGTTGGTAATTTACTGTACTTTAGGCTACATTCACGGCTGACGTATATATGCCATATATACGTCCCCCATAGATGGCAATGGGCGCACAGTGCCGTACGGGAGCGGTACGATGCAGCACACGTGCAGCACCTTACCGTTCCATAGCCAGGGAAAAGATAGGACATGCGCGTCATGTTTCTCCTACTCTCCCGGGCGCCGTCGTATGCCCGCCATGCTACGGCAGGCACACTGTCGTGTAAATGTGGCCTTAGGCTACATTCACACTGCCGTTGACCGCCGTACCGTAGCACGACGCTGCTCACCCCCGCCCCTCTCCATAGGGATTTATGCGGCACGTGTATGGGGCACATGTCCTATCTTTTTCCCGGGTACGGAGCGGTACGGTGCTACATGTGTGCAGCACTGCTCCAGAAGGGCGCCGTGCGCCCATTGCCATCTATGGTCGACGTATATCGGCTGTATATATGTCGGCCGTATATACGTCCCCCTTGTGGCGGTGTGAATGTGGCCTTAGCTGTAGGCTACAATGATCAGCTTTAGCAGTTATCACAGGTGTCTGCAGTCAAGCTTTATTGTTAATTCTGGTTTTTATGGCAACCCAACATTTTTAAAATCCATTTGTCACAGAGAACAAAAAAAATTTGACTGGGGCCACAATTATAATTTATACAGTTCCGACTTACATACAAACTCAACTTAAGAGCAAATCTACACAACCTATTCTGTATGTAACCCCGGGTCTACCTGAATTACAGCAACCAAATATTACATTTTTCCCAATGATCACCCCCTCGTTGAAGGAAGATAACCTAACACAAGCAGAGGCTCAACTATGTATACTCTGTTTCAACACTGAGTCGATTCTCAATAAATGGTTTTATATTTCAGGAAAAAGTTCCCTTTGAATAAGCTCTTTTTGTTAAATGGGTCATCCTCCTCATCAACAGTTTCTTACATCTGAAAGGAAATCTACCATTAAAATATAGAAAGAAACCAGGGGCACTTACTCGTAGATCGAGACACAGGGACTGTGGTCATTTTCTTATATTTGTTATCCATGGCCTCCTTCATTCTAAAATCAACTATTACAATTATGCTAATATCCCAGAAATGCTCTGTGGGACAGACGGCCCCTAGTTACAAACAGACCTCTGGATGTTGGTAATTTACTGTACTTTAGGCTATATTCACATGGCTGTATGGGGGACATATATATGGCTAACGTATATATGCCATATATACGTCCCCCATAGATGGCAATGGGCGCACAGTGCCGTACGGGAGCGGTACGATGCAGCACACGTGCAGCACCATACCGTTCCATAGCCGGAGAAAAGATAGGACATGTGCGTCATGTTTCTCCTCCTCTCCCGGGCGCTGTTGTGTGAATGTGGCCTTAGCTGTAGGCTACAATGATCAGCTGTAACAGTTATCACAGGTGTCTGTAATGAAGCTTTATTGTTAATTCTGTTTTTTATGACAATCCAACATTTTTAAAATCCAATTGTCACTGAGAACAAAAAAAATTAAGCTGGGGTTACAATTATAAAATATACAATTCCGACTTACATACAAATTCAACTTAAGAGCAAATCTACAGAGCCTATCTTGTATGTAACCCGGGGACTGCCTGAATTACAGCAACCAAATATTACATTTTTCAGAATGATCACCCCCTTGTTGAAGGAAGATAACTTAACACAAGCAGAGGCTCAACTATGTATACTCTGTTTCAACACTGAGTCGATTCTCAATAAATAGTTTGGTTTTATATGTTTCAGGAAAAAGTTCCCTTTGAATAAGCTCTTTTTATTAAATGGGTCATCAACAGTTTATTACATCTAAAAGGAAATCTACCATTAAAATCCAGCAAGATAAACAGGGACTGTGGTCATTTTCTTATTTTTGTTATCC
>CM033651.1:66164758-66177153 GCA_019512145.1 Engystomops pustulosus | reverse complement strand
CAGGGATACTTACTTAGATCCAGGCACAGTGACTAAAGATAAAAAAACCCAAATTAATTTATTTTAAAAAATTGTAGAACCTAAATGTTTTGTGAGTTGCTTAAAGGAAATCTACCAATCCAGGCACTGTGACTGTGATAACCTTCTTATGTTTGTTATCCATGGCCTCCTTTCTTCTAAAAATCAACATTTAAAATTATGATTATGAGCCAACAGGGCACTAGGGGTGTTACCACAACCCCTCTATGCTGTAGCTTCAAAAGCTTTTACACTACACAGAGCACTTCACCCTCCCACTATGTTAGATTACAGAAGGAAGAGGGATGGGGGATGTGCAGAGCAAGCGAGTGGTAGGGTGATATGTGTTCCCGCACAGAGTGCCTCTGGTAATGCACCCCCATAAGCTCATAAGCATCATTTTAAATGCTGATTTTAGAAGTAAGGAGACCATGGATAACAAATGTCAGAGGATTATCACAGCTATCTTTCTTGTTTCATTTATCTTAGAGGTTGATATATCAGGCAGCTGAGTCTGTGGGGTTTTTGCAACTTTTTATTAAAAAGTCGTAAACTTTTCTGCAACCCATTCTAAAAAATTTTCCTATGCCTGAACGGGACTAGAGTTTATTTGTGACTTTTTAACCATGATTTGCGCCAAAACCGAAACTTGCAAATCGCAACAGCTGGATTTTAAAGATATCAGGGATACTTACTTAGATCCAGGCACAGTGACTAAAGATAAAAAAAACCAAATTAATTTATTTTAAAAAATTGTAGAACCTAAATGTTTTGTGAGTTGCTTAAAGGAAATCTACCGATCCAGGCACTGTGACTGTGATAACCTTCTTATGTTTGTTATCCATGGCCTCCTTTCTTCTAAAAATCTAAAATTTAAAATTATGATTATGAGCCAACAGGGCACTAGGGGTGTTACCACAACCCCTCTATGCTGTAGCTTCAAAAGCTTTTACACTACACAGAGCACTTCACCCTCCCACTATGTTAGATTACAGAAGGAAGAGGGATGGGGGATGTGCAGAGCAAGCGAGTGGTAGGGTGATATGTGTTCCCGCACAGAGTGCCTCTGGTAATGCACCCCCATAAGTTCATAAGCATCATTTTAAATGCTGATTTTAGAAGTAAGGAGGCCATGGGTAACAAATGTCAGAGGATTATCACAGTCACAGTGCCTGGATTGGTAGATTTCCTTTAAACAACACACAAAAGATTTGGGTTCTACAATTTTTAAAAATAGGTTCATTGGGGGTTCTTTATCTTTAGTCAGGACATTTGTGCGTGTCTTTCTTGTTTCATTTATCTTAGAGGTTGATACATCAGGCAGCTGAGTCTGTGGGGTTTTTGCAACTTTTTATTAAAAAGTGGCAAACTTTTCTGCAACCCATTCGAAAGTTTTTCCTATGCCTGAACGGGACTGGAGTTTATTTGTGACTTTTTAACCATGATTTGTGCCAAAACCGAAACTTGCAAATCGCAACAGCAGGATTTTAAAGATATATCAGTGGAACACTGAAAAATTCTTGTGTGGCAAAATTCTTGTTAGGGGAAAGGAAAAGTCGCATATTTAGGTGCAAATATACAAATGTGCCAATAAAGTTGCAAATATAAGAGAAAAAAAAGAGAAATTCCATTGAGTTACAAATACCATATATACTCGAGTATAAGCCTAGTTTTTCAGCACAATAAAATGTGCTGAAAACTCAAACTCGCCTTATACTCGAGTAGGTTTTATCAGAGTTATGTGGTAAAATTAGGGGCTTCGGCTTATACTTGGGTCGGCTTATACTTGAGTATATACGGTAGTTAGACATTAAGACTTCATTGAATTCATGCTTTGCTGTATTAAAAAGTAAATAAAATCTTGTAGACAAATGTAATTATTCTACACTACACCTATAAACTCAATGAGGCCGATGTATAATTCCTTGCACAGCAGTGGCCTAAAAGGAATGAAAAAGTCAGAATTTCTGCTGCATGTAAATGGACATGATGGGGTGTGGAACATGATGGGTTAGGGTGGGAAGTCTTGCCCAGCCAAATTCACAAAAACTTAAAGGAAATCTACCATTTGTTTTTATGCTTTGCGAACCAAACATACCTTGAGAATGCTGTAGCTACACTGATGCAGAAACATATCTTGTTTAATCTCTGATCTGAGTCGTTTTGTTAAAAAAAGAAAAAAAAAATCTGGACTTTGGGAAAGCTGGATGCAGGCCGGCTACCGTGCATAAACACACTACACAGAGCTTCTTGAATTGTCCAGACAGGACTAATCAACCTGAGCTGAATAACTCATACATAGCAGCTGGGGGATGGTGCAGTGATTGATTAATCTGCCTGTCAGGGACAACACAGTGAATCCAGCATTCTCTGGAGCAGTGCATAATTAGGGTAAGAGGAGAGGTGCTGGGGCCGCTACAGGAGTGACAGAGCCTGATTATCATAATTTTATAATTGTTTTTTCAGCAAAGTGACTTAGTTCAGGGATTGAACAAGATATGTTTCTGCATCAGTGTAGCTACAGCATTCTCAAGCTATGTTTGATTCATAATACATACAAGCAAATGGTAGGCTTCCTTTTATCCATTCGGGACATTCATAAATTTCAATTCTAGCTCGTGAACGCAACACCAGAATTATTCAGGAATATCACACGCCGGCTGCAACAATCTTTTAGTACAAAGCAGAATATGGAAGCATTTTATTCCTTTATTATGACCTTAAGTGCTGTACCTAATGTGGGTCTAATGTCTTGAACTAACAGTTTGTTATTCTGTAGAAATAAGATATGCAACACCCTCGCCGATGCAAGGCGGAGGAGTGGTTGCGAATACGTCCCACCATGTAGCTTGCAACCATTTGTTTTTATGCATTGTGAACCAAACATACCTTGAGAATGTTTGATTCATAATACATAGAAGCAAATGGTAGATTTCTTTTAATCCATTCGGGACTTTCATAAATTTCAATTCTAGCCTGTGAACGCAACACCAGAATTATTCAGGTATATCACACGCCGGCTGCAACGATCTTTTAGCACAAAGCAGAATATGGAAGCATATTATTCCTATATTATGAACTTAAGTGCTGCCCCTAATTTGGGTCTAATGTATTGAACTAATAGTTTGTTATTCTGTAGAAATAAGATACTTTGGATATACAGGCAGTCCCTGGGTTACGTACAAGATAGGGTCCGGAGGTTTGTTCTTAAGTTGAATTTGTATGTAAGTCGAAACTGTATATTTTATAATTGTAGATCCAGACAAAAAAAAATTTGGCCCCAGTGACAATTGGAGTTTAAACATTTTTTGCTGTAATGGGACCAAGGATTATCATTAAAGCTTCATTACAGACACCTTACTGCTGATCATTGCAGCCTGGGACTATAGTAAAGCATTCAGAAAGCTTCACCAGAGGTCAGAGGTGTCTGTCTGTAACTATGGGTTGTCTGTAAGTCGGGTGTCCTTAAGTAGGGGACCGCCTGTAAATAGCAAAAGCTTTGGAAACCTTTCCTAACAAAACAAAAATGGTACAAAAGATCTTGGGTTCCAAAGAATTCTAATGATGTTGAAATACTGGGGCACATTTACTTACCCGGTCCTGCGCGCTCCCCGATCCAGAGTGTCCGACGAGAATGCACTGTGCTGCGATTCACTTACATTGTGCGTCCCAGTTCACCTCTTTCTTACCGGTGCATGAAAGTGCATGGCTTGCGACACAATTTTAAAGTTAAATCCCGTGCTCGTCGCAATCGAGCCGGCGTCATGCTCCACACCCGATCGTGTGCGCCAAAACCCCGGGGCATTCGACACAAGAGTCGGGAAACCTTGACAGAAGTGCGGGGGTCCGTGGACCCGTATAAAGCCCTCATTATAGCCATTTTTTAGAATATCAGGAGGACATTAATAAATTGTCTCTTTGACGCAGATTTGTTTTGTCCCCCAAACACACATACGGAACAAAATATCTGTATGAAAGAAACCAACATGGGGATGATAGCTACAGATTAAGAAATGTATACAATGGGAAACAATAGTTCCCTTAGGGCCTGGAGACCACGTACCCACTTACCGAATTAGGTCGCGCAGTGGGGGAACAGCCGGGGGCCGCGAGCGCGCAGTGTGTAAAAGACAGCAGGAGGAAAACAGAAAGGGGCCCAGCGGGCTGCACCATGGAAACACTCTGGAGCCGCGCGTGATGTGGAGATAAGCACAAAAAAAGAAAGCGAGAGAGGAGCCGTAGGGGTGATCAAATGCATTAAAGTCATTTTGGAAAATAATCACATTGGCAAACTACAGCACTAGATGAACCATTATTGCTATAATTGCAGTTAGCTTCTTCTTCAGAAATACAGTTAGTATTTTCCAGTCTATAGGAAGTACCCACGTACAAATCTAATACTCCATTCATTTGCCCCTAGAACAGGAATTTGTCACAAATAGAGATTTATTTGGTTATCGTTTTGTGCAATTGTTTTAGCTGAAAACTAAACACAGCAAAAACATCACAAGAAAATACAATGTTCCATCACAAAATACAGTTTTTTATGCAGGGGAACAACATCCATCAAATCCTAACCAATTTCAATTACTTCCTCTTCAATGAGCAGATCTTAGCTAGATCATCTGTTACCATCTATTTGCGCCAATTCACGGATGGCTTTTGTTCCGTAAGTGACTTTTTACCTTAATACAGGATACAAAACAACTTCGCCATATTGGATTTTTATCATGTGAACTCACAGTCCTACATGTCAGATCAACATTTTATCACTACTCCTTTTGATTTCTTTTACCCTTTAAAATCTATTAAAAGCCATTCTGCCCCCCCATTAGTTCATGTTCCCCTTGTTTTTATAGAGATAAAATATATATATAGATATATATAACATATATATATATATATATAATTTTTATATACATACATTACCCTAGGGGGGTTTCCTGCTAAATAGATCACCTTCCTGAGAAAAGGGGCTCTTGTTATATTGGCTTTGCATGTCCGTGGTTCAGTGATTTCCTTCCACCATGCCCATACAGCCATAATTTTCCAATGGGGATTTTTCACTGATCCATTGTCCCATAAGGAAAAAATGATGGAACCTGGCCTATTTTGTTTCACTGATGGGGAGACAGAAGGGCATAGAACCGTGGTGGTCGACCTATGGCACCGGTGACAGAGGTGGCACGCGGAGCCCTCTCTGGTGGGCACCCAGTCCCTCCCGATCAACCTCAGACATAAGGTCACCATTCAGGACTCCCCTCCTCCTCCTCCTGCAATCACACACACGCAGCCCAAAACGTATACCATGTTCAACACTATATTAAAGTGACTTGAAGTAGTATGGGGAGGAGCAAGGAGAGTGGTCAGAGCTGGCTATCATTGAGCCCCTCAGGCCTGTGATTATCCTGTGGAAGGGGACGTAGAGGGAAGCTACAATATAATCCAAATTTCTTCCCATTCTTTTCTCCATCTTTCGACGGGACGCCAATACGTTCAAATCTGTGGACACAGCAGGGAGCAATAGTTACATTAAACTGAACTGGCTTTAGTACTTCGAGAAAAATATGTGGCTTTCGGTTGTAACTTTGCACCTCATCCTCTAAAAGAGATTCCACATCACTGCAATAGAAGTTTAGAGGGTCATGCAAAAAAACTGATAAACACGTTTTTTTTTTAACTTATGAGGCTGAAAAACCAGGTGGGATTGTTCTCACACCACAGGCAATGTTAACAAAGGGTTTATGCGAACACGAGCCAAACGGATGTATCACAAAACGACAACGGAAGAACACGAGTACACGACGTTAGACAAAAAGCCAGGATGCCCAACTGAATCTTACACCACACCAACACGTCACAGGTCCACTGATGAACCGAGAATGACAGAAACAACAGCTCCAAACGCAGCCTATTGGCTGGACTGAGTCAAGTGCAGCTAGTTTTAGGAAGCGGATTGGCGGTAATTTATAATACAATTCGCACTGACAAAGGTACACTGCTGTCGCGCATCCTGTTATCGTCTTTATCAATGGCATACAGCTATCCTGTGGGGTGTTAGGGGTGTATGGGTCCCCAAAATTTATTCAAGGCCCAATGTTAATAAATACGTAATGACATTTTTAAGCCCAAACCTGGGATATGATATTTTAGAGGACAGTGCACATATAGAGATAGTAAATAGTAAGTTTATTTCAATTGTTCTCATCTCCATATGCAATTGTGATTTCAATATACAGGCAGGTTAAGTGCATCAAATCAACACTTAAAAAATCTTCAGGAAACTTGGATCATCACATAAGAATTGTCCAAGAAGAGCACCAGAATGAAATTACCCAAAAATATTGAAATCAACAAAATTGGAGATGAATCTTTGTTTTTTTCATAAAAAATGCCGTCCTTAAGTTCGGTATGGACCCATACCCCGTACCCAAGACTTTAACCATAAGTTGAGGCTGGGCATCAGCTCATCCGACTAACCCTTTCCTGACTAGTACCCCCATGCCTGGAAACTTTCACCTCACTCACGGGAAGCGAACCAGGGTCAAGAAAAAATGGGACGCAAGCATTCAAAAAGCAACACACATTTTCTGCTGGATGCATAGTTCCACGTGTCATGGTGCGATACTGTTGGGACTGGTGAGTTGTTGTGTTTGTGCGGCAAAACCCCACGTGCGAGTTGGAAGACCCAATATTTCACCAGACCTGACTCTTTACCCCCGATGCTTGACACTGGTTATGCCATTATTTGTTACCTTAAACCATTTGGATATAAGTCAAGATCTGAAAGTCTAGATGCAAACATAAGCCCAGATGTATCGAAAGTGAGCAAACTGCACATATTCAACTATCAGGGGGTAGCCGCCCTGCTCGGAAGTGGGAACCATCTTTTTTTTTGGTGCCACCCCTTTGAGTCCAGACCAGCGTTGGAACACAATGCTGTTGATCCCGCGGGGAAATGGGATCGCAAACGCCCACGAACGACTAAATCACCCTTGAGGTGCCAGAGTTTTTCTGTCTTGGTGGCCACCAGTGCAGCCGAGGACACAAAACGGGTATCAGACACACTTTATAAATACTGCGAAGGGAGGGCTCCAAGACATGCTTGCTTGTACAAGTCAAAACTGAAGCAAGCCAGCCCGAATAAGAGATCTGGGGCCAGAGTCTATGACAGGGATAGCAAACCTATGGCACAGGTGCCACAGGTGGCACTCGGGACCTTTCTTGTGGGCACCCAGGCTGTCCCCCAGGACAAGGTCACCATCGCAGGACGTAAGCTCTTCCTGCAGTCCGAACATTGGGATGCACTCTTCTTAAAGTTGACGGAAATCCCGTGACGATGTGGAACAGCCCCAGGATTCTCCTGTAAGAGAGAAGCTACAAGGATGTCTGAAGTTGCCGTCCTGCTTTCACGGTATGGGGGTCCCTCAGGGGCGGATACGATTGACTGGTGGAACAAAAGAAGTCACTGAGAATAACCTGTTTAAAATTGTCCAGTTGGCAATAAGTAGGTCTTTGATTGATTTGGACAACCCGGTCTCAAAGGGTTGCCACACCGTGGTCGATGACCTCTTCCTGAAACCAAGTAGCCTGCTGGTTACCATGCTAATGACCTCTGATGACCAGGTGTAAGGGTATAGTTTAGCTGTGACTGGGCGATCCATAGTGGTTGGATGAAGGGTCATATGACCCTAACGTGCGAATTGGCTGTGTGCTTCCAAGTGGGAACGTCGAGACAACTGCTGTTTTTCCTTACAGGTAACAGTTTAGGCCCTCAAAGACTGATTGACATATGAAGTATGTTAAGACACGTCCACATTATAGAACATTGTAGTAATCATTTCAGCAAAGAAAAAAGCAAGGCTTAGCTACAAACAGACAAACCACCCCATCCGCCCGAGCAAAGACTATACTGTACAAGAATACGGAAAAGAAAATCCGCAAAACACTATAGCCACTGGACACATGCATTGATGAAAACTGTGCATGAAATCAAATAGGAAATAAAGGATAGTCGAGGGGGCGTGGCGCTCCTTGAAACAAGGCGGTTTTTGTAAGGGTAGATCAGTCACGGGGGAGGGGACTCCTTGCAACATCCACCAATCAGCTGGTTACTAAGTAGGCGAGCGCACTCAGCAAGGCCACCGGGATGTCAGCAACCCGGGCGGCCCATTACAGAGAACAATGAAAAAAGGGGGGCGGTGGGAGAAACCCACACTAGGACTCCAAAACGGGGGGCCCAAGCGGGACCAACAACCGGAATCGAAGAGGTATAACAGAGATGCAGTGGGGAGGCAAAGAAGTAGAGTGGGATACCGGTGGCTGGCCGCGATGAAAGATCAATGTTAAAGTTAACCTGGAGCATTATACCGACATGAATATAGCGGGGGTGAGTTAAGAAATTCTAGCCACCTGGGGCGTGTGAAGGAATAAAGAAGCCAAATGTCTACCCAACAAACGCTAGGAGAAAGATAATGGTTGAGGAAGTATGGCTCTCAACGGGGTAGTGGCGGGAGGGGGGGGCCCGGGGACACAGGGGGCCGATGGCCACAAAGAAGAACGGTCTGGACGGCGATCGGAGGACAGAGGGGGGACCGCCAGAGGAAGGAGTGGGGGAGAGAACAGGGAACCGGCAGCAGCAGGAACCAGTGGCTGGCTCCCCCAAGGAGAAAGAGGGCCACAGGGCAAATAGTTGGTGCGAAAAAAAAAAAAAGAGCGGGGGGGGCCCAGGCCCGAGGAGTGGCCAAGGAGAGGAGAGCCCCACTGACCCACCCGCGAGGAAGCGCCAAGCGGACAGAGATGGCAAAGTAAAAAAACCTCCTCAGGGCCCCCCAGGCAACTCTCCCAGGGGAATCCCCCCTCAGGACGTCAGACATGTCTGCCCCACGCCTACGCGGCCACTCCCCATGGACTGCGGCAACAAAAGGTAAACGTTGAGCTAACTCGAACGGAAAGCCAGTTTACCTATGTAAACACAAACCCCGTTGGGCAATTTTTCACTATGCCTCTTATGGGGAAAGCCAAAGGGGCACTGAGACGGTTCCTTTTACACCTAGGCCCAAATAGGGTATTGGTGCCACACCTGCTGACAATCATGCATGGAAAAAGGAGGGGTCCAAGTATCAAAGATGGACATCCAAACCAATTGGTTGCGTGCAGTAGTGAGCCCGCTCGCCTCATAACTGAGGGGGTGCACAACTCGAAGTGTGCTGTTGCGGTGACGACGGCACTAGGAGTCTTAAAGAGGGCAGGAAGTCAGTTGGCCGGTTATCGACGGGCGGGAACCCAGAGCCGCATTTCAACAGCAAGTTCCCAACAGGGTTGGACTGGGCCCACCAAGCTCAGAAGGCTCTGGCTGGTCCCAGGTTCGACCACCGTAAGTGGGGGCCAAATTTGCTTTATAATCATCCAATTGGAACAAGTGAATGGAGCAATTCAACTTTGGTCTGTTGCTTATAGAGAGGTTGATGTAAAAAAAAAGTATGGATTAGTAGATCTGATGGATCAACATCCTACATGGAGAAGAGGATATTATGATGGAGGTTGCCTCAAGCACCGCTCTGGTAGGCCGATCATACCCTCGGTCAGACACTGTGATGAGGGAGATGGCACACATGGACAGGAGATCATACTGGTTATAGAAACATTACTAGTAGGACACGGATGGGAGATTCCCCTCCTCCTGATGCCCTACTCGGTCTTTACAACAGCCTGGAACCGAAGTGAAGGTTATGAACGTGAGGGTTTTGTGAACGATGGTAAATGAATGGCAAAGCTACGGGGAAACGGGTACGAGCCCCACTCCACAGTACCCCTGCCAGGGCGAGGACTGCCCCAGGAGCCGCGGGCAGGGATCAAGTATCATATGACGGAAAGACAAACTAGAATAAGTTGGTTTAAACAAGTTAGTTTAGGTTCCAGGATAGTTAAATGTAGATCTTAGGACAGAGGAAGGCAGGAGAAATCCACATCATATCCTACTTCTGATCTACTTCTTTTAAAGGAACCTTCACAGTAGACCCATTTTTTAGTACGAGAAACCCCCAGTCCCAAAACAGAGCTAGTACATACACTGCCTAATGTTTTTTGTGTATAGAAAATTGGTTTGTACAGAAAACAAGATATGTTTACATTTAACTTTTCATAGCACTGCTGTGTGAATAATCACTGCCACGGGAGTGGCTTGGAAAGGGGAGCGTCCCCTCCCTTACCCTTGGGAAACCGCTCCTCAATATATGAACACCCATCACTGTTGTTTATAGGCGACGCGCGCACTGTTTTCTGGTACAGCCATTCCGAGTGAGGAGAGTTTTCTATATTTGAAAAGAACACTTGGAACAGTATCCCAGGTGGTGGGGAACTCGCCTTCCAGTCACTCCCAAGGGACATGCCTACTCACCAAGCGGATGCTAATGAAAGTACAATATACCTCTTTTTTTTTCTGTACACCTATGTTTTTATACAAAAGACAACTTTGCGTGGTATGTACTAGGCTCTGTGGGACTTTGGGGAGTGCTAAAATGGTCTCCGTTTGACAGGTTCCCTTTAAATGTCCACGGAATGCCATCACACGTCTGTGCGTTCTGTAACAACTTTACGAACCATAAAGTATTAAACTACAAAAAGCACAACAGGAAAACACACATCGCCTCTTTTAGTGCTATCGACACATAAAAACGTAAAAGATGGGCTCACAAAATCTTCAAAAACAATTGAACTAATCACGTTCCTCATGCGATGTGCCACTCATAACACAATACTGTACATTTAGCAGGGGAAGTTTTCATCTATTTATGCCACATACTTCACAACAATTACAATCAGTGTAACCCTCGACTCGGCCACAGTTTAGAGTAAGGGCTGCCAAATGCGGCGCGTCCAGCTAGAGCACTTCCCTCGCCAGTAAAGTGATCATATTCTTCTGTGCACTTCTGAAGATCAAAATGTAGGTTACATATTGCGGCTTCTTCTCAGCTTGCAAACGCAAACAATAGGCTAGGAGATGTGCGGATACTCCGACCAAGGCAAGGATGTGCTATTGTGGCTTCTCATGCATCGCCATCAATAAGAAGAAGTAAGTGGTTTTTTAACCACTAGAGGCGTGTGCAGCTGGGGAAGGGGCTGCGCTGCCGGCTGCTCGGGGGAGGCTGAAAAAAAAGGGAAAAGTGGGGGGGGTGCCCTGTGTTCAAGAGGAGCGAACAGAGTGAAGGAAGGACGCGCGCTGACAGGCGCCAATAGGCAGGAGGGCGGGGCCGGGTTCTCAACATCAGCAGCGCAGGTGCAGCTAGAGGTCACAGTTGATGCCCGTGGGGTGGAAAAGGGACATAAACACCTAGCAAAAGGGGCCGCTTTACCATTAAATGCGGTCAGTCCGGGCACAGCACAAGAAAAACAGAGGGCATTGGACACACATGCAGGAACTAAGGGGGCTCGTGGCTGTGGGGGCACGAGCTGGGGCCCCTGATTGCAGCAAGGAATGGATTTGGGAGAGGGTGGGGGGGGGTGGGGGAAGTCAGACGATGAACCCCCTTGAAGGCGAGTAGCGTAGCTGCGTGGACAAAACACAAGAGTGGGGCATATGGTACGAAGGCTCCCGGTGGCGGAGTTCCGTGGGTTTTTCGGGGGAGCGCGGCCGCCGGGACAGGGTTTAAGCAGGGGAGTTTTCGCACACGAGCGGATTTTGGCGCTCGGCGGCAGCGTTTAATGCGACGAAATCGTGGGCAGGCATGGGCCTTCAGACGAGCCAACCCTTCGGACAGGAGGCAATGATACCACTTCATTTACTACGCAACTAAGTATTGTAAAAAATAATTAACCTTTGTGATTTCTATGGAGACAGTGTCAAATTGATTTTTTTTTTTTCCTCCACTATTCAAATAATCACGGAAAACTTGTGAAATGATGGCCATCAACACCGGACAATTAATGTTTATATGAATGTTTTCTTTACCTGATGCTTATTTGTGTTTGAAAAATATCTGCCCATTGACCTTGCTCAATGTGATAATACAAAAAAAAAAAAACATTGAAAAATAGAATTAATACAATATGAATAAACATAAAATGATTGAGTAGATAACACATCATAAATATCTTTACCAATTTCCTAATTAAAATCGGCAAAGACAAAGATTTATTGACTTCTTCAAGGTTAAGAGATGGAGAAGATTTTTATGGTTGGAATTATATGAAATTTTGCCTCTGTAGATTTCTAGAACTACAATTTAATAATGTGTGGATATATCAATATTCAACTCATAAAAAGACCATATAAAAAAATACAGGAGGTCCCCTACTTAAGAACACCTGGCTTGCATACGACCCCTAGTTACAAACGGACCTCTGTAGTTTTTCCCTAGGCTACAATGATCAGCTGT
>CM033651.1:66147100-66162083 GCA_019512145.1 Engystomops pustulosus | reverse complement strand
AAACGTATACGTTTCAGCATACTTCAGGCGGATGCAAAAAACGTGAAATGAACCCAGGATACCCAGAACTATCTGCCAGTACACATTAGCTTTAATAGCAACAGTAGTCTATTTTTCCCTGGATTTTTAACTTACTATTTTTTAATACTATTTTTAATGCATATCTACTAAAATGACTGTTTTTTTTATTGGATCTAATGCTGGTGCTGCCATTTTTTTTTTGCTTTGGTGTTTATGGTACTTGAGCTTGGCCAGCACCTTATATGTAATTCAGCCTTAATACTAGGCACTTGCAGGTACTTAGATAATCCAGATTGAATTCCGTTTCTTGTAGGAGAAGGTAAGGCATGCTTCTCGACAATTGATGCCAGGTGAGGTATGGATCAGCCAGGAGGAATTTAGCCTGCTGGTTGCTTTTCTAGCCATGGGAGATATAGATGTAGTCAAGTTTAACTGGACACTTTACCAGGTAAATACTTTACCAGGGTCATTCTTTACCCGATTCTGGATTTCAATTACAGGCGGTCCCCGCAAACATATTTTTTAAAACCCCAAAACACACCATTGAGATATAAACCCCTCACAGAGCTTGTGTCACTCTCATGTAGTATAACCCCTCACGAAGCATGCTCCTGTTACATACAGGTTCCTTCTCCCTGGTATATAAACCCAACACACTGGTTTGGGTGTCCTCCTCTGTATATAACCCCTAACCATGCTTGTATCGTCTCAGGTTAGTATATTTACCGTTCCACATTGCTTGTCTCCTCTCCTGTTATAACCCCCTCCCATGTGCTTGTCTCATCTCCTGTAATACCTCATGTGGCTTGTGGCCTTCCTGTATATACCCTCCACATGGCTTGTATCTCTCCGTTATACCCATCACATGGTTGTATCTGCCCCTCCTCTGTATATAACCCCTCACATGGTGTATCACTCCTGTATTATAACTCCTCACATGGGTCTGTGTGTCCATCCATTCCTATATAATAAACCCCTAACAGACTTGTTGTCACTCCTGTATTAAAACCCCATCCAACATGGCTTTTATCCTCTCCTGTATATACACCCTTGCATGGATTGTGTCCCTCCTGTATAAACCCAATCAAAGGCTTGTATACTCTCTGTATATAACCCCTCACATGGCTTGTATCATCTCCTGTTATATAACACTTCCTTGAATGCAGGATTGGTGTCCCTCCTGTATTATAAACCCCTAACCCTGGTGTATCCTCTCTGTATATACCCTGCGCATGGATTGTGTCCCACTCCTGTATTAGAAACCCCATCACAAGGCTCTCGTGTTCCATCTTCCTGTATATAACCTCCTCACATGGCTTTGAATTTGCCCGAGTATAAACCCCACTCACAGAGCTGTGTGCCACTCCTGTAATTAACCCTTCTCACAGAGCTTGTGTCTCCTCTCCCTGTATATTAAACCCCTGACAATTGGTTGTGTTCCTCTCTTGTATATAACCCCTCACATGGCTTTGTGTCCATACTTGTAATAACTCCTCACATGGCATTGTTGTCCTCTCCTGTATATAACCCCTCAACATGGCTTGTATCCTCTCCTGTATATAAACCCCCTCACATGGCTTGTGTCCACTCCTTGTATATAAAACCCCATTCCTGGTTTGATCCTCTCCGGGATATAACCCCTACATGATGTGTCCATCCTGTATATAACACTCCTCACCATGGGCTTGTATCCTCTCCATATAATAACCCCCTCACATGGCTTGTGTCCTTTCTGTATATAACGCCTCACGTGGTTGTGCTCTCCTATTATAAACCCCCCTCCACATGGCTTGTATCTCTCCTGCATAAACCCCATCACGTGGATTGTGTCCTATCATATATAGCACCCTCATTATGGCTGGTCCTCTCATGTATAAACCCATCACGTGGCTGTGTCCTATCCTAGATATAACCCCTCATATGGCTTGTGTCTCTCCGGATATAACCCCATCACGTGGCTGGTCCTCTCCTATTATAACCCCCCTCACGTGGCTTGTATCCTCTCCGGTATTAACCCCATCACTGGGCTGTGCCTCTTCCTATAATAACCCCTCATATGGGCTTGTGTCCTCTCCTGATATAACACTAACATTGGATTATGTCGCTCCTGTATTAAACCCCCTCATGGCTTATGTCCGATCTGTATATAACCCCTCCACATTGGCTGATTCCTCTCCTGATATAACCCTTCACATGGCTTGTATCCTCGCCTGTATTAACCCCAATCACGTGGTTGGTCGCTCCTATATAGAACCCCTCCAATGGTGTGTCCTCTCCTGTAATACCCCATCAAGTGGCTTGTGTACTCTCCTCTATATAACCCCTCCAAATGGCTGTGTCCTCTCCTGTATATAACCCCTCACCATGGCTTAGTCCGCTCCTGTAGATAACCCCCCAATGGCTATGTCACTCCGTATAAACCCCCTCACAGGTTGTATCCTTCTCCTGTTATATAAGCCCTCACGTGGCTCTGGTCCGCTCAGGTATATAAACCCACGCACGTGGCTTGTATCCTATCATGTATATAACCCCTACGTGGCTCTGTCCGCTCCTGTATATAAACCCCCCACGTGGATGTATAATCTCCTGATTTATAAACCCTCACATGGCTGTATCCTCTCCTGTATAAAAACCCCCCCCCCTTTTTTTTCCACTTGCTTGTATCCCACTCCTGTATATAACCCCTCACTTGCTTGTGTCCTCTCCTGTATAAACCCTTCACGTGCCTTGGGTCCTCTCCTGTATCTAACCCATCACGTGGCTGGTGTCCTCTCCTGTATATAACCCATCACATGGCTTGTATCCTCTCATGTAATACCCCCTCCACATGGCTTGTATCGCTCCTGTTATATAAAACACAAGCACATGGCTTGCATCCTACATGTATATAACCCCTCACATGGCTGCATCCACTACTGTAATATAACACCCTCACATGGTTGCATCCTTTCCTGTATATAAACCCCTCACATGGATTGTATCCTCTCCGTATATAACCTCATCACATGGGCTTGTGCCCCTCCTGATAAAACCCATCACAGGCTTGTGTCCGCTCCTGTATATAACCCCTCACATGGATTGTGCCCACTCCTGATATAACCCCCCTCACATGGCTTGTATCTCTCCTGTTATATAACCACTCAAGGCCTTGTATCCGTTCATGTATATAACCCCCTCACATGGCTTGAATCATTCATGGTAAACCCCCTCCATGGCTTGCATCACTCCGTATATAACCCCCTCACATGGGCTTGCATACTCTCCTGTATATATAACCCCTCACATGGCTTGTATTCTCTCGGTATATAAACCCCTCACATGGCTGGGTCCCCTCCTGTAATAACCCCTACATGGCTTGTGGCGCTCCTGTATATACCCCTCACATGGGCTTGTGCCCCACTCCTGTATTAAACCCAATCCTTCTGGCTTGGTTCCTCTACTGTATATAACCCCCTCCACATGGCTGTATCTCTCTATATCACCCCCTCCATGGCTTGTAATCCTACCTGTATATAACCTCTCACATGGCTTGTGTCCCGCTGCCTGTATAAACCTTACATGGCTGGTGGGGCCCACTACTGTATATAACCCCCTTCATATGGATTTCTATCCTCTCCTGTATATAACCCCTCACATGTCTGTGCCCTCTTCCTGTATATAACCCCCACCCTGGCTTGTTTCCTCTCATGTATATACCCCTACATGGATTGTGCCACTCCGGTATATAACCCCCTCATATGGCTTCTATCCTCTCCTGTATAAACCCCTCACATGTCTTGGCCCTCTCCTGTATATAACCTCCCACTGGTTGTATCCTACCTGTATATAACCCCCTCACATGGATTGTGCCCACTCCTGTATATAACCCCATATATGGCTTCTATCCTCTCCAGTATATAACCCCTCCAACATGGCTGTTTCCTCTCCTGTATTAACCCCTCCACATGGCTTGTATCCTCTCCGGTATATAACCCCCTCAAATGGCTTGTGTCCCTCTGTATATGTATCCCCTCACGTGCTTGTGTCCTCTCTTATATATAAACGCTCACATGGCTTTCGGTCCTTCCTGGGAATATATCCACTCACGTGGCTGTGTCCTCTCTGTATATAACCTCCTCATGTGGCTTGTGTCCATTGGATTTGAGAAATTTCAACAAAAAGTCTCAAAAAGAAGGCCCAAAAATGTGTGCTGCCAGGATAGGAAAAACTGAACATTATCACAAGAAAAATACATCCTCATACATAAAGGTGCAAAAAAGAGCCATCAAAGGTCTCTAAAATTTCACCTCAAGGGAGACCAAACTCTGAATACATGGGGCCCCAGTGAGTCTATGGACAGTGATGTCACAGTACAGGGATAATACACACAGTGATGTCACAGTACAGGGATTAATACACACAGTGCTGTCACAGTGCAGAGATAATACACACGAGTGATGTCACGGTTGCAGAGATCAGACACAGTGATGTCACACAGTACAGAGGACTAATACCCACAGTGATGGCACAGTACAGAGATAATACACACAGTGATGTCAAGTACAGAGATAAACACACAGTGATGTCACAGTCCAGGATAAGACACAGGTGATTGTCACAGAACAGGGATATACACAACAGTGATGTCACAGGTACAGAGATTAAGTTTACACACAGTGATATCAGGAACAGGGATAATACACACAGTTCAGGAAAAAACTAAAGCCCTCTAATTTTGGTAGTGTAGTTGATAAGGGACTGCAAGTGACTTCATCTTTTTGTGTGACTCAACTTTTGTGTGACTCAACTTTTGCATTATTATACACAAGGGTGAGAGAATTTACAAGCATTATCTATGGACTGATGAGTAAGCTGATGTTTTTCAGGGGAAAGGGTACCCTGCCCAGCTATACTATTCTTATTGTTGCTATAAAATTAAATTGAATTTAGCATAACATTTTGACTTTTTAACAGATTAGCCCTTCCCATTAGGAGAAAAGAAGACCCAAGACAATATTTAAAAACATTTTGTTATTTTGCACAAGAGGGTTACCAAATAGTGCAGTGATGGCAATATGGTTGCGTCTCATACATAAATATGACTTGCAAGGTTTTAGAAACTGTAATGCAGGATTTTGTCACGTCACTGTATGTTACAGTTTTGTTACGAAAAATGTTATTTTATTATTTTGTCATCCACCTTTCGGCTTTCAAGCTGCCTAAATCATTTTAGACATGCGGTCGATCAGCCTTCAAGCATGTTTCCACCAAATTTTCTCTTCCACATGTGGCAATGTTGGTGGATACTGGTCAACTCTCATGAGTACAAATACAGTTTTCAACAAGTTTCAATGGTTTGGTTGGAGGATTGTGGGGGCCAAATCCAACAACTCCTCTTCATTGGTCATTGAATCATCTCTTTGCCAAAACTCCACATATGCTTCTGTTTGTTTTCCTGATGAGCACTCGTCATCCCTTTCATGTCCAGAGTATGGGAGTGTACAACGTAACTCAACATTAGACCGGAACACGTCAGGGGTTACACCCCACGTTCTTCGGTAGAGATGTGGTGCCCGGTTTTGCCCTCATCTGTGGTTCTCATTCACCCTGGGCTTGTTGTCACTTACCTCTCCCGGCTCCTGATGGCTCCGCCGCGGGGTCCCGTCACAGGCTGCTTAGGGGCACGCGTGCGCAACTTTCCAGGAACGTAAAAGGGCCAGCATCCCTGATTAGCTACTTCCAGGCTCCTATATAGCCCGGCGGCTACAGCATCCCCTGCCGGATCTTCAAGTCGTTCTCTGAGTGAACAGCCACCTGAGAGTTTCAAGAAGACTCCGTGTTTCCTGGGAGTTTCCAGACACCTCTGTGTTTTCCAGTGTCTCTGTGGGATTTCCTGTTTCCTGTTATGGCGTTCCGTGTTCCTATGGTGTCCCTGTACTCCTGTGGCGTCCCTGTTGTAATCGGGGCATTGTAAGGTTCCTGCCATCCCAAGGTTCTGCTATCCGAGGTCAAGCCATCCCGAGTCCGCCATCTCAAGGACTGCCTTCCCGACGGTTATGCCTTGCGGGCGGGCTCTGGCGCGGGACCCGGGACACTTAGATTCCAGTCCCAGGTTGCGGGCTAGTACCATCATCCCCCTTGAGTGGTCCCAGGGAGTCCACAGGACTTTTAGCCCAGGACTCACCACACCCCGTGCAGACAGACCATCGTGATCACATTCAATGCTTGGCTGGGAAATTGTCCCTATCTCCACTGAATTTGACAGTGTTCTTCAATACGCTTCTATCATTAACCCCTTATCCCTTGAGTCTTTCAGAGCCCTTTTAATGATTTCATCAATATATATGTCCACCTTTGGAACTTTTTTGCAAAATCAGCAATACTCTTTTGAAGTTAAAGCATCTTCACCTGTCTTAGGGCCACCACCGGCTGTAATGTGTGTGCCGGAGCTTGCCTCACCATTATGATTGCATATGAGCCCACCTCCGCGTGCAGGTTTGTTCGCACCCGAACTGATAGACTTTGTGAAAAAGACGATTTGTTGACTCCAACATCTTACATGGGACATCTTCCTCTTAGCTTTGGAAGATGGACAGACTTCATTTTGTATGTACCCATCTGTTTTCTTGGACTATAGACCAAATGTTGATTGTGATGTTTGATTTTTTGGGAGGAATCTTTTAAGGCTGATCCTCAAAAATTACCAACCAGGGACCCTGACTATAGAAAATAACGCTAATAACAGTGAGCTATTAGGTATTTGAGCATAGGGTGTAATTGTGGTAAACTCAATATAATCAGATCAATCTGTTGTGATAAATCTTGATAGAGATATTTATGTTGTGCAATGCAGGTTTACAATTGAATACTACACTAAATTGAATTAAAAGATTTACGGTGACAAAAAAAGTTAATAACAGACAGGTTGAGACAGTTACTTTTTTTGCCAAGTACATGAAGAAATACAATACAAAAGTTTTCCTTTTTTTCAAAGGTTATTCATTTTAGACCTTACATATCAAATTATATCTCCAGTAGGTCTGGATGTTAAATTTCCTCTAAGCATCTAAGATGAATCCTCTTACCAACTACAAAACATAGCCAAGACCACTTTGGATACATTTCAACCTTTTGCAGAGAAGTAGTTTTAGAGTCATTTCAGAACCTAACTAGTAGGGCCAGGGGCCATATGATAATAATCATGTTAGTCTAAAGTAGGGGTATAGGCCAAAGTTGGATAAAGTTAAGCAAATCACATAACATGTTACAAGAAAATCCCCCAACGGGGGTCTCATTTAACATGCAATTCAATTGTGGCTGTAGATAAATTTGTAATGGAAAGTTATTGAAAGCTCCGACCTCCAGCTTCCACAAATCCTCTGTAATATGATAATAGCATCCTCGTGTTAATTACTTTACAGAACTTAGATTATGAACAATTTAAAATTTACTCAGCCAGTCTGAGAAAATACCATTGGATACCCTCTATCACTACTAAGCGAATTGGTACTTTCCATTTATACCGGTTCCCTAATACAAGGGAGTCTCATGGTCAACATTTATGTGGTACAGTATCAAATGCTTTGAATAAATCAAATCTACAAACCTCCAAAAAATCTCTTTAATTTCAGTCTCGTCTCCTTTCTCATAAAAAGCTGTAAATCACTGGGGTTAGCCGCTGGAAAATTGGCTTGTGGTTACCTGGAGGGATATGAAATGGGTTATCCCAACCTAAAAGTGGGTTATTGTGTCACGAGTGCTCCGGCGATCCATGTCGGGGCCCCGTCTCCTGCCCTCACGTACCTCTCCTGGCCCTGTCTGTGCTCCAGCTCCCGGGCGTGTAGGCCGCACGCATCCTTGCCTGCAGTCGCACGCTCTCTCCAATAGAGGGCGCGCGCGGACCCTTCTCAAGCCTTAAAGGGCCAGAGTCCTCCTGATGGCTGATGCTAATCTGGTCGCCCTTATAATCCGGCAACCTCCCTTCTCTCCACTGCGGATCTTCTCACTAGGATCTCCTAGTGTTTCCATGCCAGGGGCTCCCTAAGCCGTTCCTGTGGAGAGAAAGCCCATAGCTTTACAGACGCTTGCTGTGTGCTTCACGTTCCATACGCTCTGGTGTTGTCCCTGTCTTCCAGCGTGTCAGACGGCCTCTGTGTTTCTGTGTGTGTCCTCCAGCGGTCCCTACGCTCTGGTGTGTCCTGTCTTCCAGCGTTTCAGACGACTTGTGCTTGATGTGTGTCTCCAGCGTCCCATACGCTCTTGTATGTACTGTCTTCCAGCGTTTCAGACGCCTCCGTGTGTGTTATCCCATCTCCGCGTTCCCATCGTTCTGCGGTGCCTTCCAGGGTTCCATGCCAATCCGCGTACCGTGTTTACTCTGTGTTGCTGCTGTAATCCCAGGCTTGGATGTTTCCTGCCAGCCCGTACCTTGGCTGCCACCGCGGGCTCATACCATCTCCCGCGGTGGTCAGAGGTCCACTGGTCACAGACTCCTCCCTCGCGACTCTTTCCATAGAGCCACTTTTAGGTCCGGTTGTCTGTGTGACCCGTTACAGCAAGATCCGGCCATGGACCACGCCCAAGGCAATGGATCCACGGCAAGGACATGGACTGTTTAATGATCAGACCAATTGTAGCAAGAGGTCCCTCCACACCACAGTCTCAAGATTTTTTCTTGGAGGAAAAGGATCTGAGCAGGGGTTACCACCTGCTCCGACAGCTGCTAAGACTCCTGGTACCACAGGCTCCATGCATGCAGCTTCCCAGTGATTGCTCCGCTTCCAAGAGCACTCCAGCCCTGTCTCATGCCTAACAGCGTTTGATTGACCAGACAACCTCAAGTCCGGCTTTCCTGCGGCCTCACTGGCTCCGGTATTCCAAAAGCCGGCCGCCGTGCTTCCTCAGCTTCAAGCTCTAATCCGGTTTTCAAAGAACCACTCCAAGCCGGTGCCATGCTTCCACCGCTGCCAAGTTCTCCACGGCCTTCCAGAGGTTCACTCCAGTGTTCTCCACGGCCGTCCCAGAGGTCGCTCCAGTTGTTCTCCACGGCCTCCAGAGGGTGCCCGTTGTCTCCACCGGCCTTACAAGAGGTCGCTCCAGTGTCCCACCCGGCCCTCCCAGAGGTCGCTATCCAGGTCTCACCGGCCTTCCAGAGGTCGCTCCAGTGTCTCCAACGGCCTTCCAAGTGACTCTCCAGATTCTCGGCTTCTAGAAGCCACTGCGGCCTCCGGCTTCCAAGAAGCCGCTCCAGCATCCGCAGCTTCCTAAAGCTGTTCGCTTTCCAAGAGCCGCTCTGCCTCCGCAGCTTCCCAGTGCGCTCCAGCCTCCCAAGAGAGCCACTTCAGCCTCTGGTGTACTGCTGGCAGAGGAGTCTATGCAAGTTTGTCCTGTCTAGGCTTTTCCGTAGGTGTTTCATCACCAAGATGAATTGAAGAGGCGAAAGAATGAGGCGAAGAATGAAGAAGAAGAAGAGAAGAGGGGCCCTAACGGGGGGGTACGGCACGAGGCTCCCGCGATCAATGTCGCGGATCGCTGGTACACCCGTGCTCTGCTGCTGCCGTCCCTGTCTCCCTGCCCTACTTACCTCTCCTGGCTCATGTCTGTGCTCCGGCTCCCGGCGGTAGGCCGCCACGCCTCCTTGCCTGCAGTCGCACGCATTCTCCACTAAGAGGGCGCGCGCGTGACTTCTCAGCCTTAACGGGCCAGCGTCCTCCTGATAGGCTGATGCTATATCTAGATCGCACTTCTAACCGGCACCTCCCTTCTCCCCTGCCGGATTTTCTCCTAGGATCTACTATGGTTCCATGCCAGGCTTCACCTAAGCCGTTCCTGTGACAGAAGAGAAGGAAGGAGAAGCCCATAGCGTTTTCCAGACGCTTGCCTGGTTCTTCAGCGTTCCCATAGCTCCTGGTGGTCCCCGTCTTCCAGAGTTTCCAGACGCTCCGTGTCTCCGTTCCAGCGTTCCCCTATGCTTACTGCTGTTGCCTTCAGGGTTCCAGTTCCATTGGTGTCGCAGTCCGTGCCAGCGTTACCAGTGTTCCTCTGTGTTGCTGCTGTAATCCCAGGCTTGGATGTTCCTGCACATACCTGTACCTTGGCTGCCACCGCGGGCCATCATACCATCTCCCGCGGTGGTCCAGAGGGTCCACTGGTCAAAGGACTCTCCCTCGGAACTCTTCCCCTAGAGACTTTTTAGTTCCAGTCTGCGGTGACGGTTACCGTTACAGTTATGATAGTGTTGAGTGGACCTGAAACCAGTCCCAAACTTTGTGGGTTTGGTTCTCCAAACCCAAACTGGAACTGCCTGTTAGAAGATCAGGTTGGCTCTGGCACAGACCATGACTGTACCTCTTTCAATATCCAATACAAAAGAACAGCCACCCTCTTTTCTAGTGGTGGTTGCTCATCCAATCTGATCCAATCGGAAAACATGGCACACACATTATAATTCTTATTTATCTTTTTTATTATTAAAACACATTTTCACATGGTATAGCCCTCGCCATAAAGTAAACAAATCAATGAAAAAATTTTTCAAATGAAACAAATCAAAATGAGACGTTTCGGCATCCCGACCTTGTGTCAAGTTAGATTCTGACTGACCAAGTTGTATGGTAGGAGGTTGTGGGTGAGGAGGGTATTGTCTCAAAGCCTCACCAATACCCCTACCACAACTTGCAGTCAGATGAACTTGACAAAGGTCGGGATGATCCGAAACGTTGTACTTTGGATTTGTTTCTTTGAAAAAAATTCTCATGATTTGTATTACTTTATGGTGAGCTATCATGTGACAAAATTGGCGCGACTGGCTTGATGGTATCATTTAACATGCTATTGGTGGCGTGTTTGGGTTCTCAATTCTAGTTATGAACCAAATGCAATGTTAATTATCCTGGAAATCAAAACTAGGTAATAGAAAAGATGATGAAAGGAATGCAGGAAAATTGCAGCAGGAAAAAATGAAAATTTTGACAGCGGACCGTCGAGGAGAAGATACTAAAGTAGGAGGAAATGGAAAATGGAAAAAGAATCAATGATCAAAAAAAAAAATAAAATTAAATAATTAAAACAAAAATCTAAAAATTAAGTATTTCTATGAACGTTTACAGATTAGTCCCTTTTCATGCTTTTGTCCAATAATTATTATGCATGATCCCTATAGTCAATTATTTTTTTCTTGGACACTCCCAGGTGATGAATATGAATACGACATATACAGCAATATTTCAATTGTGAAGATATAATTAACCTTCCACTTTAATTTCCCTCCGCCCCCACCCCCATTCTAATGAGGTCTCAAATAATACAAAAGGTGCATGTTTGCAAGCAATTGTCAAAATTATTCAGAGAAGAACGATAATAAAAGCCTATTTGTTTTGCACCCAAGTAATCCATCTTAAAAAGAGAATCACGCAGCCCCACCCTAGCAATGATTGCGCAAACACAAGACAAAACCTCCAGACGGCTGGATTTTTTCTTTTTCTTTTTTTTAATGTGACAGCAAACTGGTTTGCAAACTGTTTTATTAAAATCAGCTGAATCCTGTTTTGCATAAAAAGGAAACTCTGTTTGCTTCACGAGCACATTCACATCAGACCCACTTTTGACAGAATCCAAAAAATAAAAAAAATGCATTAATTAGAGATGGAAGCAGATAAGACCAATGAAAACTCTGTGAGAAGTTTGGCACACAAATGGCAATCAGTCCCCAAAGGAATGGAAAAGATTTTACACCGGTGTATTTTTTTTTTGTGTGCGTTTTAAACCCTGGTCGGGCAGCCAAAATAAATTAATACACTTTTTGAAAAAGATTTTTTCAATCGAAATCTCCCCCCCCCGCTTCTCCCCTGCTCTTTGTTAAGGAGGACAATCCTGTAAATTACATTTTCCTTTGTACAATAACACAAAACACATTTGTTCTGTACAGTGAACTGAATCATCTTGATTATCGTTGTTGAGGGGACTTTCCAATATAGAGAGCGCTGGAATGAAGACAAGGTTTTGGCTACATGGCAATTTTAGGAATGCCATGAAAGGATCATCGGTAACCATTTTAAAAAATAGAAATCTGAACAAGCGTCAGCTCTTATAAAAAAGCCTATCATAACAAAATATGATTATGCTTCGTCAAATGAAGCCTGTTTTGAAATAATGTTTTTTTTTTTGGTTATATGTTACCAGAAAATGTAGCAACCGGCTCGGGATCTGGTATTTTATTACAGCACATGCTCTCAGCATAAGGCTCTGTTTCGTTTAGTCATTACGAGAGGCATTGAGGATGGAATAATGTGGGGATTTTTCTATGATATCAGATTTGGGCGCTGACAATATTTCCTTAGAGACAGCTTTAAATCATTTTTATTTTTTTTTTTATTCGGCCCTGTAAAGGACTAAATTTTTTTTTTGGCTATAAAAACAAACTACATATTAACATTTTAAACATACTGTTATATGAACTGCAACATCTTTGATCTAAGCAAGAAAATTTCGATAACAATCTGGACTTTTTTTTTAGAGTGATTTATCGACGGCATTTGCAGGCGGAGTGTAAAGTTATTGTCAAAGCTTCCAACACATTTTTTAATAACTTTTAAACACTTGAGAAAAAATATAGTGGCGTGGGGAAAGTTCAATAGGTGATCATTTGGAAGCTAACTTTATGGTGCTGTGTTTAGGTACTTTGTCTTGTTAGGAGAGATTGGAATGGGGGGGGGGGGGGGGGGGGGGGGGGTACAAGACACTTTGACAGTTGAAAAGAGAGATATTTTAGGAATGCCAGAGAGAAATTTCCATATGTTAATTTACATGTGCGTAATGCTATACGCTTATAAATATTTATATTCACAAGTCAGGTCCATTGTAAAAATTACCACTACAAGGACATGATGTAATGTAATCTTAAATCTGCTGGGTTACATGGGGGTGGGTTGGAGGACGACTCCCACTTTTTTTTGTAATAATACTGCATCTACCATTGAATTTGAAAGATTGTTTGCTTACCCTTAAAAGTATTCAAAAAGGAATGCGTCAAATTATATCCTTGGCATCTAATGCTCTTTGGATAAACGTAAAAACTTATTGATGATTTTCCAAAATTTAGGTGACCTTATTTTTCCTCAATGTTTCAGATTGTATTCTTATGATTGTGGACATGATAAGGGGGGCAATATCAGGCTTTGCTATGGTATGTGCCGGAAGTACGACTATTTCCACCAATAGTACTTCAGTGAAGCAGATATAGGCATGGGCGGATGTGTTAGGCGCGGCGCCCTGGCACACTAGTATTACCCTATGCTGTGAAAATTTACTGTCAGCCAAATCTAACAAGAGACTCTTGTTGGAGCCTCTTGATATATTGGCATGAGCAAAGGACAAGCGGGCAGGGGCCCCAGAAAAAATGGCCATTGAGACCACCGGGCTTGGGGGCGCACCAGAAAGGTGGGTTCAGGTGTATTTATTTTTATGTGCCAGGGCCGGGGTTTGTATTATGAGGGAAGCTGGCTTGGCGGCTATGATGAGGGGGGGGAGGCTGGCTGCGATACGGAGGGGGGGGGGGGATGGCTGGTTGTATACTGAGGGGGGGGGATGATGGTTGTATACTGAGGGGGGGGGGCGGTGGTTGTATCTGAGGGGGAGAAGGAAGCTGGGCTGATGGGGGGCAGGCGAGCTTGTATGTGAGGGGGGGCAGGCGAGCTGTATGATGATGGGGGGAGGCGAGCGTATGTGATGGGGAGAAGGCGAGCTGCGATGTATTATGATGGGGAGAAGGCGGGGCTGTTTGTGTGGAGAAGGTGGCTGTATGCTGATGGGGGGGCAGCTGGCGGTATGCTGATGGGGGGCAGGTGGGTGTATGTGATGGGGTGAAAGAGGGAGGCTGATGTGATGGGGGGCGGAGGCTGTATAATGGGAGGATGGTGGTGTTATTGTGGGGGTTGGGGGGGACTGGTGGTTAGTGGAGGGCAGTAGTAGTTGCGTACGAGTTAATATGATGCCGGTAATAGCGGGAAGTAGATTGGAGTTTTTGACATAGGGGGCCGGGGTCTCCGCTTTTCTTCTTTTTCCCTCTTTGTGCCTCTCTCCTCTTCTTTCCTTCCTCTTCCTTTTTTTTCTTCCTCGTTCTCTCTTTTGTCCCCCTTTTTTCTTTTTCTTTCTTCTCTTTTTTCCCTCGGTGTTTCCCCTTCTTCTTTTTCTTTCCTTCTCCCTTTTTTCCTTCTTTTTTTCTCTCTCTTTCTCCCTTTTTCCCCCTTCCCTTCTTCTTCCCTTCTTCCTTCTTCTCCTTTTCCTCTTTCCTTCTCCCCTTCCCGTTTTTCCCCCTCTCTTCCACAGAGCTTGTGTCCACTCCTGTATATAACCCCTCACAGAGCTTGTGTCCACTCCTGTATATAACCCCTCACAGAGCTTGTATCCTCTCCTGTATATAACCCCTCACATGGCTTGTCTCCTCTCCTGTATATAACCCAACACATGGCTTGTGTCCTCTCTTGTATATAACCCCTCACATGGCTTGTATCCTCTCCTGTATATTACCGTTCACATGGCTTGTCTCCTCTCCTGTTTATAACCCCTCACATGGCTTGTCTCATCTCCTGTATATATCCCCTCATGTGGCTTGTGGCCTCTCCTGTATATTACCCCTCACATGGCTTGTATCCTCTCCTGTATATAACCCCATCACATGGCTTGTATCTGCTTCTGTATATAACCCCTCACATGGCTTGTATCCACTCCTGTATATAACTCCTCACATGGCTTGTGTCCTCTCCTATATATAACCCCTCACATGACTTGTGTCCACTCCTGTATATAACCCCATCACATGGCTTGTATCCTCTCCTGTATATAACCCTCTTGCATGGATTGTGTCCACTCCTGTATATAACCCCATCACATGGCTTGTATCCTCTCCTGTATATAACCCCCTCACATGGCTTGTATCCTCTCCTGTATATAACCCTCTTGCATGGATTGTGTCCACTCCTGTATA
>CM033651.1:65707310-66146858 GCA_019512145.1 Engystomops pustulosus | reverse complement strand
ATAACCCCTCACATGGCTTGTGCCCACTCCTGTATATAACCCCCTCATCTGGCTTGGTTCCTCTCCTGTATATAACCCCCTCACATGGCTTGTATCCTCTCCTGTATATCACCCCCTCACATGGCTTGTATCCTCTCCTGTATATAACCTCTTCACATGGCTTGTGTCCGCTCCTGTATATAACCTCTCACATGGCTTGTGCCCACTCCTGTATATAACCCCCTCATATGGCTTCTATCCTCTCCTGTATATAACCCCTCACATGTCTTGTGCCCTCTCCTGTATATAACCCCTCACATGGCTTGTTTCCTCTCCTGTATATAACCCCTCACATGGCTTGTATCCTCTCCTGTATATAACCCCCTCACATGGCTTGTGCCCACTCCTGTATATAACCCCCTCATATGGCTTCTATCCTCTCCAGTATATAACCCCTCACATGGCTTGTTTCCTCTCCTGTATATAACCCCTCACATGGCTTGTATCCTCTCCTGTATATAACCCCCTCACATGGCTTGTGTCCTCTCCTGTATATATATCCCCTCACGTGGCTTGTGTCCTCTCTTATATATAACCGCTCACATGGCTTGTGTCCTCTCCTGTATATATATCCCCTCACGTGGCTTGTGTCCTCTCCTGTATATAACCTCCTCATGTGGCTTGTGTCCATGTGGATTTGAGAAATTTACAACAAAAAGTCTCAAAAAGAAGCCAAAATGTGTGCCTGCCAGGATAGGAAAAACTGAACATGTATCACAAGTAAAAATACATCATCATACATAAAGGTGCAAAAAAGAGCCATCAAATGTCTCTAAAATTCACCTCAAGGAGACCAAACTATGATACATGTGCCCCAGTGATGTCATGGTACAGTGATGTCACAGTACAGGGATAATACACACAGTGATGTCACAGTACAGGGATAATACACACAGTGATGTCACAGTGCAGAGATAATACACACAGTGATGTCACGGTGCAGAGATAAGACACAGTGATGTCACAGTACAGAGATAATACACACAGTGATGTCACAGTACAGAGATAATACACACAGTGATGTCACATACAGTCACCAGCCCCCTGTAGTCTACAGTCACCAGCCCCCTGTAGTATACAGTCGCCAGTCCCCTGTAGTATACAGCCGCCAGTCCCCTGTAGTATACAGCCGCCAGTCCCCTGTAATATACAGCCGCCAGTCCCCTGTAGAAAAAAGCCACAAAATGATAAACTTTATACTTACCTCTCCTTCCCTTCCAGTGATCCCACAACGCTGCAGGATCTTCCTCGCTTTTCGGGCAGCCGCCGGCCACTGAAGACAAAGCTGCCATCGCTGGGGGAGATCACTGATGCACTGTTTCGGCGGCAGCATGTAGTGATCAGACGCTGACAGCGTGACATCATCACTCACCACCGGTGTCCCATCACAACCTGCTGCCGCCGAAACTGTGCATCGGCGATCTCCCCCAGTGATGGCAGCTGTGTCAGTGAGACCCCTATGTGTGATGCTGAGCTGAGCCGCTGACTGTGGGAAACTGGTGGGGGCTTTTTTAAAAGTGAATGTGGTGGGGTCCCCGGGGCTCGAGCCCCGGGAGCCCCTCTTTTAATCCAGCCCTGTTTACATAACATTTATGTTATTTTGAAACAAGATGGGTTGACCAAATATGCAGTATGTCAATATGGTTGTGCCTCATACATACATATGACTTGCAACGATTAAGAATATATGCAGATTTTTGTCACGTCACTGTATTGTTACAGTTTTGTCCCTAAAAATGTTTATTTTATTATTTTGTCAATCCACCTTTGGCTTTCAACGCTGCCTAAATCATTCTAGACATGCTGTTGCTGCTTTAATTAAAAAAAAAAGGTGGACATGGGACCATGGGTAGTTCTTGGTATTGCAAATAAGCTCTAAACTATATATAATCTCTATACAGAGCTACAGTACCAGCACAAATCATGGTCTTGGTCTGGCTCATTTTTTTGTAAGAAGTCGGCCATGTTTTTTAACCTCCAGACAACTCCTTTAAGGATAGCTCCATCTCCAGAGGTATATGGCAATGACCCTCTTTATTGTTTCCATTGATGGCCTGGCCAAACTAAACATGCATGGTATTGGGGGAGTTCAATATGGATAGCTAATGTCCATATAAATCAAGACCCCCCTCCTAAATATGTATAGCCAGCCTACGATTATATTTAAATTATGGGCGGCACGGTGGCTGAGTGAGTGAGTTCGAATCCCATCCAGGTCAACATCTGCAAAGTGTTTGCATTTTCTCTCCGTGTTTGCGTGGGTTTCCTCCGGGTGCTCTGGTTTCCTCCCACACTCCAAAACATACTGGTAGGCTATTTAGATTGTGAGCCTCATTGGGGACAGGGACCAATTTGACATGCTCTGTCAAAGAAAAAACAACCTTTTGATTTAAAGGCATTGGGGTTTATTGCAAAAATCGTCTCTTTATTTAAAAAGATTGCGGGTAGATTTCAAACCATTTTGCATATCCTTCATTGTTCTCCACATAACACAGGATAGATTGTGTTCTAACTTGCTTTAATTCATGTTCGCTGGACTAATACATCCTTTACCAATCATCATGTTTATGGTACTTTATTCCCAGCATTTAGTGTTTGCTTTGCTACTTCAAAGGCAGGGGGTTCTTAGTTGTGTCCTTTGTTACATTTTCTGTGTAATGTTTTCAGCTATTATCTCTCATTATATTAAAGTTATAAAAATGTTTGATTGTTAAGTGATAGGTATTGTTTAGCCTCTGCAGTTAATTTACATATTACTATAATAAAGTTTTTAACAAGTTAGGTTCGAGGATTATTAAATTTCATATTAGTGTAGAGACAGGCAGTAAGATCATCTTACCTGCCATCAGATCTACTTCTCAGAGTAGATTCCTCATGGCAGGTTTCCTTTAAAGCTGAAGATTAACCCATCACACAAATCCACAAATTTTAATTTTGAGAATTTCTGTATAAGGAAATTCGGGAAGAAAGAAAAAACTGCCTTTTGACTTAAAGGCATTGGGGTTCAATGCAAAAATTGTCTCTTTATATAAGAAGGCTTGTCAAGTGCGGGTAGATTTCAAACCATTTTGCATATCCTTCATTGTTCTCCACATAACACAGGGTAGATTGTGTTCTAACTTGCTTTAATTCATGTTCGTTGGACTAATACAGCCTTTACCAATCATCATGTTTATGGTACTATTCGCAGCATTTAGTGTTTGCTTTGCTACTTCAAAGGCAGGGGGTTCTTAGTTGTGTCCTTTGTTACATTTTCTGTGTAATGTTTTCAGCTATTATCTCTCATAATATTAAAGTTATAAAAATGTTTGATTGTTAAGTGATAGGTATTGTTGAGCACATGAATTGGCAGTACGTTCTGTGTCTAAACCTCGTTGGAATTTTTATATACATAGGAAAATGATGAAAATGTTCAATATTTGCTTTGTCTTTAATCGAGTTGCACGTTATAGATAAACAACCTCTAACATAAAATTGGAGATTTTCCAAAGTACAATAAAACAGTTGGCGTCTCAAACAAACTCTACACCTTGATTTACCATTCTTTCCTTATCTTCTACTTCCTTCTCCTATCATACTTGTTTGCACTTCTTTCCTTATCTTCTACTTCCTTCTCCTATCATACTTGTTTGCACAGTTTTTTCCTGGTATTGTAGTACATTAAGGCTCAAAGTACGCTGTTCCAATAATAAAACATGAATTTGCCTGATAAGTGTCTATCACCTTTATGGATATTAAAGTTCTTTGTAACAAACCAACTTATAATTAAAAATAAAAACTCTGCTTATGGTTGCAAACAGGGTCGACTCAAGGGTTTAGTAGACCACTGGGCGACAGAGCCTCAGTCGGACCTTAACAGTGAACCGATCGCGTGCACCAAAATCCCAGGGCAATGCGGTGCAAAACGGAAATCGTCGGGAAACCCGACGAAAATGAGCCCCGGGGTCTACAATTGCTAGTCCATGCTCTCATCATTTCCCACTTTCCTACTATTCTTCTCTGAGGTCTCCCAGCTAGCTCTTCTCCAAACCATCCTCAACGAATCTGTACCCCTCTGTGTTTCTCCTGTGACTCTCTTTACCGGTTACCCATTGCACAACAAATTCAGCTTAAAATATCACAAAGCTGTCCAGTCCACGTATCTCTGAACTAATCAGTCAATGCTGTCCAACATGTAATCTCCGATCTTTGCAAGACCTACTGTTTTGCTCCCTTACAATCTGCCTCCATGACTTGTGTGCATCCTCCATACTTTGAAACTATCTACCAAAATGTGTCAGACTAAGGCTACATCCACACTGCTGCATGGGGGACGTATATGCGACCGGCATATGTACGGCCGATATACACCCCCCATAGACGGCAATGGGTGCATGGCACCCTACGGGAGCAGTAAGGTGGACATGTCCTATCTTTTCACGGCATACGTCGCCGTGCGCCATGTATCCCTACGGAGAGGGGCAGGGGTGAGCAGTGCTCACCTCCTCCTCCTCATCTCCCCTCGCGCTGCCGTATGCCTGCCATGCTACGGTATGGCAGGCAATGGCAGTGTGAATCCAGCCTACCCCCCAGTTTACAAGCCTTCAAACATAACATAAAAAAACATATTTTTAAGATTGCCTACAAGGGGCAATAACCCTACTGCTATGCCCTCTCACCTCATGTCCATCCAGCCTCCAATATAGATTGTGAACCCTCATGGGCAGGGTTCTCCTTACACTTGTTTTGTGATAACTTTTTGTGTATTTTGTACTTGCTTTTGTTTTCATCTGCATGTAATGTATGTGAACCCCTTATTGTATGTAGAGCCCCATAGAATTAATGCTGTACTATATTATGTAGCATTCATTCAACTTTGCAAACACTTCAAACAAACAGAGGAGGTTTTAGATAAAATCAATTACAAATACAAAATAGATTAATGTGCGCAAGTACATATTTCATATTGTTAATTTTTATCTTAAGTACGCTTATGAGATGGTTTAATATTTGAGAAATATTAATGATTAACCTGAAAAGATTTTCTCATTTTTTAAACTGTACAGTACAAAGGTATGTGGGTCGTGTTCCCTGTATAGATGGTAGACCTGTGAGGTTTGGATTGCATTGTTTCATTATTTTCTTTACTTGACATATTGCTTCTGTGCAAATATCAAAATCATCCTGTCCAAAATGTTTCATAGCTGCTCTCATACACGTTTATTGTATTGCATTCTACTATCAAGTTTTCAATCTTTCTTATCATTTTGATAAAGCTGAAATGTTTTTATACCATTTTATTTCTAAAGAAATTTGGCAACCCAACTAGGTTTCATCATAGATCAGAGGAGAACTTTTGGTGTCAGGCTAGTTCGTTTGGTTAAAGTGATTGCTGAAGAGTGTCTTTAGAAAATTCAGTGGGGGAAAGTTCATCTATATATAATAATGCATAGAAGAAGCATTAATACTAAATCAACTTTATGTATTTTTTCGGGGACCTATAAGGAGCACTGATGATAAGTGCACCCATCATAAATTGCCCTGCTGGAAATGTCTAGGTTAAAATATAAGGCTCCCCCGGGTTATAAGGCGCACCTGATTATACGGATCAAATAAACCAGCCCGGTGGCAGGACCATGTGCACAGCTCAAGGCAGCTGTGTCTATAAGTATGGTTTCATATATAAGGGAGCACTGAATATAAGGGCACCTGATTATAAGATGAATGTCCAGAAGGTGGCCACCCTGTGCCACAGTTCAAGGCAGATGTCTGTAGTACGGTTCTTCACAGATAAGCGCCACTGGACTATAAGGCAAATCTTGAATTTTTGAGAAAAATCAAAGGATTTTTTGTGTGCCTTATAGTCCAAAAAATGCGCTAATAAAATGCTGTGAAACTGTTTCAATTATGTGAAATCATTGATAAGAAATGATTTCAGATAAAAAAAGTAAAGAAAACAGAAATAAAATGGTATAAAAAAAAACATTTCAGATTTATCAAACAAAAAAATGATAAGAAAAGATTGAAACGTGATAGGTAGAATGCAATACAATAAAAAGTGTAGAGAGCCGTATGGAAAAACATTTGGGACAGGATGATTTGAATATTTGCACAGAAAAAGCAATAGGTCAAAGTAAAGAAAATAATGAAAAACAATGCAATCCAAACCTTCCGGGTTCTACCCATCTATACAGGGAACACGACCACCATACCTTGTACTGTTACAGTTAAAAAATGAGAAAAATCTTTTCAGGTGAATTCAATTAATATTTCAAATATTAACATCTCATTAAAGCGGACTTAAGATAAAAATTAAACAATATGAAATTATGTTACCTTGCGCACAGTAATCTATTTTTGTATTTGTAATTGATTTTATCTAAAAACCTCCCTCTGTTGGTTTGAAATGTTTGAAGGTTGAATGAATGCTTATAAATATAATACAAGCATTAATATATGGGGGCTCTACATACAATAAAGGGGTTTACATACATTAATGCAGGTGGAAAAACAAAAGCAAGTACAAAATACACAAAAAAGTTAGGAGGACCCTGCCCACGAGGGTTCACACAAATTTATATTGGAGGGTCTGGATGGAATGGAGGTGACGGGGCATAGCAGTAGGGTTATTGCCCCTTGTTAAGGCAATCTAAAGGGAAACCCGTCACACTATTTTTCACAAAATACAGCCTTAGTGACAGGGTTCCTATAGAGCTCTAATAATATTTGACACAATGCTTTGTAGCTAAAATATTGGCCCCTGAGGGATTCCGCAGATATTCAACTTTAATAGTTTTATCTGGTAACTAAGCATGGGCTACATGTAGTCCAGGTTTGGGGCCGGTGGCCTCCTCAGGGCTGAAATCCAGCAGCTCCTCCCATCCCTATCTATGTATGGCTATAATGCTCATGTGACCAGGGGGGGGGGGTGAACATAATCGCAGGAGGTCCTATAGAGTTTGGTAGCATTAGGAGCCTGTACACAACGCATATATGTCATGAAATCACAGGCATATTTTATCACCTTGAAAAGCACAGCAGCCTGGCAGGAGAGGATTAGAAGGGTCATGGAGGGCTACTGTGATTGGTTTATGGGTCAGATATGTACATGGGGGTATAGTTTCATATTAAGTAGCCAAGGACCTTTGATGATGCACCATGGTTTACAAATGACATTAGGCCACGCCCCCCGTTGGATAGCTCCAAAGCCTGCATAGATACCAGGCAAGATTCTTAACCTCTGTTTATATGGGGGGGGGGGGGGGGGGGGGTAAAATAATAGGAGTCAGGGAAATCAATTGTTTAGATAAAAAGCAGGGAGCAGGGTGTAGGATAGTTACTAAAGAGCTCTATAGGAAACCTTGCATACCTGCGTGGATTTGTGAAAAATAAGTGGTGCGGGGTTCCCTTAAAAAATATGTTTTTTTCATGTTGGTATGGTTGGAAGGCTTGTAAACTGGGGGGGCAAGTCTGACACATTTTTGGTTAGATATTTCAAAGGATGGAGGTATGGCACACAAGTCATGGGAAGGAAGATCTGTTAAGGGAGCAAAACAGTAGGTCTTGCAAAGATCGGAAGGAGATTACATGTTGGACGGGCATTTGATTGAATATGGTCAGAGATACCGTGGACTGGGGACCAGCTTTGTGATATTTTAAAAGCTGACTTTGTTGTTGAAGGGGGTAAAAACGGTTAAAGAGAAGTCACAGGAGAAACACAGAGGGGTACCAGATCGTTTAGGAGTTTGGGGAGGGAAGAAAGATAGCTGGAGGACCTCAGAGCAAGAATAGAAGGAGTAGGTTGGGAAATGATGAGATAATGGATTAGCAATTGTAGGACTCCGGGGCCTACATTTTTCGTAGGGGTTAACGACGGATTTCCGTTTTTTGCGGCTGAATTTTCATGGGATTTTGGTGCATGCGATCGGATTTTTGCCGGCGATCCACGCCGGCTTGCACGTTTTTGGAACAGGAAACCAGGGGGTGGGCCGTCGGCAATCCGAACGGATTTGGACAACGCGGCAGGGATTTAACGAATTTAGAATTGTGTCGCAAGGGACACGCCAACTTACAAGCACGGGGAAGAAAGCAGGTGAAACTCCGGGGGGACCTCGGCGCAGAAGACAGCGGGACGGATGAAGAAACTCGGGGCGGCCACGGATCTGAGTGAATCCATGGCAGACCCGAATTCCTCGTTCGGACAAGGGCACCGTGGGATTTGCGACAGGAAGCGGGTAGTAAAATCTGCCCCTCTAGTGTCGAGGAGGGTCATAATAGCGGCATATACATACAAAACTTGATTCGCCTAGCATGCAACATGTGCACATTGTGGGTAAGACAATGCCAGACATCCCTGTTTCAGGCAATCTTATTCCCCCCTAATAAATCAAAGGGGAATCGAAGAAGAATATGAAGGACCCCCCCCCCCCCTATGCAGGTTTGACCAACAAAAACGATATGTGTACAAGCACCTTACGAAAACATGCTAGATTTAGCATATCATTAGGGTATCTTAGCATATTTAGTAAAAACAATCTCTGGTGTGTATAGAATGAATATTTATCCAATATTGAGGAGAAGATATAAACCCTAATCACCACATTCATAGTTGTGTCTTTCGGGATGAAACTTGTCCTTCTTAAGTACGTTTACAACCATTTGATTTTATGGCGGTTTAAATTCTCGCAGTCCCTGTGCAGATATTTCGGCTCTATAAATAGATGCTGAGGGAGTAAATTAGTAACTTGAACTAACGTCCCTTTTAGTATGCAAGTATGAAGAATTCATCAGGTTGTACAGAATTTTGAGATTTGGATTTTGGGGTTTTCTTCAAGATTGATATCTTATATCTTCATTATTTATACAACGTAAAAACGAAATCTATAAAATGGGGAATTTAAAATTTAAAGAGATTCTTCTAGAAAAAACTGATGCCCCCTGGTTTTAATAGGATATTTTTATTATTTTCAGTAAACATATGTGCAACCCAGGGTGACTGGCGCCAGCACTGGGCAACCTCGGGTAGGTACCGGGGGCGCCAGAGTGATGGGTGGGTGGCTTCACATATGCTGTAAATAAACGAAATTAATGGGGGTGAGGAGGGGGCTGTAATAATGAATTCCATAGGGAGAGGAGTTAGGGGGCTTATGAAAAAAAAAATAACCGGGAGAGGGGCTGAAGGGAATATTTTGGGAACAGGAGACCTTTCTTTTTAGTTTTGTGTGAATTTTTAATGCCACCACGTGAAGTTCACTGCTTAAGGGTCTGACTGAGGGCTCTGTTCGCCAGTGGCATACAAAACCCTTGAGTCGCGCTGTTGTAATCATAAGCATAGTTTTTATGTTTAATTTAAGTTGGTTTGTTACACAAGAAACTTTAATAATCCATACAAAGGTTGCTTAGACATTATCAGGCAAAATTCATGTTTTATTATTGGAAACAGCGTACTTGAGCCTTCATGTACTACAAATTACCAGGAAAAAAAGAGTGCCAAACACGTTAGTTGATAGGAGAAGGAAAGTAGAAGTGATAAGGAAAGAATGAAGAATGGTAAAATCAAAGGTGTAGAGTCTGTTAAGACAGCAAATGTTTTTATTGTGACTTTGAAAATTCCATTTTATGTTAGAGGTTGTTATCTCTAACGTGCCAAACTCGATTAAAGGGACAGAAGCAAATATGAACAGTTTTTCATCATTTTTTTCCTTATGAATAGATACAAAAAATGTCCAACGAGGTTTAGACACAAGAACGTACTGCCAAATTCATGGCTCAAAAAAACAATACCTATCACTAACAATCAAACATTTTTTATAACTTCTAATATAATGAGAGATAATAGCAGGAAAACAATTACACAGGAAATGTCAAACAAAGGACCACAACTAAGAACCCCCCCCTGCCTGTTGAAAGTAGCAAAAGCAAACACTAATGCTGGGGAAATATAAAAGGTACATAACATGATGATTGAAAGGGATGTATTAGTCCAGGCGAAAGGCGAACATGAAATTAAAGCAAGTTAGAAACACAATCTATCCGGTTATGTGGAGGACAAATGAAGGATATGCCAAAATGGAGTTTTTGAAATCTACCCGCAATCTTTTTAAATAAAGAGACGATTTTTGCAATAAACCCCCCAATGCCTTTAAATCAAAAGGGTGTTTTTCTTTGAGCGCATGTCAAATTGGTCCTGTCCCCAAGGAGGGCTCACAATCTAATAGCCTAACCAGTAGTTTTGGAGGAGACGTTGGGAGGAAACAAGAGCAACCGGAGGAAAACCCACCGCAAAACACGGAAGAGAAAAAATACAAACTCTTGGGCAGATGGTGACCTGGGTGGGATTCGAAACCCAGGGACCCAGTGCTGCCAAGGCAGAAGTGCTACCTCACTCCGACACCGTTTTGCCCGCTGCCCATAATTTAAGTATTAATCGGTTTAGGGCTGGCTATACAATTTAGGGGGGGTCTTGATTTTGATATGGGGACATTAGCTATCCATAATTGAACCCCCAATACCTGCATGTTTAGTTGGCCCAGGCTAAGGAAAACAATTATAAGAGGGTCAATGCCATTAAACCTATGGAGATGAGCTACCTTTAAAGGAGTGTCTGGAGGTTAAAAAAACATGGCGACTTCTTACAAAAAAAATGAGCCAGACCAAGACCATGATTTGTGCTGGACTGTAAGCTTGTATAGGAGATTATATATAGTTTAGAGCTTATTGCAATACCAAGAACTGACCCAGGTCCCCATGTCCACCTTTTTTTAATTTAAAGCAGGCAAACATATTTTTTAAAACCCCAAAACACACCATTGATATTTAGCGTTCATGTGGGCATACGGCACATTACAACTAAGTGTAAAACCTCTTTAAACTACTGCAGTGTTGCATATCATTGACATATCCATTCTCTTCAATACCAGATTAGTGGTGGTATAACAATACCTGTCTCCACCGATCAGCTGTTTTCTGCAGTTAATGTTCAGAGAATGGAACAAATAGCTGACAGCCCCATTGGTGGAACTGAATTGCAGCTCAGCACCTCTGCAAGGGCATCCAACATGCAGTAAACAGATCTGGCCACTATTGGAGCCCTGCTTCCTATGCAATTAGTGAGGCTCATTTACTAAGGGTCCGCGGACCGTGATTCCATCGGGTTTTCCGAATATTTCCTTTTTGCTGCAAATTGTCCTGGGTTTTTGGCGCACGCGATTGGATTGTGGCACATCAGCACCGGCTTGCATGCGACAGAAATCGGGGGGGGGGGGCGTGCCATCAGACAACCTGACGGATTAGGACAAACCGCGGAATTTAAAAACGAAATTGTGTCGCAAGATCAAGCACTCACATGCACCTGGAAGAAGAAGGTGAACTCCGGCGGATCTCAGCGCGGAAGCAACACATGCAGGAAATTGGACGCACAATCTTGGTGAATGATGATAGACCTGAATCATCATCGAACAACGCACCACGGGATTGCTGCAGGACTGGGTAAGTAAATCTGCCCAGTGTGTCGCAATACATAACATGCTTATCTATCCCAACTGACCTGACTTTCTGTTCTCCATCTATACCAACCAGAAATATGGTCTCTGAAGAAGGTCTAACATAGACCGAAACGTTAAAAAATAGATGTGGATTGCTAATCGATGATGTTTTAATACAGAATATTTGCAACTGACTTTCTACTGAGTCCCAACGTTATACAAACTATTGGAGATGCTCTCTGTCTAATTCTCAGCTATTGGGAGCAGTTGGTGGTGTTGACCCTTTCTGATATCAATAGCATATTGGTAAGATCAGCTATAGTTGCATAAAACCCACAAAGTTTTAGAACTCTAGGGGGAGTCTAAAATACAGTAAAAAATTTTACATTTTTTTAACTGTATTAAATTTCAAATCACCTCCCTTTACTTTAAACGGACATAAAATTAACCAAATAAAATTGTCAACATGTTAGGTATCGCTGCGTCCCAAAAGTCCTGATCTATCAAAATATAAAACCGGTTATTCCTGTCGGTGACCTTTAACAAAAAATAGAGAACAGATGTCTGAATCACTTTTTTGCTATTTTGCAAAACACAAACATTTTAATAAAAGTGATCAAAAGGTTTTACAGTCCCCAAAATTGGCCTCCTAATGTGGGAAAATGAAGTCTTTTTTTAAAACAAAAGATTTAAACTTTTAAAATGTAATAAAGCATAAATATACCTATATAAATACAGGATTTTTTGCATTTGGATTTTTTTCAGCTTTCTAAAACATGACATAATATTAAATATGATTAAAAATACATAATACACCTGCACTGTCCTTGTAATATAAATGATAGTTAATGTAGTACCTGTGATGGAGCGTGAAAACTCCCAGCTGATAATTGTATCCAGTCCGAATTCCTGTTATTCACCTAAATGATCCAAAGAGGTTTCTGCATCCAAGAAATTGGCACATGGATGAGGTGCACAAAGATGCTTTATAGTGTCTAGAGAGAGGGTGTCCTTCAAACTCTCTCTCAATATTGTAAATATTATCTTTCAAACGTTTCATAAAATAGTGTATACCGTATATACTTGAGTATATGCCGACCCGAGTATAAGCCGAGAACCCTAAATTTAACACAAAAAACTGGGAAAACCTATTGACTTGAGTATAAGCCGAGAGTGGGAAATGCATTTGTCACAGCCTCCCCAGTATATAGCCTGCCAGCCCCCTGTAGTATATAGTCTGCCAGCTCCTGTAGTATATAGCCATCCAGCCCCTGTAGTATATAGCTTGCCTGCCCCCCCCAATATATAGCCTGCCAGCTCCCTGTACTATATAGCCTACAAAAAAAAACAAAACACTGTGCTCACCTTCCGTCATAGGAAGTACTATTTGTTACGCAGAACACAAGCCCTCAAACAGCACTCTACATGGAAAAATAAAAAAGTTATGGATGAGTAAAAATTAAAATGCAAAAACCAAAAACGGCTGTGTTCTTGTTAATATAAAATCTCTAAAATAGAATCAATTGATAACGGCATTGTAATAAATGTGACAGGGGGAGGGGAGGCCTTCTAGTACTCAAGTCCCCCTTACTTTAAACGGACATAAAAATAACCAAATAAAATTGTCAACACGTTAGGTATCGCTGCGTTCCAAAAGTCCTGATCTATCAAAATATATAAACAGTTATTCCTGTCGGTGACCTTTAACAAAAAATAGAGAACAGATGTCTGAATCACTTTTTGTGCTATTTTGCTAAACACAAACATTTTAATAAAAGTGATCAAAAGGTTTTACAGTCCCCAAAATTGGTCTCCTAATGTGGGAAAATGAAGTTTTTTTAAAACAAAAGATTTAAACTTTTAAAATGTAATAAAGCATAAATATACCTACCAAAAGATTAGGATTTTTTGCATTTGTATTTTTTTCAGCTTTCTAAAACATGACATAATATTAAATATGATTAAAAATACATAATACACCTTCGCTGTCCTAGTAATATAAATGATGTAGTACCTGTGATGGATCGTGAAAACTCCCAGATGATAATTGTATCCAGTCCGAATTCCTGTTATTCACCTAAATGATCCAAAGAGGTTTCTCCATCCAAGAAATTGGCACATAGATGTTTTATAGTGTTTAGAGAGAGGGTGTCCTTCAAACTCTCTCTCAATATTGTAAATATTATCTTTCAAACGTTTCATAAAAGAGCGTATACCGGATATACTCGAGTATAAGCCAACCCGAATATAAGCCGAGACCCCCTACTTTAACACAAAAAACTGGGAAAACCTATTGACTCGAGCATAAGCCGAGTGTGGGAAATGCATTGGTCACAGCCTACCCAGTATATAGCCTGCCAGCCCCCTGTAGTATATACCCTGCCTTCCCTCCCCAGTATATAGCCTGCCAGCTCCCTTTACTATATAGCCTGCCAGCCCCCTGTAGTTTATTGCCTGCCAGCCCCTATAGTATATAGTCTGCCAACCCTCTGCAGTATATAGCCTGCCAGCCACTTGTAATATATAGCCTGCCAGCCACCTGTAGTATATAGCCTGCTAGCCCCCTGTAGTATATAGCCTACAAAAAAATACCAAAACAGTGTACCCATCTTCCGACGTAGGAAGTACTATTTGTTACACAGAATACAAGCCCTAATACAGCAGTTTACATGGAAAAATAAAAAAAGTTATGGATTTTTGACAATGGGGAGTAAAAATGAAAATGCAAAAATGAAAAATAGCTGTGTTCTTGTTAATCTAAAATCTACCAAAATGGAGTGTCTCTAAAATAGAATCAATTGATAAGGGCATTGTGATAAATGTGACAGGGGGAGGGGAGGCCTTCTAGTACTCAAGTCCCCCACCTTCCCCCAGCCTCAGCTTAATTGGCCTAATTGAGCTAGGCTGTTTACGTTCACCCAGCATGTGTCCTTGTTTCAAAGACCTCTGCAGTCAACCCCAGGCCCCCCCCCCCCCCACGTCTCAAACAAAGAGCCATAAACTCCAAAACCACTAAGTTGAATAGGGACAGTTATGAAGTTATGGTGCATCTCACCAGAATATTGGTTATTTTCAAGAGATCATAATAATCCTTTTTCCGGGATTCTAGAATACTCGGTTCCAGAGATATCTATATCTCTGGATACAACATTAGAAAATGGGTCAGGTATGGTATCAATGCATCCAGGGATTGACCCGGATCCAATGATACCAGAACCATGACCCCAGGACTTCCCCTTGAGGAGCTATGGCTTCTCCAGGGCTCTGGTTGTAGTACCAGGTAGGAGGGACCCATGACCCCTCCTGTTGGGTGGACAGAGGTGTGACTCCACCTGATATAATCAGGCACCTCTGAATGTGCCTTGTCTTTTGTCTGGGAACAATTTTACCATCAAGAGCAGAGAAGGATCTCAAGGTGTGGACTATCAGGTTTCATTAGGCACACACAAATGTAACTAACTTACTGAACTGCTGTTACTTGTAGTGCTACCTTTATTTTGTACTCATTGTAACCGTATATATCTCTACTGTATATATTGTTTTGTCTAGTGTGCCCTTAAGGCAATTAAATATAAAATTCAACCTGTGTTGCTTTTTTATCTTGATCCACGAATCCCCACGTCTCGCATATATACATGCTACCGGGTTGGTTCCTCACCCTATATAATCCTGTTACGGACCGGGCTTATATTAAAGGAGAAGTGGTGGCAGCTTCATCAGGGCTGATAATATTCTGTCTCACTGAGGCAAGTGAGAGGTATCTTATAGCCATTCAGGGCTGTGATTTATTGTTGTGCCATATCGGGAAGTTGTGTGGACAACTTTAAATCACTTCATGTGCCTCTCAGAACCCATGCATTCTGGGAGTGTCTATAAAAGGATAACTAAGTGATATGTCCAGGGGTCCAGAACGTTGTGGTTTCCTTCACAGGCATGATTTATAAAGAGGGGATATAACAGTCACATATGATGTTTTAAGCCATGTTATTCTATTTGAATTATATTAAATTATTATTTTATTGCCTTTTTCTGCTTTATGTATTACATGTCAGATAACAATGACTGAGTATGTAATTCAATGAAATTTATGTAGCTAAAGATCACATCAATGTCACATAACCCAACACTGTCAAATGTAGCTAAATAACGGTTAAAAGTGCTCGTTATAAATTCACTTTCCGATGTTGAACTCATTGCAAATGGATAAATAGATACTTGTAGTCTATGCAAGTATACAAGACATAACATACATAAATATCAGTGTAGCAGGTACAGTAACCCCCCATGTAGAAAAAAAGGATGTTAAATAGTCCTAATTGTTAATGAAAAAAAAATGTAAATAAAGTAAATAGACATTAGGAACACGGCATGGCATGAGAATGGTGAAGAGACTAATAACAACCAAATTGAATACAATATTGTGAAATACTACTAAAATCTTTAAGACAGCACAAAAAACTGCTTCTCACATAAAGTATAAATATCTAATAAAAAATATAACAAAACTGTGTTGTTTTGTCTTCTGATGATCACATATCAGAATAAAGTTAAGGGTGTTTTCCAGGTTTTTTTTTTTTGGTACCTCTGTTTTTTTGTTCTTGTGTCCAGTAGGAAATTTGGGGGGTTGGAGGATAAATGGAATAACATTTAGCCAGAGTGGCGACATATGGACAAAAAAGGAAGTGACATTCCAAGGTCAGAGGAAGTGATGTACTGTAGGCTATTAATTGGCTATAGCAGGTCCCGTGACCCCCATAAAATTCTGTTCGGACACAGATATATCCTATCACACCGAACTTTATATAGCTTTCTGTCAATTCACTTACAGTAATATTAAAAAAGCTGTACTAGGACAATGTTATAGATCTCTGGGGTGTGCTTTGATAATAGTATAGTGTACTGAATGTTGGTTTTGCACTTGTAACATCTTATAAATTACAATCCTTAGGTATTTAAAGGGAAACTACCACCACAAATCTACCTATAAAGTAGGTAGGTGGATCAATAGTACGTGAGGATAGCCCTTTTAATGGCTAATCCTCATGTCCCCTCCCCAGGCCCACCCTGCCCGGTCACTGCTCCGAAGCCAGAGCTGCACAGACACGGGCCTGCTGTTCTGCGCATGTGCAGACAGCAGGTTCGTTGGACCAGGGCGCGCAGCTATGAGGAGCTGCGTGTCGAAGATTTTGGATAGGAGGAACAAAGAGGCTACTGGGGCATGGAGTAGCCATGCCGAGTAACCTCAGCTCCGACTACTCCACGCCCCAGTAGCCTCTTTACAAAATTTACATATTACGAGAATAAAAGTTATCAAAAAAGTGCGGGGACGTGAGGATTAGCCCTTAAAAGGGCTATCCTCACGTCCTATTGATCCACCTACCAACCGATCTACCTTTATATGTAGATTCGTGGTGGTAGGTTCCCTTTAAGTGGTTGATGGCTTGGATCTAACTACCGGGGACAAACACTTAAATATAGTATACATTAGATTATATATCTTTTTCTAAACATGCAAATATGTGGAGTAGTGAAAGTATATGTAAAATATAAAGGTAGTCCAATAACATAGTATTGTAGATATAATATTATATTGGGAGAACATTTCTATCCACTATTATGTTACGGTGCTGATATCAGCCTTATACTCAGCTGACACAATTCTGGTTTTAAAGCCCCCATTGACGTGAGCATAGAAAAATGTAGCATTATTGAAGTTCTGCAGAAATAGTTGCCTGATCCAATTTTTGTGTTTACTGCACATTACTAATCTCTCTCTACCAAGGACGTGAATGACTGACATTGAGATTCAACCAAGGTTCAAAATGCTTCAAAAGCAATGAAAATATCACAAAGTCACAGCTTATCTGCAATAGATTTTTTTTTCTTATTTATGACCTATATTTTCCCATTAATCTCATTTTAACACATAATGATTTGGCAAGACCACAGTTCAGAGAGTCCTTAGATTTGCTATGTTCCTGCTGTGTTTCCATGTGTGATCAACACAAAAAAAACTCAATAATTGGTAAGAGAAGAAGCTAGAAAAAAAAATCTATAAATGTGTTCTTTTAGCCCATTATGTAGCTGAAAGCTTTTTTTTATTCCCTTAAAATGTTGAAGGTTTACAAATGTATAAGAAAAATTACTTTAGGATAAAGAACACTATGTATATAAAACTAGACAGAAAAAAAAGACTTTCCATTGTGTATTTTTATTTTCTTTGCTATACAACAACTGAACACAAATGGCTCAATGTTGCATCAACGAATGTCTGGATTCACATTCGCCATTTGTATTATCGTTTATGCAGTTTTATATATTTCATTATATTATTCAAAGTATTAAAAAAAAAAAAGAAAATACATATTTATAATAATTGAAAGTTTTTTTTGCAGTTTTTGCTATTCAGCAAGATTTTCTTCGGAATCTTAAAATTAATCCAGTGTTGTTTAAAGCTTTATAGACATTGGGGCACATTTACTTACTCGTCCCCTTGATGCTGCCGATCCGGAATGTCTGACGAGGATTCGTATCTGTCGCGATTCACTAAGATCGTGCGTCCAATTTCCTGCATGTGTCGCTTCCCCCGCTCAGGTCTGCCGGAGTTCACCTTCTTCTTCCCGGTGCATGCGAGTGCTGATCTTGCGACACAATTTGGTTTTTAAATTCCGCAGTTTTTCCGAATCAGTCGGGTTGTCCGACATCCACGCCCCCGATTTGTGTCGCATGAAAGCCGGTGCCGATGCGGCACAATCCGATCACGTGCTACGGGGCAGTTCAGGGCAAAATGGAAAAAGTTGGGAAACCCGACGAAAACGCAGTGTTCGGACCCTTAGTAAATGAGCGCCATTGTGTACATGAGGGGTTGGACAATATCCCACTTATAAATGACAGCTTTATCAGTTTTCCTTTCTATAGACTCTAATAGTCGGTTTTGCCAGAGCTAGTGGGAGGAGACTAGCTGCAAATATATCTTATATAGCCTGTATAGACACTGACAGAAGAGCAAATCCATAATCCCCTATTCCTCTGGAATATCAGTGACATGGTAATTATAAGCACTTTTAAATATTCTATTTTATTTTTAAAATATTATACAGTGAAGAAAAACATTTAATGAAAACTGCAGACTTACCTTTGTGTTTCTCTGTTGTGTTATTTCAGTAGCACGCCTCTTCCTGTGGATTTCTATGGGAAGCATGTAACCTGATCCTTCACTGACCTGAATTTCTTCAAGCTAATTCAGCAATGATTTAGGATGGAGTGAGCCATATGTATGAGGAAAGGAGCATGGTAAATGGGAAAAGAGGCATTTTACTTTCAGATAAATTGTATAACTAAGATTACTAGGTTTGTTTACCATACTGCAATGCTTTATGCAATGTCCCTGAAACAATAGAGCAATTTTGAAGGCTTTTGTCACATCGGCTTGCTCCTTAAACAACCCCATTCAAAGTAATGGAACTGAAGAGAAATGTCTGCAAGAAACCTGGCATGTGTTCATTTTACTCTTATTCGTTTTTTTTGCTTCTCACCTTGAAATGTTAGGTTATTTTAGATTCTAAAGTCAAAATGCTTTAAATTAAATGCAGCTTCAGTAAGTAAAGGACTTCCATAAACAAAGGCTTCTTACTTTATCCAATGTAGGTCAACAGTAGCAGGTTGGTAGGTGGCTGACACTCTACTGTCACCAATTAGCTGATTGCAGGGCCATTTACACGATGAAACAGGTATAGCCAAGTACAAAGGGCCATTCATGGTGGCTGAGCTGGGTTACCACAACTTTCTCACTTGCATTTAAATAGCTGTGCTGATACATGAGAGCTGGAGACATCAGTAGTATCCAGAAGTCACATCAGGGTCTGCTCCAGGTTTCAGTAGGCCCCTGGGTGACAGAGCCTCAGTGGGCCCCTTTGCCATGAGCTAACATGAAAATTCTAACTAAAATTGCTCCTGTTTCCTGCTCCTTAAAACATTCCCTATTTTAGCATACCAAACAGCCCTCTCATGGTTATTTTATATAAAGACCCCCTATGGATTCCTATGTCATATTGTCATATGTTTTTTATGATTCCAGTGTTTGTCTATTTCCTGTGACAATAAAAACTGGAAGTAGGTTAATCAGTGGGTCATTGGACACCTCTATAGTTCAATGGTGCGATGGCGTGTATTTTGGATTCTCAGGTCTTGTGATACTGATGTGAACCAGATAATGCACATAGATCTAGAAATCAGGTTAAAAATCTTGAGAACCGATATGTAAACAATGCATCTACGTAGAATCAACATTCGATTATTTCCTGACCTTTAACCAACATCTTTCTGGTTTACACGCAATAGATGAGTAATCTAATACTGTACTGGAAAAATATTTAACAGAACTTTCTCGAGATCTTTTGAAGAACATTTTCTAAATCGGTGCTGGCAAAGTAATATTGAACTGTTTCCATAGATGTATTTAGAGATACTCTGCATTCCATTTTTAATGGGAAACAACTTTATTCACTTATTTTACTTTAATAGAATAAATTAGATTTTATACAAGTGAATAAAAAAATGTGCTTACAATATTATCTCGATTCTACGATGTAGGATGAATCACTTGTCTTTTCCAAAAAGTTTTAAGCATATCAGTTTAGCAAAAATCACAACAAAATCTCCTCTCTGACCCAAAATCAAGATCAAAAGTCTAAACCTTGCATTCGATATGAACATAAATAGATGTATCAAAACTGATCACTTCAGGGAAAGGACAAGGGGGCACATTTAATAAGGGTCTGAACGCCGCACTTTCATCGGGTTTCACGATTATTTCCGTTTTGCGCCGAATTGCCCCTGTTTTTGGACGCACCCGATTGGATTGTGGCGCATCGGCGCAGGCTTGCATGCAACACAGATCGGGGGGCGGGCCGTCAGACAACCCGATGGATTCGGACAAACCACAGAATTTAAAAAAGGAATTGTGTCGCAAGATCAGCACTCACATGCACCAGGAAGAAGCAGGTGAACTCCGGCGAACCTCGGCGCAGAAGCGACGGATGCAGGAACTCGGGCGCACGATCCTAGTGAATCCCAGCAGACCGGAATCCTTGTCGGACAACGCATTGCGGGATCGCGACAGGACCGGGTAAGTAAATCTGCCCCAATGTGTAGACAGGTTTTGTTGCATTTAATAATCCCGTTATTATATAGTGCCTACATATTACTCAGCGCTACAAAGAACTTTCCAAATTGGCCCCTGTCCCCAATGGGGCTCACAATCTAATCAGGAGGAATCTGAAGGACCCGGAGGAAACCCATGCAAACACAGAGAGAACATACAAACTCTTTGCAGATGTTGACCCCAGCGCTGCAGGGCTGTAATAATAACCACTAGGCCACCGTGCTGCCCAATTCATACTCCAAGACTTGTGTTGTCAAGTCCTGCCAAACTGGAATTTATATTGTTAATTATCAAATTTTTGTATGAAGGCAGCACCAATATGAACATCCAGATTTTGGGGTGTTGCATAGAGAATTGTAATGGGTCACACAGACGACAGAACTAAAAGTCTCTATGGGAAGAGTCTGGAGGGAGGAGTCTGTGGACCAGTGGACCCTCTGAACCACCGCGGGAGATGGTATGAGGCCCACGGTGGCAGCCAAGGTACAGGGATGTGCAGGAAACAGTCCAAGCCTGGGATGACAGCAGCAACACAGAGGAACACTGGTAACGCTAGCACGGACTGCAGACACCGCTGGACTGGAACCCTGGGAGGCACAGCAGGAAGCACGGAGGCAGACTGAAGACAGGAGATACGGAGGCGTCTGGAAACACTGGAAGACTGGACAAACCAGGAGCGTATGGGAACGCTGGAGACACTCAGGAATATAGGAAAGCATCTGGAAACGCTAATGGGCTTTCAGGTACGGCTTAGGGAAGCCTGGCATGGAAACCATAGGAGATCCTAAAAGGGAAGATCGGCGTGGAGTGAAGGGAGGTGCCGGATTATAAGGGCGAGCTGGATTAGCAGGAGCCAATCAGGAGAAAGCTGGCCCTTTAAGACTTGAGAAGTCCGCGCGCGCGCCCCCTAGTGGCGAGACCGCGCGACTGCAGGCAAGGAGGCGTGCGGCCTACACGCCGGGAGCCAGAGCACAGACAGGAGCCAGGAGAGGTAAGTGAGGGCAGGGGGACGGGGACCGGCAGGCAATGCAGCACGGGTGTACCCGCGATGAGGACATGCTCACCCTACACTTCAAGATGATGACTTGTCTATCATTATTCATAACACAATAAACTGTTTATTTGTCATTTTGGAAAAGCTCAATTCTCCAAGAACATTTTTGGATTTTTATTAAGCTCTACATTTTAGGAGAGTGTAGTGGAACTAAGAATGGAGAATCTCTGTTCACCTTCCTTTACCCATTTACGGAAGCTCGCCTACCATTACAATTCTGTTTAAATAAGATCCAGGACTCTCTCCCCATTTTTTCCACTATTTTATAACAGAAGGGGAATTGTTACCTATTGAAAGCAAGTTTGAACTTAGGTTGCTTTAAAAGAAATATTGTAGCCCATTACAATATCGGGATCTCCTGTTAATTTAATTTTATCAATTACTTCTGGTTTAATATACAGAGCTATCTAATAAATAAACTTGATGGTACTCTTTTGCAGAGATTTTCTTCATGACGCTTGGGAATGTGAATGTTTTTATGACAAATCTCAGTGAACATGACAAACATTTTAACCCCTTAACAACCTGGCCCTTTTTTGTTTTCGCATTTCCATTTTTCACTCCCCACTTTCAAAAATCTATCACTCTTTGACTTTTCCATGTAAAGAGCTGTGTGATGGCTTGTTTTCTGCTTAATTTGCACTTGCACTTCGTAGTGATGTTATTTAATATTCCATGCCGTGTACTGGAAAGTGGGAAAAAAATTTCAAATGCAGTGAAATTGGTGAAAAAATGCATCCATTTTCTTGTGGGATTACATTTTAAGGCTTTCACTGTGCACCCCAAATGATATTTCTACTTTATTCTTTGGGTTGGTGCAATCACAGGGATACCAAATGTATATAGTTTTCATAGATTTACAAATATTAAAACCTCATGAACAAAAAGAAATTCTTCATTTTGCCATCTTCTAGCGATAATAATGTTTCTATACTTAGGTGTATGGAGCTATGGGTGGTGTAATTTTTTTTGTGTCTTGATGATGTTTTCTGTTGGACTGGACGGTCTTTTGATCACTTTTTATAGAATTTTTTTATATTTTTCAAAATGGCAAAAAAGTGCCATTTTCGACTAGGCGCTGTTTTCCGTTGTGAGGTTAACACAGCAAACGTCCACCTTGTATAGAGGGGGCTTAGCCCGTGAGCCCTCTCCATACAGGGGGAGCCAACGTGTGACATACTATTACATCACATGTCGGTAAGTGGTTAAAGACTTTGACATTTTTCTTAAAGATTTCAATGGGATCAGTCATGGTGAAATAATTTTATTACCATGTGACCTAGACTAAGGTTTCAGAAAAAACTAATCAGAATCAAGCTTATATCCACAGAGTGAAGAGGATGAGTGAGGCTGCCATAAATATGAAGTTGCAACATGGTGTTTTATGCTTTTAAAGAAAAAAAAAGAGAAAATAATTGCTGCAAGCTTTCTCCTGCATTATTTCCCACAATTTTAAGATCTTTGGCTTTTTCTCACAAAATAAAGATTTGAAACAGCTGTATTTCAGTCTATGAAGCTACTAAAAGTCTTCCTTGGTTGCACATAAACATACACAAATTAAAAGAAAAATGACATAACAGTTTTAGAACAGTGAAGCACGTGGGGCTTCTCCATGCCCAGCAATTCTTTGTTTTAATTTTTATTTGAAAAACAAGAGCATCTATTGCAACATCATGTCTTATTTAGGTCTCTAAGAACAGACAAACTTCAAGTCATGGGCCAGTAGAGTTGTAGCTGGATACTTGTAAGTCATCAGAAGATCCTTCAGAAAAAAGATGCTTAAAGGAAATCTACCATTTGTTTTTAGGCACAACCAAACATACCTTGAGAATGCTGTAGCTACACTGATGCAGAAACATATCAGCTGAAAAAACAATTATAAAATTATGATAATGAGGCTCTGTCGCTCCGGTAGATGCCCAGAGCTCTCCTCACCCTAATTATTCACTGCTCCAACCTTGTCCTGCCCAGCATAAGCCAAGAATACGTCATCACTGTGTTGTCCCTGACAGGCAGAAGCAATCAATCGCTGCTGCATCCCCCAGCTGCTTTATAGGAGTCATCCAGCTCAGGTTGATTATTCCTGTCTGGACAGTTCAGGAAGTTCAGTGTGTAATGTGTCTATGTAGGCACCCAGGGTCCGGAATTTTATAATAGTTTTTTCAGCAAAATCACTCAGCTCAGGGATTAAACAAAATATGTTTCTGCATCAGTGTAGCTACAGCATTTTCAAGGTATGTTTGTTTCATAATGCATAAAAGCAAATGGTAAATTTTCTTTAACACTGCCCGGGTGGAGTCACTGTAGATATATTATAGTAAAACCAGTGATAGTGGAAAAGTCATCAAGGAATTTTATGATAACAGTTGTACTTAATAATAAGCAATGGCAAATGTGTCATTTACAGTGCATTTGCAAAGACTTCTAGTCCTTTTACCTTTTCATATTTAATATTTTACCGGCTTGTGTTGCACTTACCTCATAAGAAAAATGTTAAAGCATAAAATTAAGCCAATTTTATTAAAAATGACCAAAATATAATTTTGCTTTAACCCTTTGCTATTTCACTTAAAATTTAGATCTGGGGCCTTTCTTTCATTTTATCACCTTTATACACTATCATTTGGTTTTGTGTGTTGTAAATTTCATTGATTGGACAATAAAAGATGTACCCTTGTCTATATATTGTCTCACAGCTGACAATAAATGCCAAAGCAAAACTGAGCAATGAGTAGGAAAGAACTGCCTGTAGAGTTCAGAGACAAGACGGAAGAGAGAAGAGACACTTAAAGTTCCCAAGAGCACAGTCGCCACCATAATTCTCAAACGGAAGATGTTACATATGTACAAAAAGAGAAAATTCCAAGTCAACAATCACTCCAGCATTCCATTAATTTATGGGAGAAAGGCCAATATGAAGCCTCTCCTTTGTAAAATATACATAAGAGACTTGCTAGAGTTCACAAAAAAAAAATCAAATTGAGGACTTTCAAATTGTGAAAAACAACATTTCCTGGTATAATGAATCCAAGATTTTGTCCTCAAGAGTAATTCCCAAAGAGAAACAAGGCACTGGTGACCACCTGCCCAAGACCGGCAATGTTTGCAATGCCTGGGACATGGAGATTGGTCAGCATTGGTGAAGCGGAGTGGGGCAAAGCACATACTATCCATAAATTTTCCTACTAGATTACAATGGAGTTGGACAAGTGTCTTTTTAACCGTATAAACTATGATACTATGAAATAAAGTGGTATTGACTGCAGAATTTTGGGGGAAATTTTGATTTTTATTTCATTGTAATACAAGGTAACATATAAAAGAATGTGGAATTGAAAGCATCTGAAGACTTTCTGGATGACCGAAGAATTATTCCGAAAAAAAAGCATAGTAGATAACAACAATGAATAAGACATATTATCTTTATCATTACTAAAACAAACAAAAAGCAAAAAAATCAATCAAAATTAAACCTAAAGGCTTATGGTCAATTCGTCAGGTCAGAATTCCACTAAAGTAGTTAACTATGTCAGAATTCATAAAATCTTAACCTAACAAACTGCCCACTGAGGTTTATAAAGCCCGTATATCCTCATTAATATTTTCTTTCCATCTAAGATATAAAATAGACCACACTGAAGTAAGGAAAAAAAACATGGAATTTATTCTGTAAAAAGTCTATGATCTCTCTCAGTTTTTATGACACATTGGTTATACTTTGATAATAACTATAGTGAATTCCATCTAATTACAGTCTTTGATATTTAATCATTTCAATTTTTGTGAGTTATAATAATTAAATGGCTCATTAAACACTGGGAATATTCTACCCAGTGCCTATTTTTATTGTTTTTGTTTTCAAGTTCAGTGAAATTCAATATTTTCTCCTTGGCAGACCTCTGTGCTAATTTTTACTCAAAAGTCTAAGCAACACAAGAAAAATTCTGCTTTGAAATAGAATTTTATTTTTATATCTATATAGAAATTTTTATTTTCCCACAGTCTGCAGTAAGATATAAACGGATGTTCCTGGACCCTTTTGACACACAATAAAAGGCCATTCAACTTTAGTGATGACCAGCAGTAACTGGTTGAGAGGGTTTCTGGTTTGTCGAAAGGGATCAGGAAGCAGGACTAGAGCCGCAGCAGAGCGGTAGCTTCCCTTAGAATCAAACCAACTAACAGGAACGGGAAAAACGGGAAACAAAAAGGTTTACCTTATATACTTGAGTATAAGCCTAGTTTTTCAGCACAAAAAATGTGCTGAAAAACCCAAACTCGGCTTATACTCGAGTCAAAAAAATAAATATATATACACTGGGGCAGGGTCTGGCAGGCTATATACACTGGGGCAGGGTCTGGCAGGCTATATACACTGGGGCAGGGTCTGGCAGGCTATATACACTGGGGCAGGGTCTGGCTGGCTATATACTGGGGAGGCTGTGACCAATGCATTTCCCACCCTCGGCTTATACTCGAGTCAATAGGTTTTCTCAGTATTTTGTGGTAAAATTAGGGGCCTCGGCTTATACTCGGGTCGGCTTATACTCGAGTATATACGGTACTTACCCTACCCCTTTACTCAACACTGTTGGTGTCCCAATCAGAAATGCTGGGATCATGGAACCTACTTTGGCCAATCAGTGGCTGCAACAATTACCCCTACCCTAGTCCTCAGGGTTTTTCCCAGATTATTGGAAACTTCCTTTAAGGATGAGTTAATAATAAATACATGACTATTTCAGTTATTTAATGTCAATGTACAGGTTTTTTTTAGGTTTATTGGCCTTAATAGATGCAAGGCATTAATGAACATTCACATTCATACTTTATCTATAGACTTTACTGTTAAACATACCAGGAAATCTACCTTCCATCATACTTTCAGTACTTTGAATGATAAAAAAATAATGGAAGTGCCCCTGTGAGGTCTGTGATTGTTTGGGCTTCAGCATCATGCTCTGCCCATAAAGTAAGGCAGAAGATGTGCGACTGACTGTGATTTTATACTTAACTAATATTTTGTCCTGCACTAGTCTGATCACTGTCTTGTTTCATTCCAAACTGTCTAAATTGATTTCTAGCATGCCTGTCTGTCTCTGGTTGCTTTTGTGTTGGGCTGCAGACAGTTAACATAGTCTTGATGGACACTCCACTCATATGCCGATGCTGTGGTTTGTCCAGATGTCAGGGCACTGGTCCAATCAATCTCTGAATTGGGACTCTGATATCTCATAAGAGGATTGTCTGCCCACTTCCGGGTGCTTGCTGTAAGTCTCCTTTATAGCTTGCTAGCATTTTCTGAATATTGTATTAATTATATTATTTGAGCTTTTGACCCTTTCTTGTCCTCTGACCATTCATTTGTCTCTAGATTCTGTACATTCTGCATTGTCCTTATGGTTTTGGCCCATATGTGTACAATAATTTTTCCGTGTTTGTTTGTCCTTTCCTTTCCTCTGGATTTTCACATGGAAGAGAACATAGACCAGTTATCACCTACCATCTAAGATCAAATGGGCAAGTAGGTAGGAACATCTAGGTGGGTCTAGTTTTAGGGATAATTGTGCTTTTCTGTCCTTTCCTTTTCCATATTATGGTCCTAGAAGGATGTTAATAGACAACATTACAAAATGCATCAACACCTATATATATTATAGTTATTCTCATTATTTTAATAGAGGAATGTAACAGAAATAAAAATGTGATTAACTGTTTTTGACTGTATATAACGGTGATGACACAGACTAAATTTTGTAACAATAAAATTGGATTTTCATGCTTCAATATACAGGCAGTCCCCGGGGTACGTACAAGATAGGGTCCGAAGGTTTGTTCTTAAGTTGAATTTGTATGTAAGTCGAAAACTGTATATTTTATTATTGTAGATCCAGACAAAAGAAATGTTGGCCCCAGTGACAGCATTTTTTGCTGTAATGGGACCAAGGATTATCATTAAAGCTTCATTACAGACACCTTACAGCTGATTATTGCATTCTGGGACTATAGTAAAGCATCCAGAGCCTTCACCAGAGGTCAGAGGGGTCTGTCTGTAACTATGGGTTGTCTGTAAGTCGGGTGTCCTTAAGTAGGGGACCGCCTGTAATAGTGAAATGCATCTTAATGGAAGCCATTGAATGTCTCCCTACAAAGAGCTCTGTACATGAACTCCAATATGCAACAAGGTATACCTGAAATTTCACATTGTAATATTTTTGTTCAACTTTAAAAACACAGACAACCCATTATTTAAATTCTATAAATAAAATATTGTGAAATGTTCTTTTAGGACTATTCCAGGATTTCATGCGTAAGCCCACCATCTTCAGATTTTAAGCATACTTTTTCCCTTTGAAGCTTTATAGATATATTACAATTATAGTCTGTTTGATTTGAAAAAAACATCATATGGTTCTGGCTTTCATAATCATATGGATGAAATTCCTCACATTCCTTTATATATGGATTCATGAGAAATGAGTTAAATGTCTTTGAAGTCTTTCTTCCCTTTTGGAGCTTTTATTGAGTGTTCTTTAATCTGAAACTATTAACCAAGTATTTTGTTAACAATAATTCATAATTTGACTTTGTGACATCACGATTGTAAGCGCGAGCAGATCCAGGCTTATTCTTCTCCTGTCTGAATTTGTGTAAGTATCTCATTGTACTGGAATGTTCAAAGCCGTAATGTAAACAACTTAATTCTTTCCTCATCACCACAAAACATCTGGCCAGGCTACATTCACAGCTCACTTTCATGCTTAGCTTTTATTTTTTAACCCCTTAATGACCTACCTGGCCTTTTTTTGTTTTGTCATTTCTATTTTCTACACCCCACCTTCAAAAATCTATAACTTTTTAATTTTTCCAAGTCCAGAGCTCTGTGATGGCTTATTTTCTGCGTAATAAATTGCACTTTATAGAGACGGAATTTAATATTCCATGCCGTGTACTAGGAAGCGGGGAAAAAAATTCCAAATGCATTGAAAATGGTGAAAACACGCATTTGCGCCGCTTTCTTGTAGGCTTTTACAGCTTTCACTGCGCACCACAAATGACAGGTCTACTTTATTCTGTGGGTTGGTACGATTATGGGGATACCAAATTTGTACAGGTTTCATAAATTTTTCATACATTTACAAAAATTAAAACCTCCTGTACAAAAATATGTTTTTTTGATTTTGCCATCTTCTGGCGCCAATAACTTTTTAAGACTTTGTTATGTGGTGTTGTGGGTGGTGTCATTTTTTGCAACTTTTGATGACATTTTCATTGCTATTAATTTTAGGACTGTACGACCTTTTGATCACTTTTAATTGTTTTTTTTTATATTTTTCAAAATGGCAAAAAAGTGCCATTTTCGACTTTGGCCGCTATTTTCATTTACAGGGTTAAAAGCAGTGAAAAAACGTAATTTTTTTGGATGCGACAATAGTTTATGATTTTTACTGTTTATTAATAGCACCGATCACAGGTGTTACCGGTAAGTCTTTGCTGCAATATGTAGCAAAGACTTAACGGCTATGGAGACGGTTCAGCCCGCGAGCCATCTGCATGCACCGGGACCCGACGCATGCCGTTCTAGTGAGGGGTTTTTAGAGTAGAAACAACCACTCAACCTCCACATTATCATACGATTGTAGATTCAATGTTTTTCTACCTTGGAAGACATAGATTATTTTTTACATGCATATACAGATATAAGTGTTTAGAAATATTAACAATTTATTAAAACAATTGCTTCAGTCAAGGCTTTGAAATGTTATAATAAAGTAACTGGGGTCCATTTGTCAAAACCTGCATACCACAATCCTGCAAATCCTGCTTTTTGGACTTGCATGGACAAAAATTCAGCAACTTTTTTTATGCTTTACAACACACGTTCCACTTTATTTTAAATAAGTGGCTGTGAAATCCACCTTAACACCAGATTTATCAATGCAATATTCGAAAAAGTCTCAAAAACTGTCACATGCTCACTCAAGTAAGAACCTTTTTCGTCTGACTTTGCACATTTGTTTTAGTGCTTGCACATGTGTTTATGAAGACATGTGTTTATGAGACACATTTATGATTCAGAATCTGACAAATTGTGTCACACGTTCTTAAAAGTGCACCAAAAAAAAGTTGGTGCATTCTGCCAGAGCAGTGCAGGGTGCACCAGATACATGAAGAATGTGCAACACAATTCATAAATCTGGTGCACCCTGCACACTAAAAAGGCAAATTGCACATATTGCAGTTTGCTCTATTTTTGATAAATGTGAGCAAGTGAATCTCCCCATGAGGTCTCAGAGAACCTCTGCATATAATTGTTTCATGAGAAAGGCCTCATGCACATGGAAGTATGTGCATACGTCGGCGCACGGAAGAGAAGGAGGGGGTGAGCACGGCCTTCGATAAGGGCAAAGATAGAGCAGGCTATCTTTTTGTGAGTGCGGTTCGGAACGGTGAGCACTTGTTGGGTTCACCATACCGAGCCCGGACACCATGGCCGTCTATGGGGGATGTATGTATGGTTGCAAGCGGCTGTACATGCGTCCCCCAGATAGTCGTGTGCAAAGAGCCAAAGGGTGAGAGAACCTGCAACTACAACAGACTGCTGGGACAATATATAGTTGTCAGAAGATTCTCCTAGTGATAGGTTAATGATAAGGTGCGCCTGCCACAAATTGTTATATTTTCTTGTAGCACAGCCACCCTACAAAAATTGACATGTCATTTACATATGTTCCCGGGCGTTCACGTCTTGGCCTGCCCTTCGCCTGTCCTATTCCCCCGCCCTGGCATGCCCATAGTGGCATGCGAGTGGGAGAACGCCAAAAACTGGGGAGAGGGAGATTCATGTGCTCTCCCTGTGTGCTCTCCTAGTAGTCCAATGCTCATCTGGTTAAAAATTATCACTTGTCACTGTCTTTACCTGATAATAAACACATTCACAATGTGATAAAAACCTTTGACATCTTAACATAACCATAGAACTGTACAAACAGGCAGGACACGCTTCCACAGAAGGTCAGCAAATCTTTCCAACTCATTGCACAAAGAATTTCTTCTAATGCACCATAGAGATGTGTTTCAACAAAGGAAAATACATTTCTATTTCTGCTTGGTTATCTAGACCCGATCTGTAGTTGAAGAACACTCTTTATCCACAGAACGTCAGCTACTCACAGTATATCGTTTGCATAAGTCATGCAATAATCTCTCTATATCAATGCTTATATTAGGCTAAAGAAAATCTTGTATACAGTAGGACATTGTTCTCTGCCCAGAAATAGCCCTTCCAACTATTTTTAAATGCGATTTCCTGCTGACAAAAGGACTGTTGTGAACTTGAGACTTTACCTAATTGCATGGAATATGTTTCCTCTGGGATAATGGTTTTCAGTATTATTCCGTGTCCTGCAGCCGCTGCTAGGTTAATGTTTAATGGATTACTAAGGGCATTTAATGTTTATACTTTCTTGATTAACTTTAGTATCCTTGTAAATAATGTATAACATGGCCACAATGTTTCTGCCTGGTATAATGAAAGCAGATGTGAAAATACATTCTTTAGGGAACATAGAGGTTTTTTTTTTTTCATTGTTTTCTGCTTTCATTATTTCCCAGCCAAAGATATCAGGCAATATTTATATCAACAACACTGTACAAAGGACATCCAAAACCTGTCTGAACCAGAAACAGAATATTTAAAGTATTGCTGCTTGTAACATATCTTGTTGCAGCCCAACCATTCATTTTTCTTTGTTTCCCATGTTCTGCCAAGAATGCAGTTGAAATAAATTAGCAAAAACAACAGTTGCACATAATGGCATGCCCATAAAAGGTTGTATCCCAGGCAGTAGGACTCGCTGATGCTTCACTGTCATTTCTTTTTATATATGGAGTCATTAAATACCAACACTAAGAAAAAATTACTCTCTCATAGCTAACATCCAAACTTACGCTAGATGAAGGAACAATAACATTACCTAATCCCAGTTTTTAACCCATAATAGTAATAATAATAATTCTTTATTTATATAGTGCACACAGATTACACAGCGCTGCAAAGAGCTTGCCAAATCAGTCCCTGTCCCCGATGGGGCTCATAATCTAATCAACCTACCAGTATGTTTTGGAGTGTGGGAGGAAACCGGAGGACCTGGAGGAAACCCACGCAAACACAGAGAGAACATAGAAACTCTTTGCAGATGTTGACCCTGGGACTTGAACCCAGGTCCCCAGCGCTGCAAGGCTGTAGTACCTAGCTTAAAGGGGTTGTCCACTTTAAGCACATTATAGAAAATAATGAATATTGTTTGTTTGTGTAATGAAAAGTTATATATTTTTCCAATATACTTTCTGTTACTCTTTTTCGCTTACGTTTAACTAATTTTATACAATAAAAGCTTGATGTGGGGAAAATTTTTAAATTTTTGCATCACCATTTCCAAGTGGTTTAACTCTTAATTTTTAGTCAGGGCCTGGCACCGATTTTGCATTGGGGCCCATCAGCTTCAAGTTACGCCACTGAGTCCTGCTCTTGTTCTAACATCAGGAGAACAGGTTTTTTAACAGTACTTATTAACATGTACATGGGGCTGCTCTAAGACGATTGTCTGAACTGTCACTGATTTCTGTAATGATTTGCAGTAGAGTTGTGTATTAGCAGGTGCCCAATCACAACGCCAGAACACATCCTGTTCAGTACTTCAGCATAAGAACTAGGGTTTTACCCCATACAATCTCTACCATGGGTTCTGGGTGAACCGAGCCAAAGCTCCCTTGTAATATTTTATAGGATGATCACAACACAAATCAATGCTCTTTGGCATTAGATTGATTTCTTCTGCAGGTCAAAAAAACTGATCAACAAAATAATCAAGCAATTATACTAAATCATTAACTCAAGATTATATATATTCTTATGAGCCCATAGAAAGCATCATTCCATAATAAATGCATTGCCCTGTTCTTTCAATGAAATCCATTCATTCGTATGATGAGTGTCAGGGGCGTAACTTGAGGGGGTGCAGAGGTTGCGGCACACTAGGGCCCAAGAGGTTTAGGGGGCCCTTATGGTGTCACTTTCCCATATGAGAAGACTATTACTATAAACCATACATTATAGTCGGGGGGCCTGGCACAGACTTTGCACTAGGGCCCATCAGCTTCTAGTTACACCACTGATGAGTGTCCATTTGTACCAAGGCAGTGCCTCTATGAGCACCTAGATTTCCCATAATCTTTATACTTACTTGATGTGAACCCTAACTATTGCATCTGTCAACTTATGGCTTTAAGACCATTTGGTAAGTGTATGGGACACATTTACTTACCCGTCCTGCGCGATCCCCAAAAGTGCATTGTCCAATCGGAATGCACATCAGCCGGGATTAAAGAAGATCGTGCGCCCGATATCCTGCATGTGCCGCTTCCCCGCTCAGGTCTGCCAAAGTTCACCTTCTTCTTCCTGGTGCATGCAAGCGCATTGTCTTGCTACACAAATCAAATCTTAAATCCTGCGCTCAGTCCGAATCAGTCGGATCATCCGGCAGCCCATCCCCCAATTTCTGTTGCATGAAAGCCGACGCATCTGTGCCACAATCCCATCAAGTGCGACACAATCCCCAGTGGCGCAAATCCCGAAAATTTCAAAAATCTGACAAAAGTGCGATCCGTGGACCCTTAGTTAATAAGCCCCTATGTCTTTACCCTTACACTTTCTTGACTTCTTTTTTCTTTCTTTGAGCAAGAATTTTGGAATCTATGTAATATGTAGTAATCATTTAGAGAAAATTAATTCATTGTTCCATCCTGAAAACGGAGATGTTTTGTTTGTGTATGTTTCATGCTAAATCCTACAACCAATGTATATTTTAAACATTTTGCATGAACAGGATATCAGAAAAGGAAATATTTCTATGTAATTGAAAGCATAAGGATTTCAAACACATGTTTTAGATTAAGTATACAATTTAGGGCTGGCATTTCTGTATTGTTTACCAGAATATATAAACTGTTCACATAAAATTTACATAATAAGTCCATAATAACTCAATCTAACTAATAGCATACAAATGTTTGCATACCAAGACGGGTCTTTCTTTAAACCCAAAAGCAATACTATTTAAGGTTATTTCACTTTGATGATTATCGCCAAATTCTTTGGTTTTAGAGGGGTTTGTTAGAAAGGCAATTTTTCATTTTTAGTACGTTTATTCTAGGTACATTAGATATTAGTTTCAAATCTTTTTACCTTAACCCCTTAACAACTCGCCCACTTTCCAGCTTTTTGACACAAACCTTTCTTTGAATATTTGAAAGGGAAGCTGTGATTGGTTGGCATGGGCAACTAGAAATATTCTGACTTTCAGACAGCTTGATAAATCTGCCCCATTGTACTTCATTTGGGTCTTATGCCTCACTTTTAAAATTTTTTTTTTAAAAAAAGCTAAATTTGACAAAAATCCTGAAAAATTCTTTATCGTTAAAATTAAAAATGTACTGCTTTTCAGCAGATGGTTATATAAAAACCAAAATAACTTGATAACTCACTTTTTCCAAATACCTGCATTTTGGGGCACATTTAATTACCCGGTCCGACGAAGATGATTCAAGATCGTGTGCCCGATATCCTGCATGTGTAGTTTCCGTCAAGTCCGCCGGAGTTCATCTTCTTCTTCCCGGTGTTAGGGAGTGCATGTCTTGCGACACAATTTGAAATTTTAAATCCCGTGCATTGTCCGATCTGATGGGCCGCCCCCCGATTTGTGTCATGTGAAAGCCGGCGCTGAGGCGCCAAAATCCGATCGCGTGCGGCAAAAACCCCAGTTAAATGCGGGGCAAAACGGAAACATTTGGGAAGTCTGACGGAAATGCATTCCGCGGACCCTTAGTAAGTGTGCCCCTTTGTTGGCATGGTTTTTTGTGTGTCCTCTCATTTTTGTAGGATGTTAGAAGGCTTAGTACTTTAGGTGGACTTTTTCATGCTTTCATGAAAATCACGTTTTGAGGGACCAGTTCAGCTTTCAAGTAACTTGGAGAGGCCTAAAACATAGTTCAACCCCATAATTTACCCCATTATAGAAACTATACCCCTCAATATATGTATAACTCAATATAAAGATTTGTTAACCCTTTAACTGTTTCACATGGGTTAAAACGAAATGGTGACGTGATTTTGAAATTTACATACTTTTGGCTAAACTAGTGTAGAGAATGTAGACCTTCACAAAGATTAAAAGCCATAAAATTCACCCGAGTATGCCGATACCCCCACATGGGCATACAGCCGGACATTGAATGGAAGGTGCGGCTTTCAAAGCAGATTTGCTTTGTCACATTGCATTGTCTATAAAAAAAATGTTGTTAGTGTGAAAATAGATTAGGGTTTATTTTTTGAGGGATGAGATTCACTTTACACATCCTTCGTTCAGGAACATCTACTATATATCTTATTGATCAGATTTTATTAACTCTTTGTGGGTAGTGGAAAAGAAAATCATCGATTCTTGTTTCTGATTTTTAGCATTGTTTTTTGTACCATTTACGGTGCCATTAAAATTGTGTGTTATCTTTATTCTATGCTGGTGCGTAACTGCAGAGGTAGCAGTTATAGCAGCTGCTACGGGGCCCACAGTGTAAGGGGGCCTCGTCAGCCGACCCAACACTAAAGAATAGAGGATGTGCACCATTATATACATATTGGGGCACATATACTAAGGGCTTTGCATCAGTTTTCTGTTGGACTTTGCACATTCTTTTCTAGTGGAAACTGCTTGCATAGGTATTTAAGAAGTGTCTGCACCACAATTGTGTCACACGTGACCCTTTTGTGGAGCAGCTGCACTCGGCATCATGTGATAAGGGGGTGTTCTGGTGCTCAGTCCGACCGTGCGCCAGATGGCAAGTCATGCAAGTCCGACAGAAGTGTGTTCCATGCCCCATGTTAAATATAGACCAGAAAAAAGTGGTGCACTCTGTCGAGCAAATTCAGGGAGCACCAGATTCATGAAGAACAGGTGCAAGACAGCATATATGCATCACATATATGTTATATACATATTATGCTGTCTGTAATGTTTATATGCTGTATGTGTGTATGGTGTGTATGTACTATATGTGTGTGTATATATATGCTGTACATCTGTATATGGCACTGAATGTGTGTATATGCTCTATATATGTGCACATGTGTATAAATGTCTGTATATACAGTATATGAGTGTAGAAATTGTAAATCACTTTTTGAGTCTACAAATATGTATATTTTTAAGCAGGAAGGGGGGCCCTATTCAGAAGCCTGCTATGGGGCCTTGCCTCTTATAATTAATCCCCTTGTGGTCGGGGACAGGCAGGAGGGGTCGGAGTCAGGAACGGTAGGTCAGGACAGGCAGCACGGGTCAGAGTGAGGAACAGAATAGAGTTCACAACGTGAAATCAGGATAATCTTACTTTAAAGAACGGCAGTATTGACACCAAGCAATGAATTAAGTCAAATGAAGCAAGCATTGTATTGTTTGAACCTGTGATGCTCCAATTGTCCTGGAAATTGGTATATCTCCCTTCTACTTCTCGAACACACAGGGGCACATTTACTTACCCGGTGCTGTCACGATCCCCGATCCGGACGGTCCGACGAAGATGAAGTCCGGCGCGATTCACCAACATCGTGTGCCTGAGATCCTGCATCTGTCGCTTCACTGCTGAGGTCTGCCAGAGTTCACATTCTTCTTCCTGTTGTATGTGAGTGGATGTGTGTATCATCCGACAGCCCTCCCCCCGATTTGTGTAGCGTGAAAGCCAGAGCTGATGCGCCAAAATCCGATCGCGTGTGACGCAATCCCCTGTTAAATGCGGCGCAGCACGGAAATCGTCAGGAAACCCAATGAAAATGCAGTCGGCGGAGCCTTAGTAAATGAGCCCCACAGAGTTTTAATACAATGCTCATTACATACATTTGTTTTACAGATTTTTACACTTTCCTTTCCTTATCCATGGCCTCCTTCCTTGTAAAATCCACTTTTAAAATTATGCTTATGAGCCTGAAGTGCTCTTTTGGGGTGTAACCAGAGCCCCTGCATACTATAGCTTTACAGGCTGCTACACTGCCCCCCCCTCCAGGAGAAGTTTATCAGGCACACTAAGCAGGACAGGAAGTATTATGGACCAGAAGACCTGCCAAGGCCACTGACTGGTCATATTTTTTGACCCTTTCTACCTCTGTTTTATAGTCTCATCTTTATCTATTTCCGGCTTGCCTGGAGTGAACAAAATGTAGACTGTTATTTTATATTACAGTTTTTACATAATAATAAAAAAAAATCTTTCACACTGTTCAACTAAATTTAAGCTCATTTTCGAATGAACAATTGCACCAGCTATCCTGTACAGTATATCAGCATTATTAACACATCATTTTTAATTACATATTTCTTGGCACGAGGCTCTGTCCTTAACACCATTCATTATATTACTGCTTAGGTAACAAAATCTTTTGTAAAGTCCACAGAGACGAGAGCCTTGTATCAGAAATAATTAAATGTGTGAAGTCAATATACGTTGGAGGTAATTTTATAAAATGCTTTTTTCCTGGTATATAAGCAGTTTGTTCAATGAAAACTGCAAGATATCTCAATTTTGAGCCTAGATTTAAATACATTGAACTAGGGTGATATTTAATAACCAATGTCTGAGCACTGAGCATTGCTGTACAAAGATCTTTATGCCTGTGGATGAAGTGTTTAACAGTATTTCATCACTTAAGATGTTGTAGATTCCAGTTTGTATTATTATCCATATCACATTAAATATCCATGCAAATTAAGTATTTAATGGCTAAATCAATGTTTGTGAACAGATTAACATCTTATATATTAAAATATATTAATTATGAAGGGCAAGGGAGCTGTCAGGATCTGGCATGAGTGGATCCACTGGACCACTGCGGGAGGTGGTACTAGCTGACACCTGGGACCGGAGTCTAAGTGCCACCTGGTCTTCACCAGAGCCCGCCGCAAAGTGGGTTGGACTTGCTGTGGCAGGGTACCACCAGGTCGTTCCACAGGTGCGACTAGCCCGCGGTGGCAGCCAAGGTCGAGGTACCTTAACGGAAGACAGTCTCGTAGTCGGGTCCAGGCACAGGGTCAAGGAAGAGGAGAGGAGGCAACGGGAGGTCCAGGCAGATGGGAACGGGAACACAGGCACACGGGACACAGGAACACAGCAACACAGAGGAACACTGGTAACACGGCAACAAAGGACTTAGGAGCAGGAACACACAGGAACGCAGGAATACTCGCTAGAGAGCTTTCTCTCAGGCTGTGAGGCACAAAGATCTGGCAAGGCAGGGAGGAAGGTGCTAGATTATAAGGTGGAGACGTTCAGCCAAGGCACAAATCAGCTGTGTGCCCTAGGAGGCGGGGACGCATGCGCATGGCAGCCCGATGACAAGCAGGAACCGGGACAGGCGAGTTCAGCAAAGGAGCCACAGCGGGGGACACGAAGGAACACGGGGGCGCCCACGATTTGAGACAGGGATCACGGGAGCACCCGTGACAGTAGGGCTGGGCCCAAGAGGCCATCTCGCAACACTGCAGTATCCATTGTTGCATGGCAGTATAAGCATACTAAATCCTTACCCCCTTCTCTCTGCACTGAGATTTATAATACACTTGCTACTAGAAATGTTCCCCACTCTTGTTGGGTGAGCATTTACAAAAGTAAAAGTAGGTCAATACAGTAAGGGAGGCTGTAAAGACAAACATAGCAGTAAGGCCTCATTCACACAAGAGTGTGCTGTTTTTGGGCCTCAAACAACGGGCATTTGCCGCACATTGGTAGATGAGGGCCACTCATTAAAGATGCCTCAAATCCGGATAGCAATAGGACTTGCCCTATGATTCATGCCGCCTCTTGGTATGTTCACGGTGTATTGAGACACTGAGCCGTGGCCAACCCAAATAGAAGGCTATGGGGCCGTGAGCTAGTCGCAATTTGTAGATGCAAATTATGATAATCTTGGGATATGGTAATTCATCCATTGATCATGTGATGTTACCAACAGGCTCCAAATAGCTGGCAAAAGAAAAATGTTTTCCCATTTGCTTTTTGTCTCTATTTTCCAGTTTGCAGAATGGCTGCTGCCTCGCTCTGAAAAGATTTGAACATATTATTCACGTATTTCTTTTCATATACTTTTTACTAATTGTTTTTATTCAACCTTTTATAAATTTTTTTTTACATTTTAAAACATTTTTTGTAATTGTTTTTATTTTACCTTTTATAAGTCAAGATCCTTTTACCATTGCTGTTAGCGTCGCTGCTATTCGCATTGTCTGATTATATATTGAAACATGCAATAAAAGTATACATGAAATATCTCTCTAAGAAATGTAATTTCTTTCAAAGCTAAAGAATCTTTTATCTTTCTTTTACAATACGCTTCATCATTGCTTCATAAATTCAACACATTGTAAACACTTAAGTTGTTTAAGATTGCCAATTTTCAGCTCCTTTGGGAAAGTTAAAAATTGCTCACATGATGAGTATGTTATTATTGAATAGCACCCTATTCAGACAATGCCTTAAGGTAAAAGATGTAAAGGGAAAAAAATGATGATTAAAAAAAGAAAATGCTCTATTTTTCACTATTTAATAAGCCACACATGAAAGTATCACATTCCCGGAGTTCTAGTTTTGCTCATTTTTTAAATGAGCTACTGAGAGTCTAGAGCATGAAGCAGCGTGTTATATTAGAATTTAATGCTTGCCAAAAAATCCTGTGCTGTTAATATCAGTTTAAAGATCAAATGTATATTTTATGAAATTACATAATTTGGTTCAAATGAAATGCAAAACAGCTTGCAGGTTCAATAGAGGCAGAGCCTAAGGAAAAGGTCCGCCCCTATGGCATTTGTTGGTCAATTTTTATGTGCAAACAAATATTTCTCCAGTCCTTCATCAGTTTGCAACCACAAATGTCTCGACAGGATAAGTTACAGATCACTGTGGTCAGACAGTGGGTGATCTCCTTAAGGAGAGATTGCCAATTAAGGCCACCCTAAAGGTATGTGGAGACTTACAGCCATAGATGTTCCACTAGGGAATTCTGGGAAGTATGCAAATATGTTTTCCAAGGTGTTAAATGGAAAACAATGGCTCCTTTTTGATACCTTGAAAGGCAGCCCCCTTAACATCAAGTATGACCTACAAGTAGAACATGATTAAGCCCAAACCAGTATATCTATTCTAGAAGGAACAGACTCCCAACTGTAGACAGCACGGTTTCGACCTGGTTTGGTCTCCTCAGTACAGTGTAGGGAACTGGATTGGCTGTGTGAGAGGCTATTGACTAGGATCAGACAGATGATCTCCTTAAGGAGAGATTGCCTTAAAGGAATGTTTAAGGTAGCAAAAGGAGGCATTGTTTTACATTTAACACCTCGGAAAACATATTTGCATACTTCCAACAACTGGAATTCCAACTTATAGGGTCGAGTAGAGACTGAACGTTCTTTTATGAATGGAGCGATGGTGAACATACCTTTCTGAAAATTGATTCACTACCATGTCACATACAGAATCACATCTAACTTGCAGTCCCATAGATATAATTTCGAGTCAAATGCTATTGATGGTTTCTACAGTGTAATAAAGAATATCAATGCTGTTAATAGGGCAGATGCAAGATGATTGGCCACCCACCTTCAACTTGAGGAAAAAAGGGGGCAGAGCGGGGTGGAGAAGAAGGTGGGGATACCTAGGCTACCTGATTATTTGGTAAGGTGATAGTTGATATCCACATAGAAGAGATAATTAGATTAGATGTGCAAAGTCTTCCCAGTGGAGCCTGATCTTTTGCTGAATGGCTGGCTTGATACACAGCCTAGTGCTAGTTGGGTCATGGGTAGCTTTGTCCGGGTGAGCAGGGAAGGTCTAAAAAGGTAATGCAAATAGTGTGGGAGGCCACAATAGGAGGGAAGATTCCCCATAGGGCACTCTTGGTGTACTTTGGTAAAGGGATCCCCAGGCAGATGGTAAAGGAGAGGTTTGTGATGTTTGCGGCAGCCAGGGATCACAAGTGGAGACAAGGCGAATGAACATAAAACTCACAGTCTCTCAATTCCATAGGCTTCCAACACAGCAATGGGTAACAGGCTGAGGTGCTTGGTCTTCGGTCTTTTCTGGCAGGTCCATGAGGTAGCTGTTGGTTGGATGTAGTCTGGATGTGGCCCTGGCCATGTAATTTGGTGCTGAAGAATAAGTTAGGCTGCTTGGTCAGCAGTTTTATGCAGGCTCTGAGGAAAGATGTACACAGAGCTCCAGGCCTGGTAGAGGGAAAGCCCTCTGAGGGGAGACAGCAGCAGTAGTCCTAGAGATGTTCACTGAATTGCATGAACCTCAGAACTCTTCCAGACTGACAACATCCACTGAAAATCATCCAGAGGAAGTATTTATAAACTTCCACTCTTTCAACCAATGGCTGCATAGAAGGATTACAAAATAGATACAATTATAACAAAACAAGTCACATAAAGCGTTTCTTCAAAGGACGATTGGAATATCAGTTGCAATTTCATAAATCACCAGTAGATTAGGGCAAATACTAAGGAATAGTTCTCCTGAGACTACCTTAACGTCCCTTAGAGCTATGCAAACTCAGCCTTAGCAAATCTTATAGGGAGCTAATAGGAGTGGATTTGGTTCGTAATGCCCGTGCAGTGGGCCATTACAGATGCAGCTCACCCTGTGGTGTTGTAACGTTGAAGAAACAGTTCTGTATATTACTTCCTAAAGGTAAAGCATAGATGCCCTATGAGCCTCAATGGGTTTTCAATTTCCTAAAATAGGAGATCCCGGCACTCTTTAAAACATATTTGTCTTTATTAATACATGCAACATTCTGTTGGCTCACACGTTTCGTTGGCAAAAAACGCCCTTAGTCATGGCACTTCCTGGTTTTATTAAGTAAACAAGAAAATTATTGACACAATGGGGCTCATTTACTAAGGGTCCATCGGATGCACTTTCCGTTGGGTTTCCCGAATATTTCCATTTTGCGCCAAATTGCCCCGAGATTTTGGCGCACGTGATTGGATTTTGGCACTTCGACGATGGCTAGCACGCAACAGAAATCAGGGGGGCGTGGCCGTCGGACAACCCGACGGATTCGGACAAACCGTGGAATTTAAAAAAGGTTTTGTGTCGCAAAATCAAGCACTCACATGCACCGGGAAGGAGAAGGTGAACTCCAGCGGACCTCAGCGCAGCAGCGACACAGGAAGGAACTCGGACGCACGATCTTAGTGAATCGCGCCGGACCCGAATCCAGGTCGGACAACGCACCGCGGGATTGCGTTGGGACCGGGTAAGTAAATATGCCACACTCTCTTAAAGGCCTGAAGCTTTTCTAAGTCATTGTCAAAGTGAGTAGCTATTCAACAGATTGCGATTATGAGCGCTTCACTGAGTATGAAAAAGGCCTTGTTTTATCTACTATTCCACTATTATTATTATTATTATTAGTGACTATTACGACTGAGGGAAAAACTGGAGATATGCAGATGACTCATATTCGGTAAGTATGATTTGTGTATTAACCATTATGTGAAACACAATCCACTTGAATCAAGCATTTTTCTCTCTTGCTTTGACATACTGTAAGTTGATCATACTCAAGTACTGCAGTGTATTGCAACTGTTAACAACACATTCTCTATCCATCAAGCTGCCTTAAGTGAACTGTAATTTGTTTTCATCAATAAGAATTACCCTAATGTACTGTGCGAGTACGGAAAGCGATCCAAGTACAGGCTGTAAATACGCGCATGTTTTCCTTATACTCTCCAGTTGTATCTGACAAATTACCCTTATTTTTCAGATCTATAAAGATTTCCAACTCTATGATATTTCCTCTCTGAACATGACTATTTCCCTCAACTGTGCTGGTATGTGGAAAGAGGGCTTCGGCACAGTGTAGAACATAATACAAATCAGATTTTTTTTTCCCCTCTTACAAAACTACAAGAACAGGTTTAAACAATTAAAATTCCTGCAGTGGCAACTGATCTGTAGAAATTGTTTCCATGTTCTGCTTGAAACATATCGAATTGTCATATTTAAATATTTCTGCTCTTCTATTTCACAGAAGAATTGAGTTATTGTTATTATTTGATGTTATTTGTGTTTATAATTAAATATGCAGGAATAATTAGCCAACTGCACATTCCTGAGTCGTTGCACATATCTATGAATATATTTTCTAAGAATAACCTCTTTGAGAAAATAACAGCTAAGATCAAGTGGCCTATTGATTCGGATTTATGACAGAATTGTTTTTCACAAGAAATATATCTGCAGTAAAATACTAGAAGTTTAAGAAAACAAATTCTTCTGACTTTACTTGAGGCATCTTACTGTATCAGAGAAGGTCCTTAGTGGGTTCCACTGTATCAAATGTTTCAATCCTACTGTTTAATGTGTTTGAAGTCGAACAAGACCTGCCGAAACCATAGCGTGATATCTGAGACAGATATCTCTCAGACATCATCTTTTCTTGATGAAATAATCATGGTTTGTGTATAATGATAAGTTATGTAATTTTCTGATTAGGTTATTTTGTGGCATTTCTCTACAGTAAAGTGTAAAAAACACCACTGGGGTTCCTTGGTCCACCTGAAGAACATAACCACGATGGCTTATCAGTGGCCTCAGTGGAGCAGAGGACCTCACTTGTCTTCCGGTAGAGCTGCCAGTGCTAGAGATCAAAAGAATGAGGCGACGCTGGAACCAGGAGCTGAAGCATGATAAGTACTTCTATTTTTTTACTCTGGTCCTTTTAGCATAGCATCATTCACACAGAAAATATTATAACACCTTGGGGCACATTTACTTACCCGGTCCTGTTGTGATCCCCGAGGTGCGTTGTCCGACGAGGATAAAGTCCGGCGTGATTCAACTTTGATCGTGTGCTCGATATCCTGCATGTGTCACTTCCCCGCTCAGGTCCGCCGGAGTTCACCTTCTTTTTCCCGGTGTTTGTGAGTGCATGTCTTGCGACACAATTTGAATTTTAAATCCTGCGCTTAGTCCGAATCAGTCGGGTTGTCCGACTGCCATGCCCCCTGATTTGTGTCCCATGAAATCCGATCACGTGTGCCAAAAACCCCTGTTAAATGCGTCGCAAATCGGAAACAGACGGGAAACCAGACAGAAATGCAGTGTGCGGACCCTTAGTAAATGTGCCCCATTGTGATAACTTCAATAATAAAGGGTGTATTTAAAGCATCAGTCCATATTTACATATGCAGCAGTAGACAGTAAGTCACACGTCGTGATCAATCACAGCTTCGCCTCTGTGTAGGGCAGTACCTTATTTCTTTGGCCTATGGTCATAAATGTTCATCAGGACTTACCAAACAGCCAGCATAGCTCCACTAGGCATGGCAGGTGCAGTTCAACGAAGAGTAGATCACGTGATGTTTCGGAAGAACCTCCCCCTTCCTCAGTCCTTCTTCATCTGCCTAACATGTGAAAACCTTGTAATTACATACCATGACTGCCCAGATTTACCAGATTCTTCTCCATTTCAGGATAAACAAAGATGGAATCTTTCGCAGCTGAGAATGTTATTATGTAAGAAAACTTAAAGCTGTTTTAACAAGTTAGAAATGTATCTTCCATCCCCTAGATAGGGCACGAGAAAGCACTGGTGAGAGACTGACGGGACCCCCAGAAATCCGGATAACAAGGAGCTGGATAGAGCAGCAGAACTGCCATGCCACTCCATTCAATGTAACGGGAGTGTTGGGTATTACAGAACTGGGCTCAGTTTGTCATGCTTAAGATTCCCTTCTTAAGATTCTGGACAACACTACCATTCTTTGAGATTATTTCAATTTTAAAAATTGTATGTTTTGCCTGATCTAGCAGAGAAAAGTAACATTTAACCAGAGCACAACCTTTTAATTAAAATGATTTAATGTTAGAGAATTAGTTTTCAAAGGCCTTGCTGTAAGGATATTTGTGAAAGTTGCATGGAAATGATACATTCTCAGCAGGGAAATGGTAAGAACAGATGACCTTACAACTCCATGTGTTTTGTATAAAGCAAATTATACAGTATATTTATTATTTTCAAACTTTACATTTTTGTACATTAATAAAATAGTCATAGAGCTATTGGTCAAATTGCCACATACTATGGTTCTCCTCCCAGTCCAACTGCATAATTGTTGTAGTAGAACAGGCCAGATCCCCTGCAGACTGTGGGCTGTATTGTAACAGAGGTTGTATAGATATAGGGGCACATTTACTTACCCGGTCCTGTCGCAATCCCCGATCTGGACTGTCCGACGAGGATGAAGTCCGACGCGATTCACCAAGATTGTGCGCCCGAGATCCTGCATGTGTCGCTTCCCCGATCAGGTCCGTCGGAGTTCACCTTCTTCTTCACATGTGTGTGAGTGCATGTCTTGCGAAACAATTTGACATGTTAAAGCGACGGCCCTCCCCCGATTTGTGCCGCATGAAAGCCGGCGCCGATGTGCCAAAATCCGATCGCGTGTGACAAAAAGCCCTTCTAAATACGACGCACATCGAAATCGTCAGACATTCCGCGTTCCGCGGACCCTTAGTAAATAAGCCCCATAATATTTAATACAATAGTAGTGGTATATAAATCATGAAAGTGATATCTCCACACTGTGCCCCTAAAGATACCACAGTCATTTACAGTATAGCGCCCCTTATTCAGTTACATAAAGTACAGCAGCATCACCTCTCATTAATAAAAAAAAAAATATGCAGCACAGCACCCCACATTGTTTAAAATTTATATATTAAATCATATGTAACTCTGAAACCTTCTTTTTAATTAATATGGAGCATATCAGGTCTCCATTATTAAAATAGTGTTTAGTAGCCCACAATGAAATGAATGCACAGACCAGGGCCTCCCCTTCTCCCATTAATTCATTCAATCATTCAACAGTTTAGACATCTCCCCTTATTAATTAAATATATAGTAAAGAAGCCCATCCCCCATAATTTATGCGAAGTTTGGCCCACCATTATCAATAAATGTGGAGTTTAGCAGCACCTGCTTCAGGGGGGCTTCCAACAAGCTTTGATGTTCCCCACAGCTTCTTGCAATGTAGAAAACACACGGGTGATTGATTCTCTTTGCCAGGTGCAGGCCCTCTTTAGCTCCAGGCCTGGTCATAGTCGCACCCCTTTGCAACCACAATGTCACCTGGTCACCTTCTACTCTCTCACATAAACATATCTTGAAAGCAGCATTCAGTGAGAACACAAAGCTTATAGCTTTCAGTATATTCCACTATTGTTAACAGTTTTGTCTTTCTGTTACATTCCATTGAACACATACATGTCCAGCAGGAACTAGGGTTTGTATTGTATGTTTGACAAAACATGACTTTGTGTTTTACGGTGAATGAAATAAAAGTTAAAAGTGTATACTTTACAAATAATAGAGCTCAAACATACTCATTAAAACCTCTCGAATACCAAAACAATAGAAAAATAGGACACTTTAAAGTGACTGTACCTTTTGTAGGGAATGGAGTACGTAGCCTATTCATTTACTGTAGGATATATTTGGCTTTCTCCTATTATAAGACTAGGAAAACACTTCATTATGTTAAGTGAAAGTTGTTAGAGATATAATAATTGGCATCAGGGGTTAATAGCTATTATTCACAGGTTTCTCTTGTAGCCTGCCTGCTATGTGCGCCTTTCCATGGCACTTACTAACTGCATGAAATTATGAAAGCTGCATTTAAACAAATAAGCAAAGGCTTTAAAATGTAGATATTTCAAACACAAAAAAACCCCACTTCCTCGGCTTTTGTGTTGACTTTTCTTCTGTTTTGTATTTACAATTTCCAATAGTGAGCAGAAGTAAGTTGACCTTTAAACGGGATTTCAGAGCTTTAACTATTAATGACCTTTCCTATACATAGGTCCTTTATCGGTGATAGGTGATAATCCTTCATTAAAGTGAATGGAAGCTGTTCCTATAATGAGTTGCATTCAGCTACATTACATGTGGTGCTATATTCTTTTGGCTCCATCCATAGTGTCGGTCATCTGATTGCTGGGGTTGCACCACCTCCAGCAATTAAAGGAGCTTTCCAGGAAGTGTGTGTAAGTGTGTGTGTAAGTGTGTGTGTAAGTGTGTGTGTAAGTGTGTGTGTAAGTGTGTGTGTAAGTGTGTGTGTGTAAGTGTGTGTGTGCCTCTTGTGTGTGTGTAAGTGTGTGTGTGTGTGTGTGTTCGTTGGCTGTAAAATTAATAAACAGCTTATACTCAATTCTCTCTACACTCCTTTTGAGCCACACTACTGTCAGCCATGGCTGATGCCACCACCGCAATGGCGGAATAGAGAGCAGAGAGTGGAGACTTTCAGCAGTTTATTTTTACAGCTCCCAATAATAATAAAAAAAAAATATATATATGTTGGCCATAGATATATATGGAGTCATACAATGGCTCCATCCTAGGGGAGAGACAGGCTATGTCAAAAGCCTGTGTAGCTGTGGGAATGAGCTGATACTGTGAGTTTTGGGGAGCCTGGTCAGTTGTACCCAAGTCGCACAGTGTGGACAGTGAATTTACTGGTGTACTGGAGAATTATACCTGTCTACCCCAGGAGACGACGATCCCGGACCGAATTCCTTACAATGTATAAAACATTATGGGTTCTAAGTAGAGATGAGCAAATCAACGATGAGTTGATTCCTAGAAGCATTTGTCCATTTTTTTAAAGATTCTGTAGGGGTTGGAATCAACTTGATCAATGTTGCTCCTGGAAATTGGTATATAAGCATATCTTGCTCAATATTTTTACAAGTTTTTTTAATTTTCACTTTCAATGTTCGCATTAATCATAGATCTATTATTAAGGACCTGATGGTCTGAAACATGTCAGATGTGTATGGCATTCTATTCCTTGTCACTGTTATCTGCCTGTATAGTTCCTGCCTTTGGATGAATAAAGCTTTTCTACAATTTTAACCGGATTCAAGTGAGTGCCATCCTACTTGACTGACAGTATAAGCTGAAAGTTTTATCTGATGTGAAAATATCTGAAAAGATTCTGAGTCAATTCCAGATTAGCACAGAATCTACAAACCAATATATAGATTTGCTAACCTCTAATAATGAGGTCCCTTTAAAAGGGAACCGGTCACCAGGAGACCCATTTTAGCAGCCTCCCAGTCCCCACAGAGAATAGTACATACCGTATATACTCGAGTATAAGCCAAGGCCCCTAATTTTACCATCAAAAACTGGGAAAACCTATTGACTCGAGTATAAGCCAAGGGTGGGAAATGCATTGGTCACAGCCTCCCAGTATGTAGCCAGAAAGCCCCCAGTAGTATATAGCCAGCCCCTATAGTATATAGCCAGCCAGCCCCCTTAGTATACAGCCAGCTCCCTAAGTATACCATCCAGCCCCCTTAGTATACAGCCATGCAGCCCCTTAAGTACACAGCCATCCAGACCCCTTAAGTATAAAGCCGGCTAGCCTCTGTAATTATACAGCCAGCCCCCTTTAATAGCCAGCCAGCCCATTCAGTATACAGCCAACCCCATTCAGAATACAACCAGCCCCGTTTGCCAAGCACATTATAAAAACAAACTTCTATTCCCCAATGCTCCCATCCACGCGGCTGGTATTCTCTCTTCTCTCTGTTGTAACAGTCGGCAGAGACGCGTCCACGCGATCTGCCAGCCGCTGCACACCATGACATTAGCGGCGACATCACCGCATCGGATCGCATTTTATGTATGAAAAATAGGTTTCATTAAAAAAAAAGGTATGTTATCTAGTACCTTTCAATGCCATGTGACTAGGCATTTGTCCACTGGGAGAGGCTATAGAAGAGAAGGGGGCGTCGCTAAGCTGGGTGAAGGATGTTTTCATATATTTGAAAAGGACACACGGAGGAGCGGTTTCCCAAGTGTGGGGACGGGACCACTCCTCTATAGCCACTCCCAGGGGACAAGTGCCTAGTCACAGAGCACATGGCATTGAAGGGTACTATATAACATACCTTTTTTTTTTCTATGAAACCTATTTTTCATACAAAAAAAATGCGTTCTGCTGGCCGGCGCACACTATGATGCAGTGGTGTCGCCGCTGATGATGTCATGGTGTGCGCCGGCTGGCAGATGGTGTCGAGAGAATACCATATAACATCTTTTTTTTTCTAAAAAAAAACATTTTTTATACAAAAACTCTTTGGCGTGTATGTACTATGCTTCGTGGGGACTGGGTGTGTGTGTGTGTACTAAAAATGGTTCTCCTGGTGACAGTTTCCATTTAATAAATACAATAACAACTTTGCTTCCCATTGTTTCAGATTACAATTTTAATTAATATATTTGCCAAAATATTTACATGTAGGGACTTTAACAGCTCTGTTTTTTTTTTTTTTTACACCTCTATAGATTGAATTATGTGTAATATACGACATTACATAAGAATCCACATAGATGTGCAAGAGGCAGGATTTTAGGGCACTAAAGCAGCTTTCTACATATACATTTGTAACCAATATGCTGATATTGACTGTAATTAGATTTTTGGGTGTTTTTCTCGCTATTTCTTCTGCTGCCACATTTAATAAATAAGCACCAACTGTTTGAGAAGGCTGTTTGTAAAGCACAGAATTAATTATTCCTCCTCGAGCCGAAGATAAAACTAACTCATTAGCCATTCACTTACAGCTGTTGATGTATTGTACCTGGAGGAACATTCCTGATGTCATAATCTGCTCCGGGGAAGAAGAAAAAAAACCTTAGGAAAACAATTCAGGGCTCTCAGATGCCGGAGATAAATTATGATAATGTAGATTGCCTTTCCTTTTTTGGTAGAATGAAAGTTATGGTTTTTGTTAATTGTACTATACTATTATGTTACAAGAAAGTCAACAAAGAATAATTGTATCTTTTTAATATAATTTAGGGCAGATCAATCAAAGCGTCATGGGCTAAATATGGTCTAAATTGATCTGAATAACAGCCATAGAGGACCTGCTTCGGCAGGCACCTATAGCCATTTTAACATATTGTATATGTTGTATATGTTTTTTCCAACCAAAAAGGGAATCATTATTTGAAATCAAACACTTGGATTTAGTGGTTTTAACCCAAACGTTCTTCATTTAGCTGTTAATGACTCAGGTGCTCCTATGTACATGTACATCCATTGGTTGCAAATTATTCACACATTTCTCCGCTGCTCATGCCCGCTTCCACCCTCCATTCCTCTTTCAGAGAATCAGTGACGTCAGCTTGTTGTTGGCGCATGCGCTGGATTTGCGGGGACCTTAGTTGGCTCATGGCCAATTCCCACTCATATGCAGTCGATTTCCACATTGTGCAGCTCTGAATAGTTAGCAGCTGACAGAAGGGGATTTTTTGGGGGACACAGAGGCCCATAAGGGTGCAGTCACACGTTGCAGTTACAACTTCTTCACAATCAGTTTTTAGGTGGTTTTAGTTAGGCAGTTTTGTTAATTCAACAGGTGAAAGACATGAACTGAATGGGCAAACTTGATCTTGAAGAGGAAACTTGTTCCACAAATGTCTTTCACCTGTTAAATTAAAGGGAACCTACCAGCAGGAATCTACGTATAAAGGTAGATCGGGTGGTAGGTGGATCAATAGGACGTGAGGATAGCCCTTTTAAGGGCTAATCCTCACGTCCCCGCACTTTTTTGGAAACTTTTATTAGGCACATATGTAAATTTTCTTATGCGGCTACTGGTACGTGGAGTAGCCACATCTGAGGTTACACGGGGTGGCTACTCCACGCCCCAGTAGCCTCTTTTCTCCTTCTATTCACAATCTTCGGCGCGTAGCTCCTCGTAGCTGTGCGCCCTCGTCCGACGATGCTGCCGTCTGCGCATGCACAGAACAGCAGGCCCGCGCCTGTGCAGCTCCGGCTTCAGAGCAGAGCAGGGCCGAAGATTGTGAGTAGGTGGAGAAAAGAGGCTACTGGGGCGTGGAGTAGCCGCAACGTGTAACCTCAGATGCGGCTACTCCACGCCCCAGTAGCCGCATAAGAAAATTTACATATGTGCCTAATAAAAGTTTCCAAAAAGTGTGGGGACGTGAGGATTAGCCCTTAAAAGGGCTATCCTCATGTCCTATTGATCCACCTACCACCCAATGTACCTTTATAGGTAGATTCGTGGTGGTAGGTTCCCTTTAACAAAATTGCACCTAAAACTGATTGCGAAGCAGTTGAAACTGCAACGTGTGACCGTACCCTCAGGCTGATTGCAATATTTTTAAAAATTCTTTTTCAAGAAAAATAAACCACTAACAGCTAAATGAAGAATGGATCCAGTATCAGGAAGGACACACCAACATGTAAGTGTGCTTGGGATAAAACCACTTCATCCATGTGGGTGATTTCCTTTAAAAGACAATGTAAAAGAAATACTTGGCCATTATGCACACAGCCTTATAGCTACATCGAGAACATGGAGACCTTCCCATATCTCCATCTACCAATAAGCCCTTCTATAAATACTGTATAAACGTATATGGAGGTAATAGAGATATGGCCCTTAACATAGCATTGAATAGTGACACTGGATGTTAAAGAGCTTTGCTTTACTACTTAAATGCATTACTGGTGCAAGAGTATAATATCTTCAAGGCTTGGCTTGTGCCACTACATTATAATTTATGAAGAAAAAAAAGGAATATATAAAAATCCAAAAATCCTAGAAATCCAAAAACAACACCAACATGCAAAAAATAGTGGGCCACATCTAGTTTTCTGTCTTGCTTTGCGCTGAAAAGAACATCTTTGGAGCTTGTACATGTTTTGTGTTGTGGCTGCACTGTGCCGACAAGACAGTAAAAATGTGCACCTAAAGGGGAGTGTATGTTCTTAGTTGGAGTTTGCGGCACATTTAATAGAGCGACTCGAGAGAATTTTGTCGCACTCTGTATGTTACAGCTGGACCAAAAAAAGTTGGGACACACTTCCAGAGCGGTGCAGGTGGTGCCAGGTAATTGAAGACCTTGCGCCAGTATCCAACTGCCGTGGCTCAGTGGTTAGCATTACAGCCGTGCAGCGCTGGGGTCCTGGGTTCAAGTCCCATCAAGGTCAACATCAGTTTGTATGTTCTCTCCGTGTTTGCGTGGGTTTCCTCTGGGTCCACCGGTTTCCTCCCACACTCCAAAACATACTGGTGTGTGGATTAGATTGTGAGCCCCATGGGTGCTATATCAATAAAGGAATTATTATATGCCTTCAATCTGATATAGAGACATATTAGTTTTTGGTCATATTCCAAATGAATCTAATAGAAATAAATTGTTCCATGCTCTGTTGATCACTATATTGCAGAATATAATATTTCCATAATATTGTAGTGTATCTACAGGTATAACCTATAGAGCAGTGATGGCGAACCTTTTAGAGACCGAGTGCCCAAACTACAACCAAAACACACTTATTTACCTTGATGTGCCAATGTGCCATTTTAAGCAGTAACTTATTGCTACCTGTTCTTCCACCTCTTTTAATTGTATCGGCCCCTGATGCCACCAATACAGTTGAAAGAAGGTGGGCAAATTCAGACTATCATTGTAGCTTCTCTCCAGGGTCTCTCTGTTTAGGAAGAATGGTCGGGTCCAGCAGGAGGACCACAAAGATAATGCACTTCTTTTAACACCTTCTTACTATCCCCGCAGTTCCAAACAGTCAATGAAGTGTCGCTGTAAAATAGTGCTGAGCGCAGCATCTCATAAGTTGCCTAGGACTGCAGGAAGATTTAATGGATTTTGTCCTGTTTGGTGAACTCTGTCCTAGGCTGATGTCCTGAGTGCCCACAGAAAGGGCTCTGAGTGCCACCTCTGGCACCAGTGCCATAGGTTCGCCATCACTGCTATAGAGTAATAGTCACTCTATGTGGTACATGGCCCATATACGGATCCTAAGGCTGTCCCATAAATTTTTTATTTTTTTTACCTACAAATATTTTTAGGAAAATGGTAATTAATATTATTAATCATTGCTAGAAACAGAGTCGGTAACTTGAACCTTTTCAGTAAATCTTCAGGCTGATGTCTGTTTAACAAGTAAAATAAACAGAAAACTGACACCCTATCTTCTCACAAGTCACGCTGGTAATAGGACATGCATGTTTTTTTTTAATGAGTTAACAAAAGGGGAAAAATGACAGATTGCGGTTCACTTGATGTAGACATCTGTGTGCGCCTTCCAACAATTTTGGCAATTTTCTAAATATTTAATATTAAATGGCTAGTATATCATTTCTAACCCCGGTGTCAATTAAATTTGGAGACCAGACACAAAAAAAAAAGGTCATATTTTTTGCAAAAGTGCAGAAAAGTTAAAGCAAATATTACTTAGTGAAGAAGAATTTGCCATCAAGGCAGAAGTTTTTTTTTTTTTTTTTCATGTCTGTATCAAAGGAAATGAAATGTTTGCAATACTTTTCGCTTGATAAATTTATGAAACCATTTGTAGTATGAACACTGCTGACATAAACAGACTGTGACCTGAAAATGATTATATTCTTCTCTGCAAGGAACAGAGAAAGGGAGGGGGGGCGGGAGAATATATTCAGCAGTCGGAAACATTGCCACAGGGCCAGAGTAATCCTTAATTAACTGAATATATTAACGGAGCGCTATAAAAAGGAAGGAAAAGAATTTTGTTTTTATATCACGCCCTTTGAAAAGAAGTCATTCCGTTGCAATTTACAAGCCACAATAAGTCTGTAATAGCCAATGGGCATTTTCTACAATAAAACAAGATTGTTTCAGAATTGGGAGGTTAAAGTCGAACCTTCGCTTTCTTATATATTATTTATTGATTGTGTGTGTGTTTTTTCGGAGATGCAAGTGTATGCAGTGCTTTTAGTTTTATTGTATGAAGAATGCTGGCAAAGTGAAAATTGCTCCAAGTAGTCATCCCTTCTCGTAAGATAATAGGACTGACATAAGGTTATCCACTGAATGATGATCTAGTATTGTTACGCTACGTTAAGCAAACCACTAGTGCGCAATAAAAACTACACAAGAAAAATGCAAAACGAATAGTTAAAATACCTTGTGTATTACTTTTGAATCCTTCTGGTTCAGTTTCTTTGATTTCCAGAACCTTTTTCACTTCTGTACAATGACCATCAGTATCTCAGACTTCACATTAGGGGGGATGTATTTTTTCCAGTTCCTACTTAAAAAAAAAAAAAAAAAAAAAAAAATTTAATAACAATATTTAATTTAATTGATAATTTAATTTAATAATAATAAAATTTGTTGAATATTACTTGCACAACAAAATATTCTGACATTTTAGGATTTTCCGCCCAATCATTCCAGTTCATGAAATTGGGCAGAAATGTGGGTGTGATTAGTCTATGAAACCAGGATTAATCAATGATGCTATTCCAGTAAGGATATAGAATAGAAAGAGAAGAAATATCTCAGGACAGAAGGGTCATCTTTATAGAGGCAACAAATTTACCAAATTTATTTTTAGCCTTTTACCGAAAATGTATGATTTCACTAGTCCTGTATTTCTGTGCCATATGAATCTGTATATACATGACGTTTTTTATCCGTATGCTCATGTATGTCACCGTATCTGTACCATATCAGTATGATATGGCTGGCTGACGATTGTCTGGCTGACAGAATGCACCTCCCAATGGCCTTGGTCTCACTGGATACTGCATGTACATATGGCAGCACACGGTGCACAACCATATGAAGCAAATATGCCACACATACAGTTTTTAAAATGCTCCTATAGAACCTACGGAATGGAAATACGGAAAGGAAATACTGGAGAAGATATTTTTTTATGTCTTGCTTAGATTCCTTTATGGTGGACAATACAGCTATTTGAATGAATGGCCATGCTGCCCGTTGAAATAAATGTGGCCAAATGGTACCCGGATAAAAGCGCAACACTGAAAACTTATTCTGCATCTAACTATACTTGGCGAATGAAAAAGTCACAAATTTGGCCAAAAAAAGTCACAAATATGTAAGAGTAAAGAGAAAAGCCTAAGATAAATGACCCCCAATGTGCCTAAAATAATTAGACTTTTCCACAAAGCTGATGTAACAAAGCTGTTTTTTATCTTTATTCTTTAACATTTGGCTGTCCCTAGCAATAACTTTCCAAAATACCTTGGTTAGTACAGGTAGCTCCCACACATGTTGCTTGCATTTATTTTATGATCCCCATTGAAGCCTATCAACATATCTGCCAACTCCTTAAAGGGATTGTCAAGGAATTATAATTGTTGTCCTACATCAGTGGTGGCGAACCTATGGCACTGGTGCCAGAGGCGGCACTCGGAGCCCTCTCTGTGGGCACCCAGACCATCACCCCAGCATGAAGTTCACCAGACAGGACTCAAAGAATCTTCCTACAATGATAGATGAATTTGCACTCCTCCTTTCAACTACGTTGGTGTCTTTAGGAGGCTGAACGATTGAAAGTTGTCAAAGAACATGGAGAAATAAATTACTGCTTAAAGTGCTGCGCTGGCACTTTGCAATAAATAAGTGGCTTTTGGTTGAAGTTTGGGCACTTGGGCTCGTCAAATGTTCGCCATCACTGTCCTACATCAAGGTCTGGTGGTAGGGTAAAGGATGGGGTAGGTGGGTGGCAAACCCAGACTCTGCACTTAAAAAATGTTTTGCCTTGTGTAAACATCTAGAATCGATCCCATATGAACCTCACAACTAGAAGGGTTGTTTTTTCCTAAAATACAGTTCTTAAAGGGATTTCCAGCACACTACACTATTAATGATCTATCCACAGATCATTTACTTGAATGACAGTTACACTTCCAGTGCTACTACACTTACGGGTCGTGTTATTGGGTATTGCACCCCCACATATCAACCATTAGTGACCTATCCATATTCAGTGCATAAATTCGTGTTACTCAACTTCCTCCCCTTGCCCGGACCTTCCTCTCATCACTACATGGTTTTATACACATGCTGATAAAAATAAATGTTTAACAACTATAATCTAAAATGGATAAACTAGATGTCTTTTCATTATTTTAACTTCTCCGAGGACTTTCATTACATTCTATTACATCTTGATCTCCATGTGATTCAGTTTTTGAGGAAAGTGGAGGCAGATTATTACTCATTGATCAAAAGGGAAAATGCACATTCCAAAACCTGACATTGCTAGTACGGTAATTTTACAAATGCCTTGTGCTGTGCTGTAGGCTATGTAGACAATATCAAGACTCTATAAAATGTTCATAGGTAAAATTCCTTTTGATCAATTTAATATAAATTTGCATTATAAAACCAATATCTCATTATGTGTGATATAGCAGTAGTAGCATCTTAAATAGGAAGGAAGAACAAAGACTTGGATCATAATATGACCTAAGAGTCTGAACTACAGCAACGAAAATCTTACTCTACACCCGTCTCTTCTGTAGGTCCAAATAGAGTCATGGCCTTTAGCATCCCCACCAAATGTCTAATAGGCTATTGTTTTACCATAACTCATGATGAGATCTTGAAATCGATAACAACAAAGGAAAGGTGGTGCAATTATAGGGCAACAATTAAATTTTTATTAAGGCATAAAGTAGAAAATACACACACGAAAAGATACAAAATCACATAAAAACACTTAAAATGGTGCTACCAAGAGCACAACCGTCCCCCAACAAGGGGTCGGGGAGCAAAGTCCCAGACCCAGGGGTGAACCACAGCGGCCAGACACCCTCCCTGAGTGTATCCCCCAATCCTGCATATATGGAACAATGATGACCTAAACAAAGCTGGTGTAAGCAATGTGAGACCTCAATGAAAAAAGTGCAAATGCAATGAAAAAACCTGAGCAGGCATGAGGCAGGAGCAGACGGGGGAAGGAGGGTGGGTCGGCTGTGGGAAAGAGAACCCCACACGTTACGTCACGTCCTCGTGACTTCCTCAGGGGTAATGACCAGGGGTGAATTAAGTCCCGCTTATATGGCTGGAAAAATCTTGAAATCCCAAAAAACATTGGGGGGAATTTATTAAGACATTGGGGCACATTTAGTAAGGGTCCACACGGCGCATTTTCGTCAGGTTTCCCGACTATTTCCGATTTGCGCCGCATTTCAGTGGGGTTTTTGGCGCACGCGTCCGACGGACAACCCGACTAATTCCGACAAACTGCGGGATTTACAATTCAAATTGTGTCGCAAGACAATGCACTCACATACACCAGGAAGAAGAAGGTGAACTCCGGCGGACCGCGGCGGGGAAGCGACATATACATGAACGCATGATCTTGAAGAATCGCGCCGGACTTTATCCTCTTCAGACAACACACCTCGGAGATCGCGACAGAACCGGGTAAGTAAATCTGCCCCATTGAGTTGTTTTGAACGTCCGTCTTAAAATTCCCCATGCCAGCACTCTGTCGCTCGGATCTACGGCTGCGGCCTTCTAGTAGATATGGATGCAATCTCCACCAGCTATACCCTGCCAGAGAATTCAGATATATTCGAGGCAAGTTTTCTAGCAGAAACTATAGCAAATGTGACAGGTTGGGGCAATGTCATGGGCCAAAGGTAGGCTAAAAAATAAATAACAACAGTGTAACAGCTGTTGACGGATCATCATCAACAGAAGCAGGAGGAGATGAGATAGGGCCAAATAACTTGCTTGTTATTTTTACACCATCTGGAATCAAAAAAAAAAATTCCTGTCCCAGACAACCCCCTAAGCCCTCATGCACTTGATAATACTATAACTCTCTACAATTCCAAGTTGTTTAACATCTTGGAGCCCTCTTCATACTTACAGAGTGTTTTCTGCATAATGCAGCAAACACCCGTCTCTAACACTCGCGATCGGTGCAAGATTTTTCTTATGCACAAAAGGTTTACATTTTTTTAAATCTGTTAAAAAAATAATAAAACCTATATAAATTTGTTATTGCTGTGATCATACCAAACAAGAGAATACATTTGAGATGTCATTTGGAGCATGTAATTAAAGTTGTAAAAACAGAGCCCACAAGAAAATGACGCAAATGTGATTTTTTTCACCAGTTTTACTACATTTAGAATTTTTCCCCAGCTTTCCAGTGTATGGCATGGAATATTAAATACCATCAATGGGAACGAAACTTTGTTGCTTAGAAAACAAGCTCTCACACAGCTCTGTAGACGGAAAAATAAAATAAGTTGTAGATTTTGAGGGTGGGGAAAAAGGCCAGCAGCGTTAAGGGGTTAAAGGCTGAATAAGGCACCAATGGCTGTATAAGGTCCATAGTTTTAGGCTGAGAATTCATCATAAATACATTGTGCTATGCAGGGCCGGATTAAGGGTGGTGGGGACCACTGGGCGCAAACTGGTGGGGGCCCTTCCAACAATGTTTTTGGAGTTATAAAGCCTGCCAGCCCCCTGTAGTATGTAGCCTGCCAGCCCCCTGTAGTATTTAGCCTGCCAGCCCCCTGAGCTGAGTTGCTGACTGTTGGAAACTGGTGGGGGCCCCTTAAAAAGTGAAAGTGGTGGGGGCCCCGGGGCTCTAGCCCCATGAGCCCCTCCTTTACTCCGGCCCTGGTGCTATGTTTCATTATATGTGGTTATATAGCCCCCTTGAGGCAGGAGAATATGTTTGCATTATGTTTTGATAAATAGGTTTCCTATTATGGCGCACAAAGTGCAAATGGCGCTTAACTATGGGAACATTGCAACTCTGTGGTTCTGTGAGATCTGTTAGTGGTTTAAAAAAAAATTTGGATATTTTAGTTAAATATGACCAAACCTATTGGGAGAATATAAATAAATACAAAATGTTTTTATTTGTTTTCTTGTATTGTGAAGTACAACATTAGTGTCAATTGAAGAGGAAAACAAGATCAATAATGATGCCATTTAGAGAACATTTTACTATTATTACCAATTATCATACAGTGCTTCTATTATTTAACAATGTGAGCTAAGCTTAGTGAAAGCCCATAAAAGCTAAGCTTGTCAAATATGGGTTCCCACTTATTGACAGAAGAAATAATAGATTTGAAAAGATAAATGAAAATACATTTGATGGAGATGAAAAGGTTTGGAGAGCACAATGCAGACGGGACCCCTTTGTGCCAGCTGTTTATTCCATGTCCAGTTCCATTGTAGGGTTGATTTTAATATACTTTAGCTGAACCATAAAATGATTATCATGATGAACCCACATTCTCTAGTTCCATCACGCTAGGGGGTCCTCAGAATTTAGCCCATAAGCTCTGCTGTATATAATAAACTATAAGTGGGCTTCATATAAATAAACTAGAGGGATGTACAGGCAGTCCCTGGGTTACGTACAAGATGGGTTCTACAGGTTTGTTCTAAAGTTGAATTTGTATGCAAGTCGGAACTGTATATTTCATAATTTGTAGCCCCAGGCAAAAAAATTTTTGGTCGCTATGACTATTGGATTTTAAAAATGTTGGATTGTCATAAGAACCAGAATTAACAGGACATCTTATTGAGAGACATTTGATAACTGTTAAAACGGTTTATTGTAGCCTGGGACTAAAGTACAGTAAATTACCAAAATCCAGTCCGTTTGTAACTAGGGGTCATGTGTAAGTCGGGTGTTCTTAAGTAGGTGACCGCCTGTATATACATTTATTAGGGGGGCTGTATATAATTAAGGTAGGGAAACTATAAGTTCATTAGGGGAGGTTCTATATATATATATTCATTAGTCAGAGAGATGATGTATATAAAATCATTAGGGACTGTATATAAATTAGGAGGGTGCCATATATAATTATTAAAGGAAACTATTATTGATACTGCATAATATACTATATATTCTAATGCATTAGGACGGTCACACAGTGGATGTTTTACATATGGGGGACAATGTGGTGAGTTGTGTTGTGAGGTTATATAATATTTAGGAGCGCTGTTATCTAGGTGACATTATGTTGCAAGTAACTTGTATATTTATGGGTGCAGTGTGGAAGATGTGCTGCATGGAGCTGAAAAAAATCTGGTGGCTAGAAGTTGTTAGGTTTGTCAAATTGTAACCTGTGAGGTACTAGATGCCACTTCTGTCTGTGTCACTTACTGACTACTAGTGTGTGAGATGACAATGTGTGTAGTGTCACGCTGGGCCACGGAACTGGTGCCTTCAGATTCTGGACACTTTGTTGGGATGTTAGCAATTGTTAATAATGCATTTCATCATTTTTCAATCAGAGTGTAGATGTATTTTAAAGATTGGCCTGTAAATACACTCGGCCAAATATAGTAGGGGAGCAGGGATAGGCTACAGGATGGGGAGGGCTGGGCGCCATTTAAATTTTCGCCTCATGCAGCAAAAAGACTAGAATCAGTCCTGGGCCCTTGCATATGTCTGACCTTGATTGTACTGACCCTGATGACTGATATCCAACACATGATAAAAATACAATGTTTCAGGATCTGGCTTTAATTAGTAATACAATATTTCAGGAATACAATTCCTTTAATTCCAGAGTAAACTGCTTGTCATCTAGCCCTATATGATGTAATGTCCTCACTTTGCTTAATAAACATTGTTCTTTGAATTGAATCGACCCAATGTCGCTCAACTTCCAGCTGCATTTTCTGTGCTCCTTTGTATTCTGATCAGTTATATCTGGCAAATCTATATCTGCCAAGGTTCAGACGGCAAAGGTAAAGGATGTTGCCGTTCAACTGGCAGCAATAAAAAGGGAAGCCTTGGGCAGCCTTTGCCAGGAAATATTGGAAAGATGATTTTGCAATACAGGCGGTCACCTACTTAAGGACACCCGACTTACAGACAACCCATAGTTACAGACAGACCTCTCTGCCCACTGTGACCTCTGGTGAAGTCTCAGGATGTTACTATAGTCCCAGACTGCAATGATCAGCTGTAAGGTGTCTGTAATGAAGCTTTATTAATAATCCTTGGTCCAATTACAGCAAAAATTTTGAAACTCCAATTGTCACTGGGACAAAAGAAAAAAATTTGTCTACAACTTCAATTATAAAACATACAGTTTCAACTTACATACAAATTCAACTTAAGAACAAACCTCCGGACCCTATCTTGTATGTAACCTGGGGACTGCCTGTAGTCCTATTTATTAATTTGGATGAATAAAGAAAATAGAGAAGTCTTTCCAGCTCTTTGTTAAGATTGATATATTAGTATTATCAGGGTCAGCTCCAGATTTTAGTGGGCCCCTGGGCGACAGACCCTTAGTGGGTCCCCTTCCAGTGAACTCACATGGTGGCTTTAAAAATTCAGAAATGGTAGTTTATCACATCTAACAACCCCCTCATGGGTATTTTGTATAAAGCCTCCCTCACCCCCTATGGATTCATTAGATACAGTCCCCTCTACCATAAGAAGAAAAAAACGTAATCTTTCAGCTCACCCCTTTAAGATGACCGCCTTGATATTGAGCCATTGCTCGGACGTGGTATGCGGGGACCAGAAGTAACTTGTAGAAAAAGAAGGGTTGTCCGGCATCCAGGCAATGAAGATTTCGGCTTCAAAGATGGACCGGTTACGGTCCGAAACGCGTCAGACCGATCATGTTATAGGACGTCTGCATGTTTTTAAAGATATTTACTTAATAAAGTGGAATTTTAATTCAAGAAACAACTATCTTCATTGCCTGGATGCCGGACAACCCTTCTTTTTCTACAAGTCCCCTCTACCCCATATATTCTTTATGTACAGCCTTATGTAAGCCCCCCAGCAGCTCTGGGCCCTCGGAACTTGCCCGAGTATGCCCAGTACTGGTGCCGGCCCTGGGTATTTCTCATCCGAAATGTTATATGCCACAACAGCAAATAGACCTATATATGATTTACCCTTACATGAGGTAGCAGCATAGATAGATAGATAGATATTCAAGCTAGTGTTTAAACTACTTAGCAGGATTATTTTCCTAGAATTATAGAGATCTAGCAAGTATTCTCTTTATTGCCAAATAAATGATGTTAGCAAGTATGTGTGACAGCTTGCAAATAGGAATATTTAATGCTTGTTTTTGTAGCAGCTGAAACACACCAGCAGAAAACAATGAAATATCAGTTGTTTCACAAGATGACATTTATAAATAATCAATGATATTTTGAGTTACAGTACATTACTGAAGACTATACGAGGCTCCGTCCTGATCATTGTGATATGCATTTCTTATTTACTTGAGGGTTAAGGGGTTGTGCATTTTGAAAAAGTGTCTTTTTTGTTAAATGGGGTCCTCTTACAAAAACAGCAGGTTTATGCATGTCCATAATCTGAGAAGGATACATTTAGTTACTATGCAGCACTTACACAACGCAAAGTATCATTAATAGTAAATAAAGGGGGGAATTTATCATACAACTTTCTGAAGTCAGTTTTGTTGGTGATTGCATTGGCCTGCTGTCAAAGTTTAGACTCAACTTTTTAAAAAATGTCTCCACATAGCTAAACGGCATAACCATGCCCACTTTTCCACCAACTTATCAAAATATGATTGACATAAACGTGCTACAATATTGGCTTAAAGGAAATCTACCATTTGTTTTTATGCATTGTAAACCAAACATACCTTTAGAATGCTTTAGCTACACTGATGCGGAAACATATCTTGTTTAATCCCGTAACTGAGTAGTTTTGCTCAAGAAACAATTATAAAATGCAGGACCTTGAGAAAGCTGCCCCATATACGTGAGAGAGGATTTTTTTTCTATAATACAGTGATTTAGGTATGGAAACCTACCCGACCCATTATAGTCTAGGCCCAGGGTGTCTATTTTTGGCCACAATTGACAGCCCTGCTCTATTTACTTCATAAACGTCACGTGAGCCATAAATTGAGACAGGGTTCATATACCGTATTTTTCGGACTATAAGGCGCACAAAAAATACTTTGATTTTCTCAGAAATCAAAAGGTGCGCCTTATAGTCCAGTGCGCCTTATATATGAATCGTACTTACAGACAACAGCTGCCTTGAACTGTGCACAGGTCTGCCACCTGCTGGTCATTCATCCTTATAATCCGATGTGCCTTATATATGAACCTAGACGGTTTAGCAGGCATTTATTGCAGGTGCGCCTTATAACAAAATAAATATACCGTATTTTTCGGACTATAAGGCGCACCGGCCTTATAGTCCGAAAAATACGGTATATTTATTTTGTGCAATATGGTGGAGAGATTGCTACACATGTCCATATACTTCAGACATTTAATTTTGCTTAACTTTTAGGCAGGGAAAATGTAATAAATCCATTTTTCGGTTTGTACCAGCAAACAGAATGTAATCCCAATAAAATCAGAGACACAGTACGAGAGTTCACAATAAAATCTTGAAATTCAGGTCTCCTAAACGAACAATAACTGTTGGGAAATTTATCCTGACTTGTCTGTCAAATAAAACACAGACAAATTGACTGACATCTTCTGCTGTAATAATGTGAACAATGGTTGGAGATTTAGCCTACAGCTTTATGTAAGTTGGAGCACGTTCTCTAATGATGTGTCGAGGATCTGAAGTCTTTATCGGATGGGATTGTCTGCTCGTTGTAGAGTGAGAAGGGAAGGCCTTTGTTGTTGTTTTTATTTCATCTGGTTAAAATATTTATGAAATTCTGGTTCTGTGCATAACAAGTTTCTAAAAGGTGGAACATGTTCTCCACAGGACTTATGCTGCATATTATCAATAGGGATCGGGGGCATAACTAGCAAAATACCATAGCAAAACTTACAACTTGGCCCCCACCAATACCTGATACTTGTAGCAGCAGATTACAATAATCCACATTGTGATGTCACAGTACAAGGAGAATACACACAAAGATATCACAGTACAATTATAATGCACATAGTGATGTCACAGTACAAGGAGAATACACACATGGATATCACAGTACAGGTGGTCCCCTACTTAAGGACACCCGATTTACAGACGACCCCTAATTAAAGTCTGACTCCTCTGGCCACTGTGACCTCTGGTGACCTCTCTGGATGTTACTATAGTCCCAGACTGTAATGATCAGCTGTAAAGTGTCTGTAATGAAGATTTATTGATAATCCTTGGTCCCATTACAGCAAAAAATTCTGAAACTCCAATTGTCACTAGGGAAATTTTTTTTTTGTCTGGATCTACAACTATAAAATATACAGTTTCGACTTACATACAAATTTAACTTAAGAACAAACCTACGGACCCTATCTTGTATGTAACCCGGGGACTGCCTGTACAATTATAATGCACACAGTGATGTCACGGTACAAGGAGAATACACACATGGATGTCACAGAACAATTATAATGGACACAGTGGGGCACATGTATCATAGTTTCAGCTAGGCAAATTGTCAAATTTTAGCGACTTTTGCCATTTATGCACCATTTCTGCGACTTTTGACTCTGTTCTGTTTCAATTACGCCTTGTTTGCACCTCCGTGCAGTGTGCCTTATGTATGATTGTATTCCAGATGTTCCGTGCACCATTTTGCCGTTTTTGTGCCATTTTTGCTCAATTTTTGGCGCAATTCTGCACCTGGTCCAGGACAGGTGCAAAGGAAGTTTTTTTTTTCATGGACCCAATTTTACCATGTAAATTGGAATTATTTCACATGCTTTAACTGTTTAACATTTTGCACAATAACCTCTTTTGTCAAAATTCTTAAAATTTCTGCATTTTCTTTTTTTTTTTATTGGTTACTTCTAAGGGTGAGGTAACACGTAGCAGTTTAATAGCGTTTTTAATGCATTTAGAAACTAATTACAACAGCTGAGGATAGGGGATTTGCCTTATTTCATTACTGTTAACATTTTTTGTTTACAAATGCAATATAACCACCACGTTAACGCATGTGTTAACATAGCATTTACTATGCGTTTTGCACATTCAAATGTTAACAGTAATGTAAATAGGAAAATCACCTCCCAGCTGTTGTAATAGATTTCAAAATGCATTAAAAATGCAACATGTTAAATTAACAGTAGTGTCCACTCCTGTATATATCCCCTCACATGGCTTGTGGCCTTTCCTGTATATAACCCATCACATGCTTGTGTCCACTCCTGTATATAACCCCCTCACGTGGCTTGTGGCCTCTCCTGTATATAACCCTCTCACATGGCTTGTGTCCTCTCCTATGGCTTGTATCCTCTCCTGTATATAACCCCTCACATGGCTTGTATCCTCTCCTGTATATAACCCCTCACATGGCTTGTATCTGCTCCTGTATATAAGCCTTCACATGGCCATTATCTGCTCCTGTATATAACCCCTCACATGGCTTGTGTCCACTCCTGTATATATCCCCTCACGTGGCTTGTGGCCTCTCCTGTATATTACCCCTAACATGGCTTGTGTCCTCTCCTATATATAACCCTCTCACATGGCTTGTGTCCACTCCTGTATATAACCCTCTCACATGGCTTGTATCCTCTCCTGTATATAACCCCCTCACATGGCTCGTATCCTCTCCTGTATATAACCCCTCACAGAGCTTGTGTCCACTCCTGTATATACATTTACAATGTATGCTTTAACTTGGCATCATTTTTCAAAACATATTTCCTTTATTTTGGAGTGGGAGGCGTATAACTGTTAGGTGCAATTTTTCCGATTTCACGAAAAATCATCAAACCTACTTTGGAGGGTCAATTTAGTTAGAAGTGACTTTATAAGGCCCAATGACAGAAAAGCCCCACAAATTACACCATTTTAGAAACTACACACCTCAAATATCAAAACAACCTTTGGGAATTTTGTTAACCTTTGAGCGTTTATGAGCGTGAAAGATAAATGAACGTGAAATTGGAAATGTAATTTTATTTTACTATAGATTTCAGTGGAAACACTAAAAATTGGTGCACTTCCATAATGGGTTAAAAGGAAAAGGCATGTACAATGTTGAGGGCAATTCCTCTTGAGTATGCCATACCCATTTTGTCACTGTACCCTGCGGTACGGGCACAGGGGGGGCATTGGAATGGAAAGAGCGTTGTTTCGTTTGAAGGGTGGTAAATATGGCTCTGAAAAAAGTTTTCAGGTGTTGTCAGGATGCATTTGGAGAGCCCATAGTGGTACCAAAACAGAGGAAGGAAAGCCCCAACATGAGACACCATTTGGAAAGTACACCCCTTGGAGAGTTTAGCAAGTGTATTTGTGTATTTCCCCAAACAGGTGTTGATTCAATAGGCCCCAAAGGAAAAAAAAAAAAAAGTTGAAAATTTTCTCAAAAAAGTCACTTTTACCCCAAATTTTTGTAAGTCACAAGGATTATAAAAGATGTTGAAACAACCCCATAAATGTGTAAAAACTATTTCTCCTAAGACAGAACTCACCACTTTTGCTATACAGGTGTGTGGGTCCAAAGTAGGGCTCAGGAAGGGAAAGGGGGCTTTGGCCTTTTAGAAGCCAGATTTAAAATCATCCTTTAATGTGTCAGGATGCATTTGGAGAGCCCTCTAGTGGTACCCAAACAGAGGGGAACCCCAACAAGTGTCCCCTTTTGGGAAAGTTTCCCCCTTTGAGAATAGAAGAAAGGTTGTTAATATGGTATTTACCCCGACAGGTTGTTGCTTCAATTAGGTCACTCTAAAAGGAAAAAGGTGAACCATTTTCCAAAAACGCACTTTTACGGCTAATTTTTTTGTATCCCATAGGCATATTAAAGATGAAACAACCAAAAAATGTGTACTAGCATTTCTCCCGAGTAGAAAATTGCCCCCACACATGCAAATAAAATGTTGTATGGGTAGCCGTGTGAGCTCAGAAGGAAGAGGGCGTTGGCCTTTTAGAAGCCAAATTTGGACGACATCCTTTTACATATGAGCAGGATGCATTTAGGAGCCGTTAGTTAGTGGTACCAAAAAAGAGGGGAAAGAACCCCAACAAGTGTCACCATTGGAAAGCACACCCCTTAGAGGAATTTAGCAAAGGTGTAATATGTGTGTATTTGTCCGTAAAGGTGTTTATTTAATAGCGACTTAATAGATAAAAGGTGACATTGTCTTATAAGGTCATTTTACTCCTAATTTATATAGCCACAAGGGATAAAAAAAAGCAATACCCACCAAAATGTGTAACACCTATTATTCAAGTGTAGAAAGTACCCCAAATGTGTATATAAAATGTGTTATGGGCGCACTAGTAAAGGAAAGGGGAATGTTGGATTTAGAAGCCAATTGAAGAAATGTTGACATGATTTGGAGAACCACCTAGTGGTATAAAACAGATAAAGAATCCGAAAGGACCCTAATCTTTGAATGCCACACCCCTTAGAGAATTTTGCATGTGTAATATATGTATTTGCCCCCTTAAGGGGAATGATCCAATTAGGCCCGACCGAATCATTAAAAAGGTTGAAAAATTTCTAGAAATGTCACTTACCCCTAATTTATGTAAGCCACAAGGGATAATATATTAAATAACCCCAAAAAAGGTTTGTCTTAAAAACTATTTCCCCGATGTGCATATAACAGTGAATTATAAAATGCTTTATGGCGCGCCACGTAGAGGAAGAACAAAGGAAAAAGAGGGAATGTTGTCTTTAGAGCCAAATTTGTAGAAATCCTTCAATGTGTCAGGAGGATTACATTTGGAGAGAGTAGTGGGATACCAAAACAGAGGAAAACCCGTAAAAGTGACCCTAATTTGATGAATGTACACACCTTGGGGAATAATATAGCAAGTTGTTTGGTAAATATGGTGTAGTGTAAATAAACGGGTGAAATGAGCATTTTGAAATATAGGTGCGTTCCCAAATACGATGGCGATGGAGTCCAAGATGGAAATTGCAATATTTCTGGAACGTTAGTGCCGTTATGTGGCGCCCCTTATGAAAATAATGGAGGGGTTATAGGGAGCAAACGGAATAACAGTTTTTACAATTATTCATTTTACCGAAATTAATTCACAAATAGGTTGGGCGTGTGATTGTGGAATGTTTAGTGTATAAGGAGTAGAATAGAACAGGGGTTACCAACTAAACTTTTGTCACTCTGGAGGTTTGTCGCCAGGTCTCTTAGTCGTATGTAGTGTCCATCCTAACTCCATCTTTTGGAACAGATCTTATGAGTCCTACCATTAGAAGCCAGCAGAATTCCCGGGAATGCTGTCCTGGCAAAAACACAGGAACATCTAAACCAGAGGGTACTGGGGCCCCGTTTCCTTCTTGTCCCAATATTAGTTTCCTAATATCTTTCCTCTTGAAAAAACAGAGAAATGTTACGGCCAGGACCTGCACATTGGAACAGCTCGTAGGGTTGTACAGCATAATCTGTACATGTGCAACGGCCAGCATTTTGTACATATCTTGGTTTTTCGTAGGGATAGCGATGCCATTGGACGAAATGCTCTTTGGCTGGACCAATCGACCAGCACAATAGCGGGCAAACATGGACAGAGGGGTGGCAACAAAACCCCTCTGGACCGCAAGCAAAAATTGGTGGCGTCAGAACAGCCGCCACCTGCCCCGATCACCGTTGTCTATAGACATGGTGGGGACCGGTATTACTGACGTCATAAGTAAATCGTGCGATCGGCTCGCTCTGAATTGATGAGGCCAATAGCACGATAAATAAATGGGGGTGTGTGGGGGGGCCGAACCCTCTGCGTTCCATGGGCAGGATGGATGGCGGCAGGAACAGCGACCCGTCTTACCCGATCAGTGAACAGCCGCCCCGAGGTATTACCCGGACCGGTGTTGGAAGTCACTACCCCCGCACCGTTCTATAACAACGCTCGTGGGAATATGCTATCATCTTTATTATTTTTTTAAGCAATTTAGACAAATAAGGCTTATTTTTTTTGCGAGACGAGATTTTTTTGCACTGTAAAAAAAACCTTAATTTTAGTGGTTTTTAGCTTATTGGAAGAAATTTTTATTACTTTAACGTGGGGAGGAAAATAAAATCATCAATCTGTTTTGGATTTTTAGCTTTTTTTGGGGGGGGGGGTTCACTGTAGCAAACAATAAATATTATCTTATTCTAGGATCACTACGATTACGGCCGATACCTCATTTATATAGTTTTGTTTATTTTGGCCATTTTTAAGGAAGGAAAACTAAGAATAGAAAAAATGATTGAGTTTTAGTATTGCCTTTTTGAGGGCATAATTATAGTATTTTTTGGTTTTACGGAGCTGGTTGTAGCTATTTTTTGCGTGACCAAATTTTGACAAATTTTTGTAAAGACAATTTGATAAAAAGGTTTAATTTTGGCAAGTTTTTTTTTTTTTTTTTTTAACCACGTTCACCGAAGCGGGTCCAATTAGATTAGAAATTTATGGACAGATTGTTACGGACCGGCGAGTACCAAATAAGTGGGGTGGTTTTTTCGGTGATTTAGTGTTTTTGATACTTATTACTTGTGTTGTAAAGGGAAAAATGTGATGTTTGGGGGGGGACTTTCATTTCTTTTATTATGTATTTTTACTTAAAAACCTTATTTATTTTTCCTTTTTTTACAGTAATGACATATAAGCTGACAAGTGATCTTCTGATCACTGTTCAAGTTTTTTACAGGTACACAGGCAATACAGAGTATTGCACTGTGTAATGTAAGACACTGAGCATGATGCGCATGCCCAGTGTCTTACAGCCGGTCCTGCCAGGAGGCACGGACACGGCAACGAGAAGAGGATCGCGCAGCCCCGGGCACCGGCAGTCCCGGGGCGCGTTCGGAGGAAGGAGCGGAACCCCCGGTAAGCACCGAGGGGGGGTCGATTCGGGATTTAAATAACTGTAAATGCCTTGACACGACGCGGTCAGCGCGACCGCGGGTGTTAGGGGGTTAACACCGCGATCGGAGAAATCTCCGATGCTGTGTGTTAGAGGCGGGTGTCAGCAAACATATAGCGACACCCGCCAGCTTCTGGCCCCGGCCTCCGTTCAGGAGCCGGGGGCCAGAAGGTGACGTAATAACTGCCATTTTCGGGAACGCACCTCAGCGATTGCGAGTACTATTACGTCAAAGGTCGGGAAGGGGTGGTTAAGGTAGACAAAAGGAGGCATTGTTTTCCATTTAACATCTCGAGGAAAATACATTTGCATACTTCCAAAAACTGGAATCCAATTATAGGGACAAGTAGGGACTACACGTGCTGTCGTTTATGAAGGGAGCGATGGTGAAACATTACCTTCTGAAAATTGATCACTACCAGTCACATTTTTACAGATCACATCTAACTGCAGTCCATAGATAGATATAATTCGCAGTCAATGCTTGCTGGTGTTCACAGTGTAATAAAGAATATTCAATGCTGTTAATAGGGCGATGCAAGATGATTGGGCCACCACCTGCAACTTGAGGGAAAAAACGGGGGCAGCGCGGGGTGGAGAAGAAGAAGAAGGTGGGGATACTAGGCTACCGATTATTTGGTAAGGTGATAGGTGATATTCCACATGAAAGAGATTAATTTGATTAGATGTGCAAAGTCTTCCCAGGTGGAGCCTGATTCTGTTGCCTGAATGGCGGGCTTGATACCAGGCCTCCTAGTGCTAGTTGGGTCAGGGGTTAGCTGTTGTCCGGGTGAGCAGGAAGTCTAAAAAGGTTGCAAATAGTGTGGGGGCCACAAAGGAGGGAAGATTACCCATGGGCACTCGTGGTGTAATTTGGGAAGGGATCCCCAGGCAGATGGTTAACGGAGAAGAGAGGTTTGTGATGGGATGTTTTTTTGCGCAGCCAGGGATTCACACGTGGAGAAAGGCGGATGAACATAAAACTCACCCAGTACTCAATTCCACAGGCTTCAACACAGCCCACTGGGTAAAAGGCTGAGGCTTGGTCTTCGGTCTTTTCGGCAGGTCCATGAGGGGCTGTTTGGTACGGATGCAGTCTGGATGTGGCCCGCCCTGTAATTTGGTGCTGAAGAATAGTTAGGCTGCTTGGTCAGCAGTTTTATGAAGGCTATGAGGAAAGATGTACACAGAGCTCCAGGCATGTAGAGGGAAAAGCCCTCTGAGGGGAGACAGCAGCAGTAGTCCTAGAGAGGTTTCATGAATGCATGAACCTCAGAACTCTTCCAGAATGACAACATCCACTGAAAATATCCAGAGGAAGTATTTATAACTTTCCATCTTTCAACAAATGGATGCATAGAAGGATTACAAATTGATAGAATTATGAATATAACAAGTCACATAAAGGTTCCTTCAAAGGACGTTGGAATATCAGTTGGCAATTTCATAAATCACAGTAGAGTAGGGCAAATACTAAGGAATAGTTCTTCCTTGAGACACTTTAACGTCCTTAAGAGCTCTATGCAAACTCTGCCATCTTAATTCGGGAGCTAATGGAGTGGATTTGGTTCGTAATGCCCGTGCAGGGGCCACAGTGGGCCATACAGATAGAGCTCACCCTGTGGTTGTTCTAACATTGAAGAAATGTGAGTCCAACAGTTCTGTTATTACTCCTAAAGGTAAAGCTAGATGCCATATGAGCCTCCAAAGGGTTTTCAATTCCTAAAATAGAGATCCCTGCACTCTTTTAATTAAAACATATTGGTCTTGATAATACAGAAACATTCGTTGGCTCACACGTTCGTTGGCAAAAAAAACGCCCTCAGTCATCGGCACTTCCTGGTTTTATAAGTAAACAAGGAAAGAAAATTATTGACACAATGGGGCTCATTTGTAAGGGTTCCAGGGATGCAATTCGTTGGTTTCACGAATATTTCATTTTGCGCCAAATTGACCCCGAGATTTTTGGCGCACGTGATTGGATTTTGGGAACTTCGCGCTGGCTAGCCGCAACAGAAATCAGGGGGGTGGCGTCGGACAACCCCGACGGATTCGGACAAACCGGGAAATTTTAAAAAAAAGGTTTGTAGCGCCAAAAATACCACTCACATGCACCGGGAAGAAGAAGGTGAACTACGGCGGACCTCAGCGCAGCAGCGACACAGGAAGGACTCGGACGCACGATCTTAGTGAATCGCGCCGGACCCGAATCCAGGTCGGACAAACGCAACCGCGGGATTTCTGGGAGACCGGGTTGTAAGTAAATATGCCGCACTATCTTAAAGGCACTGAAGCTTTTCTAAAGTCAGGTCAAAGTGAGTAGCTATTCAACAGATGCGATTATAGCGCTTTCACTGAGTATGAAAAGGCCTTGTTTTATCTACTATTCCACATTATTTATTAGTATTAGTGATATTACGACTGAGGGAAAAACTGGAGATATGCAGATGACTCAGATTCGGAAGTATGATTGTGTATTAAACCATTATGGAAACACAATCAACTTGAATCAAGGCATTTTCTCTCTTGCTGACCATTACTGAGTAGTTGATCATACTCAAAGTACTGCCGTGATTGGGACTGTTAAACAACACATTATTATCCATCAAGACTTGCCTTAAGTGCACTGTGTAATTTGTTTTCATCAATAGGAGGAATTACCCTAATGGACTGTGGATTAGGAAAAGCGATCCAAGTACAGGCTTGTAAATACGCGCAGGTTTTCCTGTACTCTCCAGTTGTCATGTGACAAATTACCCTTTTTTCGATCTATAAAGATTTCAATCTCTATGATATTCCTCTATGAACATGACGTATTTCCTCATCTGTGCTGGTCTGTGGAAAGAGGGCTTCGGCAACAGTGCTAGAAAATAATTAAAATCAGATTTTTTTTCCCCTTTACAAAACTACAAGAACAGGTTGCAACAATTAAAAATTCTGCAGTGGCAGTGGCAAATGATCGTAGAAATTGTTTCCATGTTATGCTTGAAACATACGATTGTCATATTTAAATATTTCTGCTCTTCTATTTCACAGAGGAATTGAGTTATTGTTTTATTTGATGTATTGTGTTAATTAAATATGCAGGAATATAGCCACCTGACCATTCCTGAGTGTTGCCCATATCTATGAATATATTTTCTAAGAATAACCTCTTGAGAAAAATAACAGCTAGATCAAGTGGCCTTATTGATTCGGATTTATGACGAATTGTTTTTCACAAGAAATATATCTGCAGTAAAATACTAGAAGTTTAAGAAAACAAATTCTTCTTGACTTTACTGAGGAAATTACTGTATCAGAGAAGGTCCTGAGTGGGTGCACTGTAATCAAATGTTCAAATCCTACGGTTTAATGTGTTTGAAGTCGAACAGACCGCCGAAACCATAGCGTGATATCTGAGAACGATATCTCTAAGACATCATCTGTCTGATTGAAATACTCTGGTTTGGTATAATGATAAGTTATATAATTTTCTGATTAGGTTATTTTGTGGCATTTCTCTACAGTAAAGTGGTAAAAAACACCACTGGGTTCCTTGGTCCACCAAAGAACATAACCACGAGGCTTATACAGTCGGCATCAGTGGAAGCAGAGGACCTTCACTTGTCTTCCGGTTAGAGCGCCCAGTGCTTAGAGATCAAAAGAATGAGGCGCGCTGAACAGGAGCTGAAAGCATGATAAGTACTTTCTATTTTTTTTTTTGTTACTCTGGTCCTTTTAGCATAAGGACCAGCTCATTCACACAGAAAGCAGAAATAGGATAACACTTGGCACATTACTTTACCCGGTCCTTTGTTGTGATCCCGAGGTGCTGTCCGACGGGATAAAGTCCGGCGTGATTCAACTTTGATCGTGTGCTCGATATCCTGCATGGCTCACCGCTCGGTCCGCCGGAGTTCACCTTCTTTTTCCGGTTGTATGTGAGTGCATGTCTTGCGACACAATTTGAATTTTTAAATCCTGCGCTTAGCTTAGTCCGAATAAGTAGGTTGTCCAACGCAATGCCCTGATGCTGTCCATGAAATCGATCAGGGTGCCAAAACCCTGTTAAAATGCGTCGCAAATCGAACAGGACGGGGAGGGGAAAACCAGGACAGAATGGCAGTGGCGGACCTTAGTACAGTGCCCCATTGTGTAACTTCAATAATAAAGGTGTATGTAAAGATCAGTCCATATTTACATATGCAGCAGTAGACAGTAATACAGCGTGATCAACTCACAGCTCGCTCTGTGTAAGGGCAGTACGTACCTTATTTCTTTGCCTATGGTCATAAATGTTCATCAGGGACTCCAAACGCCAGCGCATAGCTCCACTAGGCATGGCAGTGCAGTTCAACGAAGAGTAGATCAGTCCTTCTTCATCAGTCCTTCTTCATCTGCCTAACATGTGAAAACATTGTAATTACATACCTGAGGCCCAAGATTTCCAGATTCTTATCCATTCAGGATAAACAAAGATGGAAGCTTTCGCCCAGCTGAGAATGTATTAGTAAGAAAACTTTAAAGCTGTTTTAAACAAGTTTCGAAATGTATCTTCCATCCCCTAGATAGGGCACGAGAAAGCATGGAGAGGGGACTGACGGGACACCCAGCAATCCGGATAAACAAGGAGCTGGATAGAGAGCAGAACTACCATGCCACTCATTCATGTAACGGAGTGTTGAGTATTACAGAACTGGCTCAGTTTGTCAGGCTTAAGATTCCCTTCTTAAGTGGGATTCTGGACAACACTACCAGTCTTTGAGATATTTCAATTTAAAAATTTGTAGTTTGCATGATCTAGCGAGGAAAGTAACATTTTAACCAGAGCCCGACCTTTTAATTAAATGAGTTAATGTTAGAGAATTAGTTTCAAAGGCCGTGCTGGAAGGATATTGTGAAAGTGCATGAAATGATACATTCTCAGCAGGGGGAAATGGTAAGAGAACAGATGACCTTACAAACCCATGTGTTTTGTGAAAGCAATTTATACCAGTAATTTTTATTTCAAACTTTACATTTTGTAAATAATAAGATAGTCATAGAGCTATTGGTCAAATTGCCACATTACTATGGTTCCTCCCAGTTCCAAATGCCAATAGGTGGTAGTAGAAAAAAGGCCGATCCCCTGAGACTGTGGGCGTTATTGTAACAGAGGTTGTATGATTATAGGGGCACATTTACTTACCCGGCCTGTCGCAAGCCCGATTGGGAATGTCCGACGAGGATGAAGTCCGATGAGATCACCAAGATTGTGCGCCCGAAGATCCTGCAGTGTTGTTGCTTCCCCGATCAGGTCCGTGGAGTTCACATTCTTATTCACATTGTGTGTGAGTTCATCTTGTCTGCGACACAATTTGACATATAAAGCGGCCGGCCATCCACCGATTTGGCGAATGAAATCCGGCGCCGGTGTGGCCAAAATCCGATCGCTGTGTGACAAAAAGCCCTTCTAAATACGACGCACATCGAAATAGTCAGACATTCCAACGATTAGTGCGTTCCGCGGACCCTAGTAACTAAGCCCATAAGATTAAAACTAGTTAGTGGTATATAATCAGGAAAGTGATTATCTCCACACTGTGCCCTAAAGATACCACAGTCATTTACATTTATGCGCCCCTATTCAGTTACATAAAGTACAGCAGCACACCTCTATTAATAAACAAAAAAAAAAAATGAGCACAGCACCCCACATTATTTAAATTTATATATTAAATCATATGTAAACTCTGAAACATTCTTTTTAATTAATATGGAGGCATATCAGGTCTCCATTATTAAAATAGTGTTTAGTAGCCCACAATGAAATGAATGCCAGAACCAGGGCATCCCCTTATCCCATTTAATTCATTCAAATATTAAACCGTTTGAATCTCCCCTTATTAATTAAAATAGATAGTAAAGAAAGCCCATCCCCATAATTATGGCGAAGTTGGCCCCACCATTAATCACTAAATGTGGAGTTTCGCACACGCTTCGGGGGCTTCCAAAAGCTTGATGTTCCTCACAGCTTCTTGCATGTAGAAAACACAGGGTTGATTGATTCTCTGTGCCAGGTGCGGCCCTCTTTAGCTCAGCCTGGTCATAGTCGCACCCACTTTGCAACCACAATGTCACCTGGTCCCTTCTACTCTTAACATAAACATATCTTGAAAGCAGCATTCATGAGAACACAAGCTTATAGCTTCAGTATCTTCCACTATTGTTAACATTGGGTCTTTCTGTTACCTTAACATTGACACATGTCACAGGAACTAGGGGGTTTGTATTGATGTTTGACAAAATGACTTTGTGTTTTACGGTGAATGAAATAAAAGTTTAAAAGTGTATACTTTACAAATAATAGAGCTCAAAATACTCATTTAAACCTCTCGAATTACCAGAAACAAGAGAAAAATAGGACACTTAAAGTGGACTGTACCTTTTGTAGGAAAGGGTAGTACAGTAGCCGATTCATTACCGTAGGATATATTTGGCTTTCTCTATATAGACTAGGAAAAACACTTAATTATGTTAAGTGAAAAAGTGTAGAGATATAATAATTGGCATCAGGGGTTAATAGCTTATTCAAAGGTTCTCTTGTAGCCCGCCTTGATATGTGGCCTTTACATGGCACTTACTAACTGCATGAATGATTGGAAAGCGCATTTAAAACAAATAAGCAAAGGCTTTAAAATGTAGATATTTCAACACAAAAAAAACCCACTTCCTCGGCTTGGTGTTGACTTTTCTTCTGTTTTGTAGTTTACAATTTCCAATGAATGAGCAGAAAATAAGTTGACCTTTAAAAGGGATTTCAGAGGCTTTAACTATTAATGACCGTTCCATACATAGGTCCTTTATCGGTGATGTGATAGGTGATAAAGCCTTCATTTTAAAGTGAATGGAAGAGCTGTTCCTATAATGAGTGCATTCAGCTACATACATGTGGTGCTATATTCTTGTGGCTCCACCTAGTGTCGGTATTGATGCTGGGGTTTGCACCCCACCAGCAATCACTGGATCAACCAACAATTATTTTAATTAAAGAGCTTTTCAGGGGAAATATATATTTTTTTTAAATATGCTGGGTGGCCCGGAATGCAATTTTTTTAAAAATATGCTGGGGGGGGGGGGGGGTGGGGGTAGGCGTTGGCTGTAAAAATTAATAGACAGCTATACTCATTCTCTCACACTCCTTTGAGCCACACCATAGTCAGCACATGCTGATGCCACCACCGCAATGCGGAATAGAGAGCGGAGAGTGGAGACTTTCGCAGTATTTTTACAGCTTCCCAATAATAAAAAAAAAAACTAGATATGTGCCATAGAATATATGGAGTCATACAATGCCTCCACCTAGGGGAGAGACAGGATATGTCAAAAAAGCCTGTGTAGCTGTGGGAATGAGCTGTACTGTGAGTTTTGGGGGAGCTGGTCAGTTGTACCCACTGTCGCACAGTGTGGACAGTGAATTTTACTGTGACTGGAGAATTATACCTGTCTACCCCAGGAGCCGACTGATCACGGACCGAATTCCTTACAATGTATTAAAACATGTATGGGTTCAAGTAGAAGAGATGAGCAAAATCAAACGATGTGAGTTGATTCCTAGAAGATTTGTCCATTTTTCAAAGATTCTGTAGGGGTGAACAACTTGATCAATGTGCTCCTGGAAAAATTGGTATATAAGCATATCTTGCCTCATATTTTTACAAGTTTTTTTAATTTCACTTTCAATGTCGCATAATCATAGATCTATTATTAAGGACCTGATGGTCTGAAAAACATGTCAGATTGTATGGCCTTCTATTCCTTGTCACTGTTATCGCCTGTATAGGTCCTGCCTTTGGAATGAATAAAGCTTTTTACAATTTACCGGATTTCAAGTGAGTGCCATTCACTTGACTGACAGTATAAGATGAAAGGTTATCTGATGTGAAAATATCTGAAAGATTCTGAGTAAATTCCAGATAAGCACAGAATCTACCAACAATATATAGATTTGCTACTCTAATAAATGAGGTTTTAAAGGGAACGGTCACCAGGAGGACCATTTTAGCAGCCTCCCAGGTCCCCACAGAGGAAAGTACATACCTGTATATACTCTTAGTATAAGCCAAGGCCCCCCTCATTTACATCAAAAACTGGGAGAAAAACTATTGACTGCAGTATAAGCCAAGGGTGGAAATGATCATTGGTCACAGCCTCCCAGTATGTAGCAGCAAGGCCCCCAGTAGATTAGCCAAACCTGAGGATTAGCCAGCCAGCTCCTTAGATACAGCCAGCCCCCTAAGTATACCATCTAAGCCCCCTTAGTATACAGCCATGCAGCCCCTTAAGTACACCAGCCATCCAGACCCTTAATATAAGCCGGAGCCTCCGTATTATACAGCCAGCCCCCTTTAATAGCCAGCCAGACCGTTAAGATACAGCCAGCCCAGTTTGCCAAGCACATTATAAAAAACAAACTTTATTCCCCAATGCCCCCATCCAACGCGGATGGTATTCCTTCTTCTCTCGGTAAACAGTCGCGAGACGTTGCACGCGATCTGCCAGCCGCCCGACACACCATGACATTAGCGGCGACATCACCGCCATCAGATCGCATTTTTTGTATGAAAAATAGGTTTCATTTTAAAAAAAAAGGTATGTATTAGTACCTTTCAATGCATGTGACTAGGCATTTGTCAATGGGAGAGGCTATGAGAAGAGAAGGGGCGTCGCTAAGCTGTGAAGGACGTTTTATATATTGAAAAGGACACACGGAGAGCGGTTCCCAAGTGGGGAAAGGACCACTCCTCTAGAGCCACTCCCAGGGGACAAGTGCCTAGTCAAGAGCACATGGAATGAAGGGTAATATATAAACAATACCTTTTTTTTTTAATATGATGAAACCCTTTTTTTTATACGACAATGCGTCTGATGGCCGGAGCACACTATGATGCGTGGTGTCGCCGCTGATGATGTCATGGTGTGCGCGGTGGGCAGATGGTGTCGAGAAGGAATACATATAACATCTTTTTTTTTCTAAAAAAACATTTTTTAATACAAAAATCTTTGGCGTGTTGTATGTGTACTATGCTCGTGGGGACTGGGTGTTCTGTTGTGTGTGTGTGTGTTACTAAAAAATGGTTCTCCGGCGGACAGGTTCCATGTAATAAATACAATACAACTTGTTCCCATTGTGTCAGATTACAATTTTAAGAATATATTTGCCAAAATATTTACATGTAGGGATTTAACAGCTCTGTTGTTTTTTTTTTACACTCTATAGATGAATTATGATGTAATAACAACATTACATAAGAATCCACAGGAGATGTGCAAAGGCAGGAATTAGGGCACTAAAGCAGCTTTCTAATTATACATTGTAACCAATATATGCTGATATGATGTAATAGATTTTTGGGGTTTTTTCGCTATTTCTTCTGCTGCCCACATTATAAATAAGCCACCAACTGTTTGAGAAGGCTGTTTTGTAACGCACACAGAATTTAAGTATTTATCATCTCGAGCCGAAGATAAAACTAACTCATTGCCATTACTTACAAGCTTGTGATGTATTGTACCTGGAGGAAACATCCTGATGTCTAATCTGCTCCGGGGGAAGAAAAAAAAACCTGAGGAAAACAAATTCAGGGCGGGGATAAAATTATGGTAATGTAGATGTCTTTCCTTTTTTGGTTAGATGAAAAGTTATGGTTTTTGTTAAGAGGTACTATACTATTATGTTCAAGAAAGTCAACAAGAATAATGATCTTTTTAATATAATTTTAGGGCAGATCATCACCGGTCCATGGGTAAATATGGTCTAAAATTGATTGGGATAACAGCCATTAGAGGACCTGTTTCGCAGGCACCTATAGACATTTTAACATAATTCTATATGTTGTATATTTTTTTCCAACCAAAAAGGGAATCTTATTTGAAATCCAAACACTTGGATTTAGTGTTTAACCCCAAACGTTCTTCATTTAGCTTGTTATGACTCAGGTGCTCCTATGTACATGTACATCCATTGGTTACAAATTATTCACACATTCTCCGATGCTCATGCACGCTTCCACCCTCCATTCCTCTTTCAGAGAATCAGTGACGTCAGCTTTTGTTGGCGCATGCGCTGGATTTGCGGGGACTTAGTTGGCTCATGGCCAATTTCCCACTCATATGCAGTCGATTTCCACATTGTGCGCTCTATATTAGCAGTGACAGAAGGGGATTTTGGGGGGGGACACAGAGGCCCATAAGGGTGCAGTCACACGTGCGTTAAACGCTTTCACAATCAGTTTTTAGGTGGTTTTAGTTAGGCCAGTTTTGTTAATTCAAAACAGGTGAAAGACATGAATCTGAATGGGCAAAACTTGTCTTGAAGAGGGAAAACCTGTTCCACAAAATGTCTTTCACCTGTTAATTAAAGGGAACCTACCAGAAGGGATCTATATTAAAGATAGATGGGTGGTAGGTGGTAAAGGACGTACAGGGATAGCCCTTTTAAGCGGCTAATCTCACATCCCCACACTTTTTTGGAAACTATCTTAGGCAACATAGGAATTTTCTTATGCGGCTACTGGGAGTGGAGTAGCCACATCTGATGGTACACGGGTGGCTACTCCACGCCCAGTAGCCTCTTTTCTTCCTTCTATCACAATCTTCGGCGCGTAGCTCCTCGTAGCTGTGTGTGGCCCTCGTCCGACGATGCTGACGTCTGCGCATGCACAGAACAGCAGGCCGCGCCTGTGCAGCTCCGGCTCAAGCAGAGCAGGTCCGAAGATTGTTGAGTAGCTGGAGAAAAGAGGCTACTGGGGCGTGGAGAGTAGTAGCCGCCCGTTGAACCTCAGATGCGGCTAATCAACGCCCCAGTAGCGCACCATAAGAAAAATTACATATTGTGCCCTAATAAAAGTTTCCAAAAAGTTGTGGGGACGTGAGGATAGCCCTTAAAAGGGCTATCCTCATGTCCTATTGATCCACCTACCAACCAATGTTACCTTATAGGTAGATTCGTGGGTGGTTAGGTTCCCTTTAACAAATTGCAGACCCTAAAACTGAGTGCGAAAGCAGTGAAACTGAACGTGTGGACCGTACCCTCGGCTGATGCAATATTTTAAAAGGTTCTTTTTCAAGAAAAAATAAAACCATAACAGCTAAATGAAGAATGGATCAGTATCAGGAGGCACACACCAAAATGTAAGTGTGGGGGATAAAACCCACTTCATCCATGTGGGTGGTGATGTCCTTAAAAGACAATGTAAAAGAAAATACTTGGCCATTATGCACCACAGCCCTTATAGCTACATCGAGAACAGGGAGACCTTTCCCATATCTCCATCTACCAACAAGCCTCTATAAATACTGTAAAACGTATATGGAGGTAATGAGAGATGGCCCTTAACTAGCATTGAATAGTGACACGGCTGGTAAAGAGTTTGCTTTAAACTCCTTAAATGCATTATGGTGCAAGAGTAAACATCTTCCACGGCTTGGCTTGTGCACTACATTATAATTTAGAGAAAAAAAAGGAAATATAAAATCAAAAATCCTAGAAAGAAGGAAATCCAAAAACAACACCAACATGCCAAAAAATAGTGGGCCAGATCTAGTTTTCTGTTCTTGCTTGCCCGTGAAAGAACATCTTTGGAGCTATGTATATGCTTTGTGTTGTGGCTGCACGTGCCACAAGACAGTAAAAATTGTTGCACCCAAGGGGGTGTATGTTCTTTAGTCGGAGTTTGCGCCGGACATGTCATAGAGCGAACGAGAGAATTTTGTCACACTCTGTATGTTACAGCTGGACCAAAAAAAAGTTGGGGACACCTTCCAGAGCGTGTGAAGGTTGCAGGTGGCGCCGGTGGTATTGAAGACCTTGCGCCAGTATCCAACAACCGTGGCTCAGTGGTTAGCATTTACAGCCGTGCAGCGATGGGGGTCTGGTTTCAAGTCCCATCAAGGCAACGTCAGTTTGATGTTCTATACCATGTTTGCCGTGGGGGTTTCCTCTGGGTCCCCGGTTCCTCCCACACTCCAAAACATACTGGTATGTTTGAATTAGATTGTGCGCCCCATGGGGACTGATTGGCAAGCTTGTGCAGCGCTGTTGTTAATTGTGGGTTGGCTATATAAATAAAGGGAATATTATATGCATTCAATCTATATAGAGACATATTAGTTTTTGGTCATATCCAAATGAATTAATAGAAATAAATTGTTCTATGCTCTGTGATCACAATATGCAGAATATAATATGTCCATAATATGTAGTGTATCTACAGGTATAACCTATAGAGGAATAGTCACTCAATGTGGACATGGGCCCATATAGGATCCTAAAATTTCCCATAAATTTTTTTTTTTTTACTACCAAATATTTTTAGGAAAAATAGTAATAATATTATTAACAGTGCTAGAAGAAACAGAGTCTGGTTAACTTGAACCTTTTCAGTAAAAAATCGGGCTGAAGTCTATTTCAATAAGCTAAAATAAACAGAAAAAACGGAGACCCCTATCTTCTCAAAAGTTCACGCTGGTAATGGAATGATGTTTTTTTTTTAATGATTGTTAACAAAAGGGGACAAAAATGACAGATTGCCGTTCACTGATGTAGACATCTGTGTGCGCCTTCCAACGATTTTGGCAATTTCTAAATATTTAATATTAAAATGGCTAGGATATCATTTCTAACCCGGGTTGTCAATTAAATTTGGAACCAGACACAAAAAAAAAAGGTCATATTTTTGAAAAAGTAAAAAGTTAAAGCAAATATGACTTAGTGAAGAAGATTTGGCCAGCAAGGCAGAAGTTTTTTTTTTTAGTCTGTTACAAAGGAAAATGAATGGTTTGCAAGACTTTTCGCTTGATAATTTATGAAACCATTTGTAGTAGAACACTGCTGACCTAAACAGATGTGACCTGAAATGAAAATGGATTTATATTCTTCTCTGCAAGGAACAGAGAAAGGGAGGGGGGGCGGGAGAGGAAGAAGGAGAGAATATATTCAGCATGGAAACATTGCCACATGGGCACAGAGTAAATCCTTAATTACATGGAATATATAACGAAGCGCTATAAAAAGGAAGGAAAAAGAATTTTGTTTTTATATCACGCCCTTTGTGAAAAGAAGTCTTCCGTTGCCAATTTAAAAGCCACACTAAGTTGTAATAGCCAATGGGCCATTTTTACAATTAAACAAGATTGTTCAGAATTGGGAGGTTAAAGTCGAACCTTCACTTTCTTATATTTATTATTGATTGTGTGTATGTGTTTCTCGGGATGCAAGTGTATGAAGTGCTTTTAGTTTTATTCTATGAAGAATGCTGGTCAAAGTGAAAATTGCTCCAAGTAGTCATCCCTTCTGTAAGATAATAGGACTGAATAAGGTATCCACTGAATGATGATCTAGTATGTCACGCTACGTACGGCAAACCCTAGTGCGCAATAAAAAATACACAAGAAAAATGCAAAACGAATAGTTGAAAATACCTTGTGTATTACTTTGAACCTCTGGTTCAGTTTCTTTGATTTTCCAGACCTTTTTATTCTGTACAATGAACCATCAGAATCTCAGAACTTCACATTAGGGGGGGGGGGATGTATTTTTTACAGTTCCACTTAAAAAAAACAAACACAAAAAATAAATAATAAATAATTTCATTTAATGATAATTTATTTAATAATAATAAAATTTGTTGAATATTACTTGCACAACAACTTCTGACATTTTCAGGATTTTCCAGCCCAATCATGCCAGTCCTTGAAATTGGGCAGAAATGTTGGTGTGATTAGTCTATGAAAACAGATTTAATCAATGATGCCTATTCCGTAAGGGAATAATAGAATAGAAAGAGAGAAAATATTCAGGACAGAAGGGTTCACATTTATAGAGGCAACAAGTTTACCAATGATTTTTTGCTTTTTACGAAAAAATGTATGATTTACTAGTCACGATTATGATCCATAGAATCTGGTATAGAATGACGTTTTTTTATCCGTATGCTCAGGTAGTCACCGTGGTCTGTACCATATCAGTATGATATACGTGGTTTGGCAAAATGATGGCTGGCTGACGATGGATGGCACCTCACTGGCCGTGGTCGTCCTGGATACGGGCATGTACAGTTATAAGCAGCACAGGGTGCCACAACCTATGGGCACATAGCAACACATACAGTATTTTAATGTTCTATAGACATATGGAGGAATACGGAAAGAAATATGGAGGAAGGAAATATTTTTTAGTCTTGCTTACATTCCTTATGGTGGAAATACAGCCATTTGAAGAATGCCATGTTGGCCCGTTTGCAATGAATGTGGCCAAATGCTACCATATAAAAAAGGCAACCTGAAAAATTATGTGCATCTAACTTTCTTGGGCGAATGGAAAGTCACAAATTTTGCCCAAAAAAGTCACCAAAGATGTAAGAATAAAGAGAAAAGCCTAAATAAAAAACCCCCCAAGTGCCTAAACTAAAATATTAGCTGATTAACAAAGCTGTTTTGTCTTTATTTTTAAACAAGTTGGCTTGTTTCCCTAGCAATACTTTCCAAAAGACCTTGGTTAAGTACAGGTAGCTCCCACACGTGTTGCGTTGCATTCATTTTATGATCCCCATTGAAGCCAATCAACAATCTGCCAACTCCTAAAGGGATTGTCAAGGAATTATAATGGTTGTCCTACAGCAGTGGTGGCCGACCTATGGCACTGGTGCAGAGGCGGCACTCGGAGCCTCTTGTGGGCAACCCAAGCCAGCACCCCAGAATGAAGTTCACCAGACAGGACTCAAAGAATCTTCCTACAGAATCTTTCTACACTGATAGGACAATTTGCCACCCTCCTTTCAACTGTGTTGGTTTTGTCTTTAGGAGGCTGAACGATGAAAGTTGTCAATGAACAAGAGAAATAAAATTACTGCTTAAATAGTTGTGTGGACACTTTGCATATAAATAAGTGCTTTGGTTGAAGTTTGGGCACTAGGATCTAAAAGGTTGCCATCACTGTCCTACATCAAAGGTCTGGTGGTAGGGTATAGGGTAAAGGATGGGGTAGGTGGAGGGGCAAACCCAGACTCTGCACTAAAAAATGTTTTGCCTGTATAAAGATCTAGATGGATCCCATATGAACCTCACAACTAGAAGGGTTGGTTTTTCCCCTAAAAATACAGTTCTTAAAGGGGTTTCCAGCACACTACACATTAAGATCATCCGCAGATCATTTACTGAATGACAGTACACTTCCAGGTGCTTAATGCACTTACGGGTCATTGTATTGGGGATTGCACCCCCAATATCAAAATTAGGACCTATCGATATCAGTGCCATATAAATTTGGGTTATCAATTCCTCCCCTTGCCCGAACCTCCTCTCATACACATGGTTTTATAACCTGCTGAATAAAAATAAAATGTTAAATCTATTAATCTAAAATGGATAAACTAGATGGGTTTCATTATTAAACATTCTGCGAGGACTTCATTACATTCTATACAATCTTGATCTCCATGTGTTTTTCAGTTTTTGAGGAAAGTGGAGGCAGATTATTAATCTTGATCAAAAAGGGAAAAATGCACCATTCCAAACCTGACATGCTAGTACGGTAATGTTAACAATGCCTGTGCGTGATGTAGGCTATGTAGACATACTCAAGACTTCTTATAAAATGTTCATAGGTTAAAATTCCTTTTGATCAATTTAATATAAATTTGCAGTATAAAACCAATATCTCATTATGTGTGATATAGCAGTAGTAGTAGCATCTTAAAGTAGGAAGGACGAACAAAGGACTTGGAACATATATGACCTAAGAGTCTGAACTACAGCAACGACAATCTACTCTAAACCCGTCTCTTCTGTAGGTACAAATAGGGTCATGGCCTTCAGAATCCCCAACCAAATGCTAATAAGGCTATGTTTGCCATATCTAATGATGAGATCTTAAATCCCAAAAAACATTAGGGGGAATTTATGAAGACATTGGGGCACATTTACTAAGGGTCCGCACGGCGCATTTTTGTCGGGTTTCCCGACTATTTCCGTTTTGCGCCGCATTTAAGTGGGGTTTTTGGCGCCGACTCACATGCAACACAAATTGGGGGCGTCGCCGACTGACAACCCAACTGATTCGGACAAACTGCGGAATTTACAATTCAAATTGTGTCGCAAGACAATGCACTCACATACACCGAGAAGAAGAAGGTGAAACTCGGCGGACCTCAGCAGGGAACGATGGAAGCGACATATGCAGGAAAAATGGACACACGATATTGAAGCATCGCCGGCCCGGACTTTCATCTCGTCGGACAACGTACCTCGGGGATCGCGACAGGACCGGGAAAGTAAATCTGCCCTATTCAGTTGTTTTGAACGTCCGTCTTAAAATTCCCCATGCCAGCACTCTGTCGCTCGGATCTATAGCTGCGGCCTTTTACTAGATACAGATGCAATCTCCACCAGCTATGCCCTGCTAGAGAATTCAGATATACGCTAGGCCAGTTCAGTTTTCTAGCAGAAACTATAGCAAATGTGACAGGGTTGGGGCAAAATGTACATGGGCCAAAGTTAGGCAAAAAATAAATAACACGTATAACAGCTGGTGAGGATCATCACCACAGAAAGAGCGGAGGAGAGAGATAGGGGCCAAGGTGTAAGTATAATGCTTGTTATTTTTACACCATTCTGGAACCAAAAAAAAAATTTCCTGTCCCAGACCAACCCACTTTTAAAGCCCTCATGCACTGATAATACTATAACTCTCTTACAATTCCAAGTTGTTTAACAATTAGAGCACTCTTCATACTTACGAGTGTTTTCTGCATAATCAGCAAAACACCGTCGCAAACACTCACGATCGGGCAAGATTTTTCATATGCACAAAGGTTTACATTTTTAAATCTGTTAAAAAAATAATAAAACCTATATAAAGTGGTATTGCGTGATCATACCAACAATTCGAATACATTTGAGAATTCATTTGGAGCATGCAGGTAAAAGTTGTAAAAATAGAGCTCGCAAGAAAATGAAGAAATGTGTGTTTCACCAGTTTTACAACATTTAGAATTTTTCCCCAGCTTTCCAGTTTATATGGCATGAATAGTAAAATTACCATCAATGGAACGAAACTTTGTTGCTTAGAAAAACAAAGCCTCTCACACAGTCGTAGACGGAAAAATTAAAATTAAGTGGTAGATTTTGAGGGTTGGGGAAAAAGGCCAGCAGACGGTTAAGGGGTTAAGGCTGAATAAGGCACCAAGGCCTGTATAAGGTCCATAGTTTTAGCTGAGAATCATCATAATACATTGTGCTATGCAGGGCCCACGGATTAAGGGTGGTGGGGACCACTGGCGCAAACTGGGGGGGCCCTTCCAACAATTGTTTTGGGAGTGGATAAAGCTGCCAGCCCCCTTGTAGTAAGTAGCCTGGCCAGCCCCCGAGCTGAGTTTGCCTGATGTGGAAAACTGGTGGGGGCCCCTTTAAAAAGTGAAGTGCGTGGGGGGCCCCAGGGCTCTAGCCCCATGAGCCCTCCGTACTCCGGCCCTGGTGCTATGTTTCATTATAGTGGTATATAGCCCCCTTGAGGCAGGAGAAATATGTTTGCATATGTTTTGATAAAATAGGTTCCTATTAGACAACCCACAAAGTGCAATGGCGGCTTAACTATGGGAACATTGCGACTTGTGGTTCTATGAGACCTGTTAGTGGTTTAAAAAAATATTTGGTATTGTAGTTAAAGATGAACCCAAACCTATTGTGGAAGAATATAAAAATACAAAAGTTTTTATTTGTTTTCTTGTTGTGAAGTACAAACATTAGTGTCAAATGAAGAGGAAAACAAGCTCAATAATGATGCCATTTAGGAGACATTTTACTATTATACCCATTACCATACAGTGCTTCTTATATTATTTAAAATGTGAGCTAAGCTTAATGAAAGCCCATCCAGCTAAGCCGTATAAATATATGGATTCCACTTATTGAGAGAAGAAAATAATAGATGGAAACAAATATAAAGGATTTGAAAGTAAATGGAATACATTGGATGGAGATGAAAAGGTTTTTGGGGAGCACAATGCGAAGGGACCCACTTTGTTGCCAGCTGTTTTTTCATGTCCAGTTCCATTGTAGGTTGATTGATATACTTTAGCCTGAACCATAAAATGATTATGATGACACCCAAATTCTCTAGTTCCTCACACTAGGGGGTCCAGAATTTAGCCCATAAGCTCCGCTGTGTATAAAAACTATAAGTGGGACTCATATAAATAAACTAGAGGGATGATACAGGCAATTCCCAGGTTACGTAAAAGATGAGTTAACAGGTTTGTTCTTAAAGTGTGAATTGTATTGCAAGTCGGAACTGTATAGTTCATAATTTGTAGCCCCAGGCAAAAAAAATTTTGGCGCTATGACATTTGATTTTTAAAAAATGTTGGATTGTCATAAGGAACAGAAGTACAGGAATCTTATTGAGAGAATTTGATAACTGTTAAACGGTTATTGTAGCCCTGGGACCCCTAAAGTATGTAGTGCATTACAAAATCCAGTCCGTTTGTAAAACTAGGGGTCATGTGTAAGTCGGGGTTCTTAAGTAGGTGACCGCCTGTATATACATTTTTAGGGGGGCTGTGCCGGTATATAAATTAAAGGTGGGAAACATAAGTTCATAGGGGAGGTTCTATATATATATTCATTAGTCAGAGAGGGATGATTGTATATAAATCATTAGGACTGTATATAAATTAGGAGGGTGCCATATATAATAATTAAGAAACTATATTGATACTGCATACTATACTATAGATTCTAATGCATTAGGACGGTCACAAGTGGAGTTTTACATATGGGAGACAAGTGGTGAGTTGTGTGTTGGAGGTTATATAATATTTTAGGAGCGCTGTATCTAGGTGATATTAATTGTAAGTAACTATTTTTATGGCGCAGTGTGGAAGATGTGCGCATGGAACTGAAAAAATCTGGTGGCTAAGTTGTATGTTTGTTCAAATTGTTACCTGTAGGTACTAGATGCCACTTCTGTCTGTGCACTACTGACTACTAGTGTGTGAGGATTGACAACGTGTGTAGTGTCAGTCAGTTCACGCAGGCCACGGAACTGTGCTTCAGATTTGGAACCCAACATTTTTTGGGATGTTAGCAATTGTTAAATGCGAATCATTTTTGCAAATCAGATGTAGATGTATTTTAAAGATGGCGTAAATACACTCGGCCAAATATAGTAGGGTAGCAGGATGGCCTAAAGGATGGGGCGGGCTTGAGGCGCCTTTGAAATTTCGCTCATGCAGCAAAAAGACACTATGCATAGTTGACCTGGATGTACGACCCTGATGACTGAGCTGAATCCAACCATGATTAAAATACAATGTTTCGGATCTGGCTTTAAATAGTACTTAATCAATATTTCAGGAATACAATTCTTTAATTCCAGAGTCAAAACTGCTTGTCATCTAGCCCTAGTGAGGTAAATGTCCTCACTGCTAATAAACATTGTCTTTGAATTGAATAGACCCAATGTATCGCTCAAATTCCAGCTGATTTCTGTGCTCCTTTGTATTCTGATCAGTTATATCTGGCAAATCTATATCTGCCGAGGTTCAGACGGCAAGGTAAAGGATGTTGCCGTCAACTGGCAGCAATATAAAGGGACGCCTTGGGCAGCCTTTTGCCAGGAAATATTGTAAAGATTATTTTGCAGTGACAGGCGGTCACCTACTTAAGGACACCCGACCTTAACAGACAACCCATAGTTTACAGACGGCCCCCTCTAGCCCACTTGACCTTGGTGAAGTCTCAGGATGCTACTATAGTCCCAGACTGCAAATGATCAGTGTAAGGGTCTGTAAATGAAGCTTTATCAATAATCATGGTCCAGTACAGCCAAAATTTGAAACTCCATTGTCACTAGGACCAAAAGAAAAAAATTTGTCTACAACTCCAATATAAAAAATACAGTTGCAACTTACATACATATTCAACTTAAGAACAAACCCCCGGACCCTAATCTTGTATGTAACCCGGGGACTGCCTGTAGTCTATTTATTAATTGCGATGAATAAAGCAAAATAGACAAGTCTTTCCAAAGCTTTTGTTAAGATTGATAATATTTAGTAGTTAATCAGGGGTCAGCTCAAAATTTTAGTAGGCCCTGGGCGTCAGAAAACCTTATTGGGTCACGTTCCAGTGAACTCACATGTGGCTTTTAAATTCAGAAAATGTAGTTTATCACACCTAACAACCCCTAATGGTATTTTGTATAAAGCCTCCCTCACCCATCTATGGATTCATTAGATACAGCCCTCTCCATAACGAGAAAAAAAACTAAGTCTGTTCAGATCACCCCTTTAAGAGGACCGCCTTGGCCTGAGCCGGACTTTTGGGAGTATTTGTAAGAGATCAGGATATTGTCCGAAGGACAGTGTGTGTCGGAGGTAGGAGTGAGTGATGGAGGAGTAGCGTGGAGAGAAGTGGGAGGGGGAAAGAGGGTTGTCCCAGCATCCAGGCAATTGAAAGATTTCGGCTTCAAAGATGGACCGGTTCAGGTCCGAAAAAGCGTCAGACCGATCATGTTATAGGCCATCTTTAGTGTTTTTAAAGATATATTCCTAAATAAAGGGGAATTTTAATTCGAAGAAGAACCAAAACTATCTGCAATTGCCTGGCTTGACGGGACCCTTTCTTTTCCAAGTCCCCTCAGTTACCGCATATATCTTTATGTACAGCTTATGTAAGTCGCCCCAGCCAGCTTGGGCCCTACGGAAATTGCGCACGAGTAGTGCCAGTACTGGTGGTTGGCCAGGCCCTGGGTATTTGTCATCGAAACTGGTCTCCAAGACAACAGCAAATAGACTATATATGTATTACCCTTACATGAGGGTTAGCAGCTAGATAGATCTAGAGTAGATAGATCATTTGCCAAGCTCGTGTTTAAACTACTTACAGGTTATTTCCTAGAATTAAGAGATCTAGCAAGGTATTCTCTTATTGACAAAAAATGATGTTAGCAAGTATGGTGAACAGCTTGCAAAAGGAGTATTTAATGATGTTTTTGTAGCAGTCTGTAAGCACACCAGCAGAAAGCATGAATCAGTTGTTCACAAGATGAATTATAAATCAATCATGAATGTTTGGTTACAGTACTTACTGACAGATATACGAGGGCTCTGTCCGATCATTGCGATAGTGCATTTCGTGAGTTGACATTGAGGGGAGAAGGGTGTTTTGAAAAGTGTCTTTTTTGTAAAGGGGGTCTCTATTAGAAAGAACAGCAGGTGTTATGTATGTCCATAAGTCTGAGAATGATGAGGATTTAGTTATATGCAGCACTGTACACAGCACAAAAGTATTCAATAGTATAATAGGGAGGGAATTTATCCATGACAACTTCTGAAGTTCAGTTTGTGGGATTGCATTGGCTGGCTGTCAAGTGTTAGAGTCAAACTTTTTTAAAAATTCTGTAGTCATTGGTAAATGGCGTAACCATGCCCACTTTTCACACCAAAACTTATCAGAATTGATGAAGCCAAAGTGCTCCATATGGGGACCTTAAAGGAAATTACCGTTTGGGTTTTTGTTGTGCGACCCAATATCCCCTTTAGACAGCCTTAGCTACCTGCTGCCGGGGAACACATATTGCTTTCAATGCCGTCCAAATCGTAGTAGTTGCGATTCTCGAAGAAAGCAATATAATGAGCGGACCATTAGAAAAAGCTGGGTGCCAGGCCGGATGCCTCCCAGCTCGACCTTTTTAAGTCTGAGGCAACACACGCTTTAAGAAGATATAGTGAAACAACTTCAGACTGATTGTGAATTACTGACCACCAACATCTGAAATGTTAATGATAACATGCAGTTACAGATCTGACATGCACAAAGATTACATAAGGAAGTGATTTGTAACATGATTATTAGCCGAGGCCATAGGACGTGAAGGGAGAGTTTTGGAGGGCTCTAAAAAAAAAAAACATTGTTTTTAGGTATGGAAACCTCCCGATCCCACTTATCGTCTATGGCCCAAGGGTGTCTATTTTTGGCCACGCATTGACAGCCTGCTTAATTATTTATAGAACGTCCACGTGATCCATAAATGAGACAGGGTCATATACCGCTTTTTCAGACTATCAAGGCGCACAAAAAATCCTTTGATTTATCAGAAATCAACAAAGGCGCCTTAGTCCCGTGACCTTCTATATGAACCGTACTTACGAGGACAACAGCTGCCTTTGTACTGTGCACCGGTACTGCACACTGCTAGTATCACCTATAATAAGGTGCGCCTTGTAATCTGGTGCGCCTTAATTAAGAGTACTAACAGACAACAGCGGCCTTGAACTGTGCGACAGGTCTGCCGCTGCTGGTCATTCATCCTTATAATCAGTTGTGCGACGTTTAGTATATGAACTAGAGTTAGCAGGCAGTTAGTGCAGGTGCCGCTTATAATCCGTGCGCCTTATAGTCCGAAAAATACAGCCGTTATATTATTTGTCCAATATGGTGGAGAGAGATTGCTACAATGTCCATATACTTCCGACATTTAATTTTTGCTTAACTTTAGGCAGGGAAAATGTAACAAATACAAATCTTTGGCTTGTGTACAAGCAAACAGATGTATCCCACATAAAATCAGGCACAAGTCACAGACTGTTCCACATAAAATCGTGCAAATTCAGGTCTCCGACTAACGAACACTACTTTGGGAAATTATCCTGACGTTGTCTGTCAAATAAAAACAGCGACAAATTGACGACATCTTCTGCTGTAATAAAAGTGGACCATGGTGGGAGATAGCCTACAGCTATGTAAGTTGGAGCACGTCTGTCTAATGATGTGGTCGAGGATCTGATGAGACTAGTCTTTTCGGATGGGATTGTCTGCACGTGTAGCAGTGCAGAAGGGGACGGACCTTTTGTGTGTTTATTTCATCTGGTTAATAAACTTATGAAAGCTTCTAGGTCTGTGATAACAGTTTTAAAAGGGGGAAAAACATGTTCTCACAGGACTTATGCTGGCATATTATCAAGGGACGGGGGCAAACTAGGCAAATACCCTAGCAAAACTTACAACTTGGCCCCCCACCAGATACCGATACTTGTGCAGAGATTACAATAATCCACATTGTAAGAAATGATCACAGTAGCAAGGACGATCCACAAAGATATCACAGCAGTGCAATTATAATGCACATAGTGATGTCACAGACAAGGAGAATACACACATGGATATCACAGTACGGTGGTCCCTACGTTAAGGACACCCGATTACAGCCGACCCTAATTAAAGTCGGACTCCTCTGGCCACTGATGACCTCTGGTGACCTCTCTGGAGTGTTTTACTATAGTCCGACTTAATGCATCAGCATGTAAAGTGTTGTAATGAAGAGTTTATGAGTAACCTTGAGTCATTACAGCAAAAAAATTCTGAAACTCCAATTGTCAATAGGGAAATTTTTTTTTTTGTTGGATCTACAACTGATAAAATATAACAGTTTCGGACTATACATACAAATTTGAACTTAAGACAAACGACCTACGGGCAGAGCCGTAAATTAATAGTGTGGTGAACCGCCTGTGGTAGCATTCTACCAAGGTACTGTACAAATAAGCACCCGCATCGGATGTCACAGAAAACAATTATAATGACGCACAGCTGGGGCCAGCATGTATATAGTTTCAGCTAGGCAAATGCAAATGTAGCGGGACTTTTGCCATTTATGCACCATTCTGCGGATTTTGACTCTAGTTTCTGTTTCAGAATTACGCCTTGTTTGCACCCTCGTTGCAGGATGTGCCTTGATGATGATTGTATCACAGATGTACGGTGTGCACCATTGCCGGTTTTTGTGCCATTTTTGCTCAATTTTTGGCGCAATTGCTGCACCTGTCCAGGGACAGGTAAAAGTGAAGTTTTTTGTTTCAGGACCCAGAGTTTGACCATGTGAAAGTGGATGTTATTTAACACATGCTGTTGACTGCTTTAACATTTGCACAGATTAACCTGCGTTTTGGTCAAGAATTCTTACGAATTGTCTGCATTTCTGTTTTTTTTATTGGTTAACTTCTATAGGTGGGTAGACAACACGTTATAGCAGTTTACATAGCGCTTTAGCATAGACTAAGAAACTAATTACAGAAGCGAGTGTATAGGGGGATTTTTTGCCTTATTTCATTACTGTTAACATTTTTGTTTACAATGCAATATAACCACACGTAACGCAGTGTTGACTAGCATTTACTCTGCGTTTTGCACAGTCAATGTAACAGTAATGTAATGAAGGTAAACTCCGTCACCGCTGTTTGTAATTAGATTTCCAAAATGCATTAAAAATGCAACATGTTAAATTAACAGTCATGTCACTCCGATATAATCCCCTCAATGGCTTGTGGCCTTGCCTGTATATAAACCACTCACAGCTGGTGTCCACTCCTGTATATAACCCCCATCAGTGGCTTGGTGGCTCTCCTGTATATAACCATCTCACATGGCTTGTGTGCCTCCTCCTATGGCTGTATCTCTCCTGTATATAAACCTCTCACATGCGTGTATCTCCTTGTATATAGTGCCCCTCACATGCTGTATAGCTCGCTGATAATGCTGGCTTATTCTGGTAATAACCCCTCCACATGGCTTGCTGCTCCACCCTGCTATTCCCCAAGTGGCTTGGTGTCCCATCGCTGTATACCCCCTAACATGGGCATTGATGTCCATCTCCTATATATAACCCTCTACATGGCTAGCTGTCCACTCCGTAGTATAACCTCTCACATGGCCTTGTATCCTATCCTGTATATAACCCCTCACATGGCTCGTTATCCTTCTCCTGTATAAACCCCTCACAGAGATTGTGTCCACTCCTGAATAACCCCTCACAGAGCTTGTGTCCACTCCTGGATATAACCCCTCACAGAGCTTGTGTCCACTCCTGGATATAAACCCCTCACAGAGCTGGTATCATCTCATGTATATAACCCCTCACCATGGCTTGTCTCCTCTCCTGTATATAAACCCCAAACACATGGCTTGTGTCCTCTCTTGTATATAACCCATCACATGGCTTGTATCCTCTCCTGTATATTACCGTTCACATGGCTCTTGTCTCCTCTCCTGTTTATAACCCCTCCCATGGCTTTGTCTCATTCTCCTGTATATACCCTCATGTGGCTTGTGGCCTCTCCTGTATATTACCCCTCCACATGGCTTGTATCCTCTCCGTCTATACCCATCACATGGTGTATCTGCTTCTGTATATAACCCCTCACATGGTTGTATCCACTCCTGATATAACTCCTCACATGGCGTGTGTCCTCTTCCTATATTAAACACCTAACAGCTCTGTGTCCACTCCTGTAAAAACCCCATCACATGGCTTTTATCCTCTCCTGTATATAACCTCTTGCATGGATTGTGTCAACTCCTGTATAAACCCCATCAAAGGCTTGTATCTCTCCTGTTATATAACCCCCTCACATGCTTGTATCATCTCCTGTATATAACCCTCTTGCAGGATTGTGTCCACTCCTGTATAAACCCCACCCCTGGTGTAATCCTCTCTGTATATACCCTCGGCATGGATTGTGTCCACTCCTGTATAGAACCCCATCCAAGGCTTGTGTCCTCTCCTGTATATAACCTCCTCACATGGCTTGATTGCCCGGTAATAAACCACTCACAGAGCTGTGCCACTCCTGTAATAACCCTCACAGAGCTTGTGTTCTCTCCCTGTATATAAACCCCTGACATGGTTGTGTTCCTCTCTTGATATAACCCTCACATGGTTGTGTCCGATCTTGTAATAAACCTCACATGGATTGTGTCCTCTCCTGTATATAACCCTCACATGGCTTGTATCCTTCCTGTATATAAACCCCCTCCATGGCTTGTGTCCACTCCTGTATATAACCCCTCCATGGTTTGCATCCTCTCCGGGATATAACCCCTACATTTGATTGTGTCCACCTGTATATAACCCCTCACAGGCTTGTATCCTCTCCTATATAACCCCCTCACATGGCTTGTGTCCTTTCTGTATATAACGCCTCACGTGGTTGTGCTCTCCTATTATAAACCCCCCTCCACATGGCTTGTATCTCTCCTGCATAAACCCCATCACGTGGATTGTGTCCTATCATATATAGCACCCTCATTATGGCTGGTCCTCTCATGTATAAACCCATCACGTGGCTGTGTCCTATCCTAGATATAACCCCTCATATGGCTTGTGTCTCTCCGGATATAACCCCATCACGTGGCTGGTCCTCTCCTATTATAACCCCCCTCACGTGGCTTGTATCCTCTCCGGTATTAACCCCATCACTGGGCTGTGCCTCTTCCTATAATAACCCCTCATATGGGCTTGTGTCCTCTCCTGATATAACACTAACATTGGATTATGTCGCTCCTGTATTAAACCCCCTCATGGCTTATGTCCGATCTGTATATAACCCCTCCACATTGGCTGATTCCTCTCCTGATATAACCCTTCACATGGCTTGTATCCTCGCCTGTATTAACCCCAATCACGTGGTTGGTCGCTCCTATATAGAACCCCTCCAATGGTGTGTCCTCTCCTGTAATACCCCATCAAGTGGCTTGTGTACTCTCCTCTATATAACCCCTCCAAATGGCTGTGTCCTCTCCTGTATATAACCCCTCACCATGGCTTAGTCCGCTCCTGTAGATAACCCCCCAATGGCTATGTCACTCCGTATAAACCCCCTCACAGGTTGTATCCTTCTCCTGTTATATAAGCCCTCACGTGGCTCTGGTCCGCTCAGGTATATAAACCCACGCACGTGGCTTGTATCCTATCATGTATATAACCCCTACGTGGCTCTGTCCGCTCCTGTATATAAACCCCCCACGTGGATGTATAATCTCCTGATTTATAAACCCTCACATGGCTGTATCCTCTCCTGTATAAAAACCCCCCCCCCTTTTTTTTCCACTTGCTTGTATCCCACTCCTGTATATAACCCCTCACTTGCTTGTGTCCTCTCCTGTATAAACCCTTCACGTGCCTTGGGTCCTCTCCTGTATCTAACCCATCACGTGGCTGGTGTCCTCTCCTGTATATAACCCATCACATGGCTTGTATCCTCTCATGTAATACCCCCTCCACATGGCTTGTATCGCTCCTGTTATATAAAACACAAGCACATGGCTTGCATCCTACATGTATATAACCCCTCACATGGCTGCATCCACTACTGTAATATAACACCCTCACATGGTTGCATCCTTTCCTGTATATAAACCCCTCACATGGATTGTATCCTCTCCGTATATAACCTCATCACATGGGCTTGTGCCCCTCCTGATAAAACCCATCACAGGCTTGTGTCCGCTCCTGTATATAACCCCTCACATGGATTGTGCCCACTCCTGATATAACCCCCCTCACATGGCTTGTATCTCTCCTGTTATATAACCACTCAAGGCCTTGTATCCGTTCATGTATATAACCCCCTCACATGGCTTGAATCATTCATGGTAAACCCCCTCCATGGCTTGCATCACTCCGTATATAACCCCCTCACATGGGCTTGCATACTCTCCTGTATATATAACCCCTCACATGGCTTGTATTCTCTCGGTATATAAACCCCTCACATGGCTGGGTCCCCTCCTGTAATAACCCCTACATGGCTTGTGGCGCTCCTGTATATACCCCTCACATGGGCTTGTGCCCCACTCCTGTATTAAACCCAATCCTTCTGGCTTGGTTCCTCTACTGTATATAACCCCCTCCACATGGCTGTATCTCTCTATATCACCCCCTCCATGGCTTGTAATCCTACCTGTATATAACCTCTCACATGGCTTGTGTCCCGCTGCCTGTATAAACCTTACATGGCTGGTGGGGCCCACTACTGTATATAACCCCCTTCATATGGATTTCTATCCTCTCCTGTATATAACCCCTCACATGTCTGTGCCCTCTTCCTGTATATAACCCCCACCCTGGCTTGTTTCCTCTCATGTATATACCCCTACATGGATTGTGCCACTCCGGTATATAACCCCCTCATATGGCTTCTATCCTCTCCTGTATAAACCCCTCACATGTCTTGGCCCTCTCCTGTATATAACCTCCCACTGGTTGTATCCTACCTGTATATAACCCCCTCACATGGATTGTGCCCACTCCTGTATATAACCCCATATATGGCTTCTATCCTCTCCAGTATATAACCCCTCCAACATGGCTGTTTCCTCTCCTGTATTAACCCCTCCACATGGCTTGTATCCTCTCCGGTATATAACCCCCTCAAATGGCTTGTGTCCCTCTGTATATGTATCCCCTCACGTGCTTGTGTCCTCTCTTATATATAAACGCTCACATGGCTTTCGGTCCTTCCTGGGAATATATCCACTCACGTGGCTGTGTCCTCTCTGTATATAACCTCCTCATGTGGCTTGTGTCATTGATTTGATAAATTTACTACAAAAGTCTCAAATAGAAGCCAAATGTGTGTTTCTGTCCAGGATAATAAACTGACAGTTATCACAGCAAAAATACACTCATCATAAAGCGTGGCAAGCAAAGAGCCCGCCCCATCAAAGTCTCTCGAAATTCACCTCAAGAACCAAACCTGAGATACATGGGCCCCAGTGAGTTATCCCTGGATCGTGATGTCACAGGTACAGGGTAATCACACAAGTGATGTCACAGTACGGACTTATATACCACATGTGTTTCAACAGTGTCAGAGATAATCACACAGTGATGTTCCACGGTGCAGAGATCAGACGACAGCTGAGTCCACAGTACAGAGGATAATCCCACAGGATGTCACAGGTACAGAGATAATACCCACAGTTGATGTCAAGTACAGAATAAATCACCACAGTGATGTCACCGTCCAGAGATAAGAACAGTGATGTCAGACACAGGGATATACACACAGTGATGTCACAGGTACAGAGATAAATACCACAGTGATATCAGGACGGTGATAATCACAAGTTCAAGGAAAAACTAAGAGCCCCTAATTCGTAGTGTAGTTGGTGGTAGTGTAGTTGATACAGGGACGGGCAAGTGACTTCATCTTTTGTGTGACTCAACTTTTGTGTGAATCAACTTTTGCATTATTAACACAAGGGTGAGCTCTATTTACATAAAGCATTATCTACGACTGGTGAATGAGTAAGCTGATGTTTCCAGGGGAAAGGTAGCCCCCGCCCAGCTATACTTTATATTGTTGCTATAAAATTGAATAGAAATTTAGCAAAAGGTTGACTTTTTAACAGATTAGCCCTTCCCATCAGGGAAGAAAGAAGACCCAAGACAATATTTACAAAACATTTTGGTTATTTTGCACAAGAGGGTTACCAAATAGTGCAGTGATGGCAATATGGTTGCGTCTCATACATAAATATGACTTGCAAGGTTTTAGAAACTGTAATGCAGGATTTTGTCACGTCACTGTATGTTACAGTTTTGTTACGAAAAATGTTTATTTTATTATTTTGTCAATCCACCTTTGGCTTTCAACGCTGCCTAAATCATTCTAGACATGCTGTCGATCAGACTCAAGCATGTTTCCACCAAATTTTCTCTTCCACATGTGGCCAATGTTGGTGGATACTGGTCAACTCTCATGAGTACAAATACAGTTTTCAACAAGTTTCAATTGGTTTGCGATTGGAGGATTGTGGGGGCCAATCCAACAACTCCTCTTCATTGTCATTGAATCATCTCTTTGCCAAACTCCACATATGCTTCTGTTTGTTTTCCTGCTGGAGCACTATGTCATCCCTTTCATGTCCCGAGTATTGGAGTGTACAAAGTAACTCAACATTGAGACCAGAACACGTCAGGGTTACACCCACGTTCTTCGGTAGAGATTGTGGGTGCACCGGTGCCCTCATCTGTGGTCTCCATTCCCCCTGGTCTGTACTTACCTCTCCCGGCTCCTGATGGCTCCGCCGCGGTCCCGTCCAGGCTGCTAGGGCACGCGTGCGCCAACTTTCCAGGAACTTAAAAGGGCCAGCATCCTCCTGATTAGCTACTTCCAGGCTCCTATATAGCCCGGCGGCTCCCAGCATCCCCTGCCGGATCTTCAAGTCGTTCTTCTGAAGTGAAAGCCACCTGAGAGTTTCCAGACGCCTCCGTGTTTCCTGTGAGTTTCCAGACACCTCTGTGTTTCCCGTGTCTCTGTGGTATTCCTGTGTTCCTGTGGCGTCCCTGTGTTCCTATGGTGTCCCTGTACTCCTGTGGCGTCCCTGTAACTCGGGGCCATCGTGAGGTCCTGCCATCCCAAGGTTCTGCTATCCCGAGGTCCAGCCATCCCGAGGTCCTGCCATCTCAAGGACCTGCCTTCCCGAGGTCATGCCTTGCGGCGGGCTCTGGCGGAGACCCGGGACCACTTAGATTCCAGTCCCAGGTTGCGGCTAGTACCATCATCCCCCTTGGTGGTCCAGGGAGTCCACAGACTTTTAGCCCCAAGAGACTCACCCACACCCCTGTGCATGACAGACCACTCGTGATCACATATCCAATGTCTTTGGCTGGGAAATTGTCCCATATCATCCACTGAATTTTACAGTTTCTTCAATAGCTCTATCCATTAACCCCTTATCCCTTGATTCTTTCAGAGCCCTTTCTAATGACTTTCATCAATCTTCTATTGTCCACCTTTGGAACTTTTTTGCAAATTCAAGGCAATACTCTATTTTGAAGTTAAAGCATCTTCACCTTTCTTAGGGCCACCATTCCGGACTGTAATGTGTGTTGCACGGAGCTTGCCTCACCATTATGATGCATATGAGCCACCTCCGCTGCAGTGTTTGTTGCACCCGAACTGATAGACTTTTTGAAAAGACGATTTGTTGACTCCAACATCTTACATGGACATCTTCCTCTTAGCTTTGGAATGGATGGACAGACTTCATTTTGTATGTACCCATCTGTTTTCTTGGACTATAGACCAATGTTGATTTTGATGTTTCGATTTTTTGGGAGGAATCTTTTTAATGGCTGCTCCTCAATACCAACCAGTGACCCTTGACTATAGAAATAAGCTAATAACAGTGAGCTATTAAGGTATTTGAGCATAGGGTGTAATTTGTGGTAAACTCAATATAATCAGATCAATCTGTTGTGATCATATCTTGATAGAGATATTTATTTGTGCAATGCAGGTACATTGAATACTACACTACAATGAATTAAAGCTTTACGGTGACAAAAAAGTTAATCACAGTACAGGTTGAGACAGTTTTACTTTTTTTTGCCAAGTACATGAAGAAATAGAAAACAAAAATGTTTTCCTTTTTTTTTCTAAGGTTATTCATTTTAGACATTACATCATCAAATTATATCTCCAGTATGTCTGGATGTTACATCTTCCTCTAAACATCTAAGATGTAATCCTCTTACCATACTACAAAACATTAGCCAAGAACACTTTGGATACTTTCAACCTTTTGCAGGTAGAGTCATTTTCAGAACCTAACTAGTAGGCCAGGGCCATATGATTAATAATCACTGTTAGTCTAAAGTAGTGGATATAGCCAAGTGGATAAAGTTTAAGCAAATCACATTCACATGCTGCAATGAAAATCCCCCAACGTGGGTCACATTTAATTCTGCAACATCTCAATTGTTGCTGTAGATAATTGTAATGGAAAGTTGAAAGCTCCGACCTCCAGCTTCCACAAATCCCTCTGTAATATGATACTATCCTCCTCTGTGTTAATTACTTTACAGAACTTAGTATTATCTGACAATTATAAAATTTTACTCAGCCAGTCTTAGACAATACCATGATAACCCTCGATCACTAAGCTAATTGTTATTCCAATTACACATGTTTCCTCCAGCAATCTCATGTACTCAACATTTATGTGGTACAGTATCAAATGCCTTGAATGAAGAGAGGGGGAAAAACGGGAAGGGGAGAAGGAAAGAGGAAAAGGAGAAGAAGGAAGAAGGGAAGAAGAAGGGAAGGGGGAAAAAGGGAGAAAGAGAGAGAAAAAAAGAAGGAAAAAAGGGAGAAGGAAAGAAAAAGAAGAAGGGGAAACACCGAGGGAAAAAAGAGAAGAAAGAAAAAGAAAAAAGGGGGACAAAAGAGAGAACGAGGAAGAAAAAAAAGGAAGAGGAAGGAAAGAAGAGGAGAGAGGCACAAAGAGGGAAAAAGAAGAAAAGCGGAGACCCCGGCCCCCTATGTCAAAAACTCCAATCTACTTCCCGCTATTACCGGCATCATATTAACTCGTACGCAACTACTACTGCCCTCCACTAACCACCAGTCCCCCCCAACCCCCACAATAACACCACCATCCTCCCATTATACAGCCTCCGCCCCCCATCACATCAGCCTCCCTCTTTCACCCCATCACATACACCCACCTGCCCCCCATCAGCATACCGCCAGCTGCCCCCCCATCAGCATACAGCCACCTTCTCCACACAAACAGCCCCGCCTTCTCCCCATCATAATACATCGCAGCTCGCCTTCTCCCCATCACATACGCTCGCCTCCCCCCATCATCATACAGCTCGCCTGCCCCCCCTCACATACAAGCTCGCCTGCCCCCCATCAGCCCAGCTTCCTTCTCCCCCTCAGATACAACCACCGCCCCCCCCCCTCAGTATACAACCATCATCCCCCCCCCTCAGTATACAACCAGCCATCCCCCCCCCCCCTCCGTATCGCAGCCAGCCTCCCCCCCCTCATCATAGCCGCCAAGCCAGCTTCCCTCATAATACAAACCCCGGCCCTGGCACATAAAAATAAATACACCTGAACCCACCTTTCTGGTGACAGCCCCCATAGCCCGGTGGCTCAATGGCCAGTCTCTGCCCTGCCCGCTCCTTTGCTCATGCCCAATATATCAAGAGGCTCCAACAAGAGTCTCTTGTTAGATGTGGCTGACAGGAAATTTCCAGCATAGGGTAATACTAGTGTGCCAGGGCGCAGCGCCTAACACATCCCCCAGCCTATTCTGCCAGAAGTGACATATTGGTGGAAATAGTCGTAATTCCTGGCACATACCAGTACAAGCCATGATATTGCCCCCTTATCATGTCCACAATCATAAGAATAAATCTGAAAAAATTTGAAAAATCAAGTCACCTAAATTTGGAAAATCATCAATATTTTTACGTTTATCAAAGACATTAGATGACCAAGGATATGAGGAATTTTGACGCATCCCTTTTTGCCATACTTTTAGGGTAAGCAAACAATCTTCAATTCAATGGAGATGCAGTATTATTACCAAAAAAAGGGGATCGTCCTCCAACCCACCCATAGGGAAACCAGCAGATTTAAGATTACATTACATAATGTCTTGTATGGAAATTTTACAATGGACTGACTTGTGAATATAAATATTTATAGCGTAATAGCATTACGCAATGTAAAATTAACATATGGAAATTTCTGTCTGGCCTTCCTAAAATATCTCTCTTTTCAGACTGTCAAAAGTGTCTTGTACCCCCCCCCCCCCCCCATTCCAATCTCTCCTAAAAGACAAATGTACTAAACACAGCACCATAAGTTAGCTTCCAAATGATTCACCTATTAACTTTCCCCACGCCACTATTATTTTTTCTCAAGTGTTAACAAGTATATTAAAAATGTGTTGGAAGCTTTGACAAATAAATTTACACTCCGCAAATGCCGTCGATAAATCACTCTAAAAAAAAAAGTCCAGATTGTTATGAAATTTTCTTGCATTAGATCAAAGATGTTGCAGTTCATATACACAGTATGTTGTAATGTTTAATATGTAGTTTGTTTTTATAGCTCAAAAAAAAAATTAGTCCTTTACAGGGCCGAATAAAAAAAAAAATAAAAAAAGGAATTTAAAGCTGTAGTACTAAGGAATATTGTCAGCTGCCAAATTGATAGTCATAGAAAAATCCCCAACATTATTCTCATCCATCAATGCCTCTCTAATGACTAAACTAAAACGAGAGGCCTTAATGCTGAGAGCAATGTGCTGTAATAAAAATACCAGAGCCCGAGCCGGATTGCTACATTTTCTGGTAAATATACCGGAAAAAAAAAAACATTATTTCAAAAACAGGCTTCATGTGAGCGAAGCATAAACATATGTGTTATGGCTTTTTAAAGAGCATGACGCTTGTTCAGATTTCTATTATGGTTACCGATGAGCTCTTTCATGCATTCCTAAATTGCCATGTAATCCAAAACCTTGTCTTCATAGCGCTCTCTATATTGGAAAGTCCCCTCACGATAATCAAGATGATTACAGTTCACTGTACAGAACAAAATGTGTTTGTGTTATTGTACAAAGGAAAATGTAATTTACAGGATTGTCTCCTTAACAAAGAGCAGGGGAGAAGCGGGGGGGGGGAGAATTCGATTGAAAAAAATCTTTTTCAAAAAGTGTATTAATTTTGGCTGCCGACCAAGGTTTTAAAACGCACACAAAAAAAAATACACGGTGTAAAATCTGTTCCATTCCTGGGGACATGATTGAAATTTGTGTGCCAAAACTATCTCACAGAGTTTTCATTGTCTTATCTGCTTACCATCTCTTAATGCATTTTTTTTATTTTTTGGATTCTGTCAAAAGTGGGTCTGATGTGAATGTGCTCGTGATAGCAAACAGAGTTCCTTTTTATGCAAAACAGGATTCAGCTGATTTTAATAAAACAGTTGCAACCGTTAGACTGTAACATTAAAAAAAAGAAAAAGAAAAAATCCAGCCGATCTGGAGGATTTGTCTTGTGTTTGCGCAATAATTGCTAGGGTGGGGCTGCGTGATTCTTTTTTAAGATGGTATTACTTGTGCAAAAAACAAATAGGCTTTTATCGTTCTTCCTCTGAATAATTTTGACATTGCTTGCAAACTATGCACTTTTGTATTATTTGAGACTCATTAGAATGGGGGGGGGGGGCGGAGGGAAATTACAGTGGAAGGTTATTATATCTTCAAAATTGAAATATTGCTTATATGTCGTATTCATATTCAACACCTGGGAGTGTCAAGGAAAAAAAATAATTGAACTAGGGATATGCATAATAATTATTGGACAAAAAGCAATGAAAAGAGGACTAATCTGTAAACGGGCATAGAAAAATAATTAAATTTTTAGATTTTTGTTTTTATTATTTAATTTTTTTTTTTTTGATAATTGATTCTTTTTCCATTTCCAATTTCCTACTTAGTATCTTCTCGAAGGTCCGCTGCAAAATTTTCACTGCTGCAATTTCCTGCAGCCTTTCACCTTTCTATTACAGAGTTTGATTTCCGGCAATAATTAACATGCCATTGGTTCCTAACTAGAAATTGAGAAACCCAAACACCCACCAATAGCATGTTAAATGATACCAGCAAAGCCACCAGCGCAATTTTTCACATGATAGCCTTCACCATAAAGTAACAAATCAATGAGAATTTTTCAAATGAAACAAATCAAAATTACAACGTTTCGGTCATCCCGACCTTTGTCAAGTTAGATCTGACTGCAAGTTGTATGGTAGGAGATGTTGGTGAGGCTGTGAGACAATACCTCCTCACCAACACCTCCTACCATACAACTTGCAGTCAGATCTAACTTGACAAAGGTCGGGATGACCGAAACGTCGTCATTTTGATTTGTTTCATTTGAAAAATTTTCATTGATTTGTTACTTTATGGCGAGGGCTATATCATGTGAAAAGTGTTATTAATAATAAAAAAGAAATAAGAATTAAATGTGTGTGCCAGTTTCCGATTGGATACAGATTGGATTGAGCACCACCACTAGAAAAGAGGGCGGTTTCTTTTGTATTGGATATTGAAAGAGGGTAACAGTCATGGTCTGTGCCAGAGCCAAACCTGATCTTCTAACAGCAGTTCAAGTTTGGGTTTGGAGAACCAAACCCACAAAGTTTGGGACTGTTCAGGTCCACTCAACACTATTCATAACTGTAACGGTGTCACACAGACAATGGAACTAAAAAGTCTCTAGGGGAAGAGTCCAGAGGGAGGAGTCTTGGACCAGTGGACCCTCTGGACCACCGCGGGAGATGGTATGAGGCCCGCGGTGGCAGCCAAGGTACAGGGATGTGCAGGAAACAGTCCAAGCCTGGGATGACAGCAGCAACACAGAGGAACACTGGTAACGCTGGCACGGACTGCAGACACCAATGGACTGGAACCCTGAAGGCAACAGCAGGGAAGATAGGGAACGCTGGAGACGGAGACACGGAGCGTCTGGAAACGCTGGAAGACGGGACACACCAGGAGCGTATGGGAACGCTGAAGAACACAGGAAAGCGTCTGGAAAACGCTAATGGGCTTTCTCTTCCACAGGAACGGCTTAGGGAAGCCTGGCATGGAAACCATAGGAGATCCTAGGAGAAGAATCCGGCAGGGAGAGAAGGGAGGTGCCGGATTATAAGTGCGAGCTAGATTAGCAGCAGCCTATCAGGAGGACGCTGGCCCTTTAAGGCTGAGAAGTCAGCGCGCGCGCCCTCTAGTGGAGAGAGCGTGCGACTGCAGGCAAGGAGGCGTGCGGCCTACCGCGGGAGCCGGAGCACAGACAGGAGCCAGGAGAGGTAAGTGAGGGCAGGGAGACAGGGACCGGCAGGCAGCAGAGCACGGGTGTACCCGCGATCCGCGACATGGATCGCGGGAGCACTCGTGACCGTACCCCCCCGTTAGGGCCCCTCTTCTCTTCTCTTCTTCATCGCCTCTTCTTTCGCCTCCTTCAATTCATCTTGGTGACGGAAACACCTAAGGAAAAAGCAGAGACAGGACAACTTGCATAGACTCCTCTGCAAGCAGTACACCAGAGGCTGAAGTGGCTCTTGGGAGGCTGGAGCAGCACTGGGAAGCTGCGGAGGCAGGAGCGGCTCTTGGAAAGCTGAACAGCTTTAGGAAGCTGCGGATGCTGGAGCGGCTCTTGGAAGCCGGAGGCCGCAGTGGTTCTAGAAGCCGAGAATCTGGAGAGGTCACTGGGAAGGCCGGTGGAGACACTGGAGCGACCTCTGGAAGGCGGTGAGACACTGGAGCGACCTCTGGGAAGGCCGGTGGAGACACTGGAGCGACCTCTGGAAGGCCGGTGGAGACACTGGAGCAACCTTGGGAAGGCCGGTGGAGACACTGGAGCGACCTCTGGGAAGGCCGTGGAGACACTGGAGTGAACCTCTGGGAAGGCCGTGGAGAACTTGGCAGCGGTGGAAGCATGGCAGCCGGCTGGAGTGGTTCTTGGAAAACCGGATTAGAGCTTGAAGCTGAGGAAGCACGGCGGCCGGCTTTTGGAATACGGAGCCAAGTGAGGCCGACATGGAAGCCGGACTTGAGGTTGCTGGCAATCAAACAGCTGTTAGGCATGGAGACAGGGCTGGAGTGGCTCTGGAAAGCCGGAGCAGACACTGGGAAGCTGCAGGATGGAGCCTGTGGTAGCCAGGAGTCTAGCAGCTGTCGGAGCAGGGTGGTAACCCCGCTCAGATCCTTCTCCAAGAAAAAATCAGTTGAGACTGCTGGGTGGAGGACCTCTGCTAGCAATTGGTCTGAGTCATTAGAACAGTCCATGTCCTTGACGGGATCCATGCCTTGGGGGGTCCATGGCCGGATCTTGCTGTAACGGGTCACACAGACAACGGAACTAAAAAGTCTCTATGGGAAGAGTCGGAGGGAGGAGTCTGTGACCAGTGGACCTCTGGACCACCGCGGGAGATGGTATGAGGCCCGCGGTGGCAGCCAAGGTACAGGGATGTGCAGGAAACAGTCCAAGCCTGGGATGACAGCAGCAACACAGAGGAACACTGGTAACGCGGATTGGCATGGAACCCTGGAAGGCACCGCAGGAAGCGATGGGAACGCTGGAGATGGGAACACAGGAGGCGTCTGGAAACGCTGGAAGACAGGACATACAAGAGCGTATGGGAACGCTGGAGACACACACAAGCACAGAGGCGTCTGGAAACGCTGGAAGACAGGACACACCAAGAGCGTATGGGACGCTGGAGGACACACAAGAAACACAGAGGCGTCTGGAAACGCTGGAAGACAGGACAACACCAGGAGCGTATGGGAACGTGAAGAACACAGGAAAGCGTCTGAAACGCTAATGGGCTTTCTTCCACAGGAACGGCTTAGGGAGCTGGCATGGAAACATAGGAGATCCTAGGAGAAGATCCGGCAGGGAGAGAAGGGAGGTGCCGGATTATAAGGGCGAGCCAGATTAGCAGCAGCCAATCAGGAGGACGCTGGCCCTTAAGGCTTGAGAAGTCCGCGCGCGCCCTCTAGTGGAGAGAGCGTGCGACTGCAGGCAAGGAGGCGTGCGGCCTACACGCCGGGAGCTGGAGCACAGACAGGGCCAGGAGAGGTAAGTGAGGGCAAGGAGACGGGGGAACCGACATGGATCGCGGGAGCACTCGTGACAAATAACCCACTTTTAGGTTGGGGATACCCATTTCATATCCCTCCAGGTAACCACAGCCAATTTTCCAGCGGCTAACCCGCAGTGATTTACAGCTTTTATGAGAAAGTAAGATCGAGATGAAATTAAGAGATGTTTTGGAGGTTTGTAGATTTGATTTTTACAGAACTTAGTATTATTTGACAATTTTAAAATTTTACTCAGCCAGTCTGAGAAAATACCATGATAACCCTCTATCACTAAGCGAATTGTTATTCCAATTATACAGGTTTCCCCTAATACCAGGAGTCTCATGTACTCAACATTTATGTGGTACAGTATCAAATGCCTTGAATAAATCCACATATACAACCTCCAAAACATCTCTAGGTTCAGTCTAGAACTTACCTCCTCATAGAAGCTGTAAATCACTGCGGGTTAGCCGCTGGAAAATTGGCTGTGGTTACCTGGAGGGATATGAAATGGGTATCCCCAACCTAAAAGTGGGTTATTGTCACGAGTGCTCCCGCGATCCATGTCGGTCCCCGTCTCCTTGCCCTCACTTACCTCTCCTGGCTCCTGTCTGTGCTCCAGCTCCCGGCGTGTAGGCCGCACGCCTCCTTGCCTGCAGTCGCACGCTCTCTCCACTAGAGGGCGCGCGCGGACTTCTCAAGCCTTAAAGGGCCAGCGTCCTCCTGATTGGCTGCTGCTAATCTGGCTCGCCCTTATAATCCGGCACCTCCCTTCTCTCCCTGCCGGATCTTCTCCTAGGATCTCCTATGGTTTCCATGCCAGGCTTCCCTAAGCCGTTCCTGTGGAAGAGAAAGCCCATTAGCGTTTCCAGACGCTTTCCTGTGTTTCTGTGTGTCTCCAGCGTTCCCATACGCTCTTGGTGTGTCCTGTCTTCCAGCGTTTCCAGACGCCTCTGTGTTTCTGTGTGTCTCCAGCGTTCCCATACGCTCTTGTTATGTCCTGTCTTCCAGCGTTTCCAGACGCCTCCGTGTCTCCCATCTCCAGCGTTCCCATACGCTTCCTGCGGTGCCTTCCAGGGTTCCATGCCAATCCAGCGTTACCAGTGTTCCTCTGTGTTGCTGCTGTCATCCCAGGCTTGGACTGTTTCCTGCACATCCCTGTACCTTGGCTGCCACCGCGGGCCTCATACCATCTCCCGCGGTGGTCCAGAGGGTCCACTGGTCCACAGACTCCTCCCTCCGGACTCTTCCCATAGAGACTTTTTAGTTCCGTTGTCTGTGTGACCCGTTACAGCAAGATCCGGCCATGGACCCCGCCAAGGCCATGGATCCCGTCAAGGACATGGACTGTTCTAATGACTCAGACCAATTGCTAGCAGAGGTCCTCACCCAGCAGTCTCAACTGATTTTTTCTTGGAGAAAGGATCTGAGCGGGGTTACCACCCTGCTCCGACAGCTGCTAGACTCCTGGCTACCACAGGCTCCATTCCTGCAGCTTCCCAGTGCTGCTCCGGCTTTCCAAGAGCCACTCCAGCCTGTCTCCATGCCTCAACAGCTGTTTGATTGCCAGCAACCTCAAGTCCGGCTTCCATGTCGGCCTCACTTGGCTCCGGTATTCCAAAAGCCGGCCGCCGTGCTTCCTCAGCTTCCAAGCTCTAATCCGGTTTTCCAAGAACCACTCCAGCCGGCTGCCATGCTTCCACCGCTGCCAAGTTCTCCACCGGCCTTCCCAGAGGTCGCTCCAGTGTCTCCACCGGCCTTCCCAGAGGTCGCTCCAGTGTCTCCACCGGCCTTCCCAGAGGTCGCTCCAGTGTCTCCACCGGCCTTCCCAGAGGTCGCTCCAGTGTCTCCACCGGCCTTCCCAGTGACCTCTCCAGATTCTCCGGCTTTCCTAGAAGCCACTGCGGCCTCCGGCTTCCAAGAGCCGCTCCAGCCTCCGCAGCTTCCTAAAGCTGTTCCAGCTTTCCAAGAGCCGCTCCTGCCTCCGCAGCTTCCCAGTGCTGCTCCGGCCTCCCAAGAGCCACTTCAGCCTCTGGTTGTACTGCTTGCAGAGGAGTCTATGCAAGTTTGTCCTGTCTCTGCTTTTTTCCTTAGGTGTTCCGTCACCAAGATGAATTGAAGGAGGCGAAAGAAGAGGCTGAAGAAGAAGAGAAGAGGGGCCCTAAAGGGGGGGGTACGGTCACGAGTGCTCCCGCGATCCATGTCGCGGATCGCGGGTACACCCGTGCTCTGCTGCCTGCCGGTCCCTGTCTCCCTGCCCTCACTTACCTCTCCTGGCTCCTGTCTGTGCTCCGGCTCCCGGCGTGTAGGCCGCACGCCTCCTTGCCTGCAGTCGCACGCTCTCTCCACTAGAGGGCGCGCGCGCTGACTTCTCAAGCCTTAAAGGGCCAGCGTCCTCCTGATAGGCTGCTGCTAATCTAGCTCGCACTTATAATCCGGCACCTCCCTTCTCTCCCTGCCGGATCTTCTCCTAGGATCTCCTATGGTTTCCATGCCAGGCTTCCCTAAGCCGTTCCTGTGGAAGAGAAAGCCCATTAGCGTTTCCAGACGCTTTCCTGTGTTCTTCAGCGTTCCCATACGCTCCTGGTGTGTCCCGTCTTCCAGCGTTTCCAGACGCCTCCGTGTCTCCCGTCTCCAGCGTTCCCATATGCTTCCTGCTGTGCCTTCCAGGGTTCCAGTCCATTGGTGTCTGCAGTCCGTGCCAGCGTTACCAGTGTTCCTCTGTGTTGCTGCTGTCATCCCAGGCTTGGACTGTTTCCTGCACATCCCTGTACCTTGGCTGCCACCGCGGGCCTCATACCATCTCCCGCGGTGGTCCAGAGGGTCCACTGGTCCACAGACTCCTCCCTCTGGACTCTTCCCATAGAGACTTTTTAGTTCCATTGTCTGTGTGACCCGTTACAGTTATGAATAGTGTTGAGTGGACCTGAACAGTCCCAAACTTTGTGGGTTTGGTTCACCAAACCCAAACTTGAACTACTGTTAGAAGATCAGGTTTGGCTCTGACACAGACCATGACTGTTACCTCTTTCAATATCCAATACAAAAGAAACCGCACACTCTTTTCTAGTGGTGGTGCTCAATCCAATCTGTATCCAATCGGAAAACATGGCACACACATTCTTAATTCTTATTTCTCTTTTTTTATTATATAACACATTTTCACATGATATAGCCCTCGCCATAAAGTAACAAATCAATGAAAATTTTCAAATGAAAACAAATCAAAATGACGACGTTTCGGTCATCCCGCTTTGTCAAGTTAGATCTGACTGCAAGTTGTATGGTAGGAGGTGTTGGTGAGGAGGTATTGTTCACAGCCTCACAATACTCCTAACCATAACTTGCAGTCAGATGTAACTTGACAAAGGTCGGGATGACCGAAACGTTGTAATTTTGATTTGTTTCATTTGAAAAATTCTCATTGATTTGTTACTTTATGGTGAAGGCTATCATGTGAAAAATTGGGCTGGTGGCTTGCTGGTATCATTTAACATGCTATTGGTGGGTGTTTGGTTTCTCAATTCTAGTTAGGAACCAATGGCATGTTAATTATTGCCGGAAATCAAACTCTGTAATACAAAAGCTGAAAGGCTGCATGGAAATTGCAGCAGGAAAATTTTGCAGCGGACCTTCGAGAAGATACTGAAGTAGGAAATTGGAAATGGAAAAAGAATCAATTATCAAAAAAAAAAAAATTAAATAATAAAAACAACTCTAAAAATTAAATTATTTTTTTATTGCCCGTTTACAGATTAGTCCTCTTTTCATTGCTTTTTGTCCAATAACTATTATGCATTATCCTAGTTCAATTATTTTTTTCCTTGATACTCCACAGGTGTTGAATATGAATACGACATATAAGCAATATTTCAATTTTGAAGATATAATTAACCTTCCACTGTAATTTCCCTCCGCCCCCCCCCCCCATTCCAATGAGTCTCAAATAATGTGCATAGTTTGCAAGCAATGTCAGAATTATTCAGAGGAAGAACGATAAAAGCCTATTTGTTTTTGCACAAAGTAATACCATTCATTAAAAAAGATAATCACGCAGCCCCACCCTAGCAATTATTGCGCAAACACAAGACAAATCCCTCCAGATCGGCTGGATTTTTTCTTTTTTCTTTTTTTTTAATGTTACAGTCTAATGGATTGCAAACTGTTTTATTAAAATCAGCTGAATCCTGTTTTGCATAAAAAGGAACTCTGTTTGCTATCACGAGCACATTCACATCAGACCCACTTTGACAGAATCCAAAAAAAAAAAAAAAATGCATTAAGATGATGTAAGCAGATAAGACAATGAAAACTCTGTGAGATAGTTTTGGCACACAAATTTCAATCATGTCCCCACAGGAATGGAACAGATTTTACACCGTGTATTTTTTTTTTGTGTGTGTTTTAAACCTTGGTCGGCAGCCAAAAATTAATACACTTTTTGAAAAAGATTTTTTTCAATCGAGTATTCCCCCCCCTTCTCCCCTGCTCTTTGTTAAGGAGACATATCCTGTAAATTACATTTTCCTTTGTACAATAACACAAACACATTTTGTTCTGTACAGTGAACTGTAATCATCTTGATTATCGGGAGGGGACTTTCCAATATAGAGAGCAGCTGAAGACAAGGTTTTGGATTACATGGCAATTTAGGAATGCATGAAAAGCTCATCGGTAACCATAATAGAAATCTGAACAAGCGTCATGCTCTTTATAAAAAGCCATAACAACATATGTTTTATGCTTCGCTCACATGAAGCCTGTTTTTGAAATAATGTTTTTTTTTTTTCCGGTATATTTTACCAGAAAATGTAGCAATCCGGCCTGGGCTCTGGTATTTTTATTACAGCACATTGCTCTCAGCATTAAGGCCTCTCGTTTTAGTTTAGTCATTAAGAGAGGCATTGATGGATGAGAATAATGTTGGGGATTTTATGACTAATCAGATTTTGGCAGCTGCAATATTTCCTTAGTACTACAGCTTTAATATTCCTTTTTTTATTTTTTTTTTTATTCGGCCCTGTAAAGGACTAAATTTTTTTTTTTGAGCTATAAAAACAAACTACATATTAAACATTACAACATACTTGTTATATGAACTGCAACATCTTTGATCTAATGCAAGAAAATTTCGAAACAATCTGGACTTTTTTTTTTATAGTGATTTATTGACGGCATTTGCAGGAGTGTAAATTTATTTGTCAAAGCTTCCAACACATTTTTAATTAACTTGTAACACTTGAGAAAAAATAATAGTGTGCGTGGGGAAAGTTAAATAGGTGAATCATTTGGAAGCTAACTTATGGTGCCGTGTTTAGTACATTTGTCTTTTAGGAGAGATTGGAGGGGGAGGGGGTACAAGACACTTTTGACAATCTGAAAAGAGAGATATTTTAGGAATGCCAGACAGAAATTTCCATATGTTAATTTTACATTGCGTTAATGGTATACGCTATAAATATTTATATTCACAAGTCAGGTCCATTGTAACATTTCCATACAAGACATTATGTAATGTAATCTTAAATCTGCTGGTTTCCTATGGGGGTTGGAGGACCGAATCCCCCTATTTTTTGGTAATAATACTGCATCTCCCATTGAATATTGTTTGCTTCCCCTAAAAAGTAGGCAAAAAGGGATGCGTCAAAATTCATATCCTTGTGCATCATAATGCTTTGGATAAAAGTAAAAATTAGTGAAGATTTTCCAAAATTTAGGTGACTGATTTTTCAAAATTTTTCAGATTTTTATTCTTATGATTGTGGACATGATGAGGAGGGCAATTATCATGGCTTGTACTGGTATGTGCCAGGAATTACGACTATTTCCACCAATATGTCACTTCCGTGGCAGATAGGCGTGGGAGGACGTGTATAGGCGCTGCGTCCTGGCACACTAGCTATACCCTATGCTGGAAAATTTCCTGTCAGCCACATCTAACAAGAGACTCTTGTTGGAGCCTCTTGATATATTGGGCATGAGCAAAGGAGCGGGCAGGGGCAGACTGGCCATTGAGCCCACCGGGCTTTGGGGGCGCACCAGAAAGGTGGGTTCAGCGTTTATTATTTTTATGTGCCAGGCAGGGGGTTGTATACTGAGGGAAGCTGGCTGGCTGTATACTGAGGGGGGGGGCTGGCTGGCTGTATACTGATGGTACTAGCTGCAAATAAAAAAAAAAAAAAATTATAACGTTATTGTAGCCCTAAGAAGGGCTGTTGGGTTCTTGTAGAATCACTCCTGTCTAACACTATTCTAATAGAACAGCCTAACGCTTTCCCTGACCAGCAGCAGCTCTCTCCCTAGCGGCATCCGTATAACGTTATTGTAGCCCTAAGAAGGGCTGTTGGGTTCTTGTAGAATCACTCCTGCCTAACACTATTCTAATAGAACAGCCTAACGCTTTCCCTGACCAGCAGCAGCTCTCTCCCTAGCGGCATCCAGACAGAGAATGATCCGAGCAGCGCGGGCAGCGGCTAGTCTATCCCAGGGTCAGGGATTTTATTACAGCACATGCTCTCAGCCTTAAGGACTCTCGTTTTAGTTTAGTCATTAAGAGTATGGCATTGGGATGGAAATAATGTTGGGGATTATGAATAATCAGATTTTGGCAGCGGCATGCAATATTTCCTTGTTACTACAGCTTTTAATATTCCTTTTGTTATTTTTTTTTATTCGCCCTGTAAAGGACTCGAAATATTTTTTTTTGAGCCTAAAAAAAACACATATTAAAACATTACAACATACTTGTTATATGAACGGCAAAATCTTTGATTAAGGCAAAGAAATTTCGAAACACTCTGGATTTTTTTTTTAGAGGGATTTTAGTCGACGGTTTGCAGGAGTGTAAATTTATTTGTCAAAGCTTCCAACACTTTTTACTTAACTTGTTAACACTTGAGAAAAAAAATAATAGTGTGCGTGGGGAAAGTTAAATAGGTGAATTCATGAAGATAATTATGGTGCTGTGTTTAGGAATTTGTCTTTTAGGAGAGATTGGGAATGGGGGAGGGGGGGGTACTAAGACACTTTTGACGAGTCTGAAAAGAGAGGATGAAAGAGAATTTAGGAATGCCAGACGAAATTTCCATAGTGAATTTTACATTGCGGTAATGCTATACGCCTAATTAAATTATTGATATTAACAAGTCAGGTCCATTGCAAATTCATACAAGACAATTATGTAATGTAACTTAAAATCTGTGGTTTCCTATGAGGGGGTGGAGGAGCAGCACGATCCCCTATTTTTTTAGGGAATAATACTGCATCTCCATTGAATATTGTTTGCTTCCCCTAAAAAAAGTATTCAAAAAGGATGCGTACAAAATTCATATACCTGTGCATCATAAATGGATTTGGCTTTTTAAAAGTAAAAATTATGATGATTCTTCACAAAATGTAGGTGACTTATTTATTCCTAATTTTTCATTATTTTTATTCTTATGATATGGTGTGGAATGTAAGGGGGGCAATAATCATGGATTGTACTGGATATGTGCAGGAATACGAGCGATTTCACAAATATGTCCACTTCCGTGGAAGATAGGATGTAGGCATGGGAGGATGTGTTAGGCGCTGCGCCCTGGCAACAATAGCTATACGCCCGAGGCTGGAAATTGCTGTCAGCAAAATCTAACAAGAGACTATCCTTGTTGGAGCCTCTTGAATCTTGGGGCAAATGAGCAAAGGAGGCGGGCAGGGGACCGACTGGCAATTGAGCCCAGGGCGTTAGGGGCGGGGGCCGGGAGCGCACCAGAAAGGCTGTGGCGGGAGGGCTTCAGCGTATTACAAGTTGTAGTGTGTTGACAGAGGGGGTTGGATAGCTGAGGGAAGCGGGGATGGCTTGATTATATGCGGGCGGTGGGGATGGTGGCTGTATATGAGGGGGGGGGGCTTGGCGGTTGTTATACTGAGGAGGGGGAGGGCTAGGCTGGTGGGAGATATACTGAGGGGGGGGGCTGGCGGGGGTATAATGAGGGGGGGAGCGAAGGGCGAGCTGTATGCTGATGGGAGGCCAGGCGAAGCGTATGCTAGGGGGAGGCGAGCTGATGCTGATGGGGGGGGGCAGGCGAGCTGTATGCTGATGGCGGGGAGGCAAGCTCAGCGGTTATGCTGATGGGGGAGAAGGGCGGGGCCTGTATGCTGATGGGAGAAGGTGGGCTGTATGCTGATGGGGGGCAGGCTGGCTGTATGCTGATGGGGGGCAGGTGGGCTGTATGCTGATGGGGTGGAAGCGGGCTGTATGCTGATGGGGGGCAGGCTGGCTGTATACTGGGAGGACTGGCGGATGTATTACTTGTGGGGAGTGGGGGGGGAGGGTGGGATATGCGTAGCAAGTAGGTAGTGGTATTAGGTAATTAATCATGTACATAGCGGGAAGTATATAGTAGTTATTATTCGTGAACATAGGGGGCAGTATTATTTAGTAGTTATATTCTTTGTACATAGGGGGGCCAGTATATACGTAGGTTATATTCCTGTCATAGGGGGCGGCAGTATTATAGTAGTTATATTCTGTACATCGGGAGCACCCAGGTCAGTATTATAGTAGGTATATTCCATGACCGAGGGGGCAGTCGTATCGTAGTTATATTTCCTGTACAAGGGGGCCGTATTATAGTAGTTATTATCTTGTACATAGGGGGCAGCAGTATTATAGTAGGTATAGTCTGTAAATAGGAGGCAGTATAAGTAGTTATTCTTGGACTAGGGGGCGTATTATAGTAGTTATATTTCTGTACTCGGGAGCAGTATTATAGAGTTATATTCTTGTACATAGGGGGGACAGTATTATAGTAGGATAGTACTGTACATAGGGGGCGGCAGTAGTATACGTAGTTATATTCCTGTACATAGGGCTCATTTTCTGTGGCAGTTAGTATAGTAAGTAGTTATATTCCTGTACATAGGGGGGGCAGTAGATAGAGTTAATCCGGTACATAGGGGGCAGTATTTATAGTAGTTTAATTCCTGTCCATGGGGCAGTATGATATTAGTTATATTCTTGTACAGGGGGCAGTATATATAGTAGTTATATGTCTTTGTAAATAGGGGGCAAGGTATATGGTTAGGCTATATTCCTGTACATAGGGGGGCAGTAGTATAGTTAGTTTATTCCTGTACATAGGGGGCAGTTAGTATTATAGTAGTTATATTACTGTACATAGGGGGCAGTATTATATAGTTATAGTCTTGTACATAGGGAGCGTATTATAGTAGTATCTTCGTGTACATAGGGGCAGTATGATAGTGGTTATATTCTTGTACATAGGGGGATCAGTATTGATAGTAGTTATATTCCTGTACATAGGGGCAGTTATTCAGTTTATACTAGTTATAGTCTTGACATAGGGGGCAGTATTATTTATAGTAGTTATATCTGGTAATAGGGCAGTAGATAGTGGTTATATCGTGTACTAGGGGGAAGTATTCTAGTAGTTATATCGCTGTACATAGGGGGCAGTATTGATACTAGTTATAGTCTTGTCCATAGGGGACCAGTATGATAGTAGTTAGTAGTTAATTCGTGTACATAGGGCAGAGTCAGTATTCTGTGGTTAATATTCTATGGGAACATAGGGGGCAGTAGTTTATAGTAGTTATATTCTTGTCATAGGGGGCCTATTATAGTAGTTATATTCATGTACATTCGGGGGGGCAGTATTATAGTGGTTATATTCTTGTACATAGGGGCCAGTATTATAGGGTTATATATGGTACATAGGACAGTATTATAGCTAGTTATATTCTGACATAGGGGTCAGTAATATAGTAGGTATATTCCTGTTAACCTAGGGGAAGTATTTAGAGTTATATCCTGTACACAGGAGGCAGTTTAGTATAGTAGTTGTATCCTGTACATAGGGGGCAGTATGTATAGTAGTTATAGTTCTTTGTACATAGGGGGCAGTATATACTAGTTATAGTCTTGTGTACATAGGAGCATAGTATATATAGTAGTTATATATGTACATAGGTCTGGCAGAGTAGGAAGTATTATAGGGTTATCTTCTTGTTACATAGGGGCAGACAGTATTATAGTAAGTTATATTTTGAAATAGGGGGCAGTATTATATGGTTATATTCTATGTATTAGGGGCCAGTATTATGTAGTTATATTCTTTACATAGGGGGCAGTATTATAGGTAGTTAGATTCGTACATAGGGGGGCGTATTATGGGTTATATTCTTTCTACATAGGAGGACAGGTATCAGGTATTATAGGGTTATATATTGTACCATAGGGCCGAGTATTATCGTCGTTATATTCTTGTACGCTAGGGGCAGTTTATAGTAGTTATATTCCGACACAGGATTGGCCAGAGTAGTATAGTAGTTGTATTCCTGTACATAGGGGGCAGATTATAGTAGTTATAGTCTTGTACATAGGGGCAGTATGATACTAGTTATAGTCTTGTAAATGAGGGAGCAGTACGTTATAGTAGTGTATCTTCACTTGTGTACATAGGGGCAGTATTATAAGTGGTTATATTCTTGTACATAGGAGCAAGTATTATAGTAGCTATATCTTGTACATAGGTTCGGGGGCCGTATTATAGTGGTTATATTCTTGTAATGGGGCAGATTATAGTAGTTATATCCTTGACAATAGGGGGCAGTAATAGTAGTTAATTACTGTACATAGGGGGCGATTAGTTATTATAGTGGTATATTCTGTACATAGGGGCAGATTATAGTGTTTTATTATTGTACATAGGGAACAGTTTAAGTAGTTATAGTCTTGTACTAGGGGCAGTATTATAGTAGGTATATTCTGTACATAGAGAACAGTATTTAGACCATCATCAACAGTTTATGTGGAGTTAATAACTCCACCCACATGATATGGTCACGCCTACTCGTATGACTCTGCCACAGAAGGGCCCCACTTAAACAGTTTTTTCGCGGCCACTTTAAATTCCCAGTCCGCCCCTGGGAGCAGGGTTAACTTCAAGCACACGCAATTTGCCAGCATTTGATAAATCTTCTCCTTTATCTACAATACCATATGATTAGGTTAGATTTGATCCAGTCATCTACAAGTTTCCTTTGACCAAATGGTGCGGAAAAAACAGCCACAACTAGAGGATAAAAGTGGATCAAATTATTACTAATTAATAATAATATCTGTTTCATAATAGTTTGTATTAATTTTCTGTATGTTTTTTTAGCCTAAACACTGACTCAATCCATTACATATAATTAGAGTGATGCGAGAGACTAAAATTGCTCGGGTACCCGGTTTCGAGAGAAACTTTTCCCGATGCATTTGTCAAGGGGACAAGGCCTGCACAGGGAAGCTGGCCAAACACCTGGGACCTCAGAAAAGGATGGAAAACACCAGGAAAATGGACAGGAGGAAACCAGCAAGGGGGCCGCATAGCATGGATGCCGTGAGCTCGTAAAGGCACCATTATGGCCAAAATATGGGAAACACAGCAGGCCCAGACAGAGTGACAGAATGAAGCTAGATGCATCAAAACATCCAATAATTGACCCGAAACTATAGGGGGCAACGGCATGCAGAGGCAGCGGCCAGCAGAGGAAGGCTAGAGAGTGGCCATGGCGAAATACCCTAAAGGACTCAGGCTTCAACCCAATGGGTAGCAGAGAGGAACCAAAGGAAGGTGAAGCAGAAGAAGCGCTCAAAATATCGGTACATGATAAAAAATTGCCAGTATATTTGTGGCTTACACAGCAGGGTGGCGACAAAGTTAACATGGAAGCCATCAAAAAAATGCCAAAATTCTGCCTGGACACAGCTCGTTTGATAAGGGACGATGTATGGAGGCAGTGAACTAGTAGTAGAAAAGGTTGCTGCAGTTGATTTTAAACTATGTTAGTGGTTCCTTGGAATGGAGATGGAGATTCCGCGCCAGGCGGAGCTTTACGTTCTCAATCCAAGTCCCTGTCCTAGGCTACTCCCCAACAGCACTTCTAAGCAAGAACCTTTCGGATAAGATCAAGTGTAGTAGCGTTGTTATATAAGTTTGGATTATGGCGGGTGAGGGGACTGTTAAAAACACCTGCGCAAGAAGCAAGGAAAATAATATCCGTAAATGAAAAAAAGTTATTACAGTATTTTTGGGCTAACACAGCAGGGGTGGCGGACAACGTTAACAAGTTGTGTGGATGCCCTGCCAATAGCTCTGGGCGGTGTGCCTTTTTATCACCTAGGCTCAAGCAGTTTGAAGCAACGCTGCTGTCGTAGCGACGGCAATTGTGCTGGGCCTAGAGCTACGTGATGGCGGCCATGCCCAAGGGCATGGTCGGTCGGGAGGAGTGGAGGAGGGGGTGGGGAGGAGGAGGGAGGCATAGTAGGCCTCAAACACCTGGACCGCGGTAGGCCCGCAATCCTGGCGCGGCAGAATAGACCACCGCAGGGTACATCACTCGGGTCCAGCCTCCACCAGATTAACCCAATGCACTCGCTCCACCACGTGTCCGTGGCAGTGGACCTTGTCAGAAACGTCGTTGTGTCAGGGCCCGGATTAGTTGTTGACAACCGTGCTGGTGCAGGGCGCTGGGGGACGGCCCATCGGGAAAGTAGTGGCGGCTGGGGGACCGACTACCGAGGGGGGCTGCGCAGATCCATGATGGCTGAACGCTGCGAAAGGCCTCGGTCTCTCTACTAGCTATAGGGCAAGCATCTCCAGGCTTAGCAATCTGGAGATGTGCACATTAAGGGCTTGGGCGGGGCGGTGGGTTGCACTATATTTGCGTTTCCCGCTCCGCGTCTGGGGTATGGAGAGCTGAACGCTGGTGGATGCTGGGAGGATCGTGGAGGCGCGATGGGGTTTTTGTGGCCAGGGTTGGGCAGGGGGACTATCAGCTGACACAGGGGAAGGAGCAGTGGTGTTGCACGGCCGGAGGTGAACGCGCTGTTGCCATACTGAGTGCGGGGGTGTTTAGCATTCATGCCTGCGCATACTGGTGGTAGTTAAGCTAGTAGTGTGGGAACCCCTGCTGATCCTGGTTTGGCAAATGTGGCACACCACAGTCCGTCGTTCATCGTGTTTACTTAAAAACCTCCAGACTTCTGAAATCTACCCTCGCTTGCCGCAGGAGATTCACAGTTGATCCACATTTGGCGCTGAAGGAACCAGCTCATGGCTCTCTGCCTCTCCGTCTGGGCCCACAGCCCGCTTCACCTGTCTGGCACTCTCCCTCCGTTCTCAGAGAGCCCATTGCACGGACTGGCCCTCCTAACCAGCTTGGGCTCGTCACACTGTTTCATCATTCTTCCGTGACCTCCTCGCAGCTACTTGTCCACCCTCGTCGACTCCTGCCCTGACAAACCAACTTCCCCCACTGTCTGACAACGGTCTCCTCATCGTCGGACACCTCTTTACCACACTTCTTCCAGTACGTCACAAGGTCATCATCACCCACAGACTGCGACTGTGGAAACCTGGGCATTACGGAAAATTGCTCATCAGACAACCGGACAAGTGTTGTGACTGTGGGACTGAAGTTCCCAGAAAACAGTTCCTCAAGTATGCCGTTCAGGTTCAAATGGCAAATTTTGCTGGAGGGGGCAGACTGGGGGGGAGGAGCTGAGGTGCAGGAGCTGGAGGAGTGCCGTTTCGGTGACATGGGTGGACTGCGTGGAGACTGACTGGTGGACAAATTGCTCGAAGCATTGGGCAATCCAATCGACATCACCGTTCGCATGTTCTGTGGCCTGAACAGTGCTCTCACCACTATTCCCCAGTAACTCTCAGACATGAACCTAGGGTGTAGCTCTGCGCGGCGTTCCCCTGCTCCCTCATCAGCAGGTGGTGTCTCACCCCGCTAAGGACCACGGCCTCTGACCCCTGCAGTAGTTGGACGGCCCACGTACCCCGCCCTCGTCCTCTACCCTAGCCCTCGGTTAACATTTTGAAAATGAGAGTTATAACTTGAATTTTTTTTTAACTTTTTTTTTTTTTTTTTTTTTTTGTGTTTTTTTTTTAGTTTTTAAAACAAAAACGATGCTATCTATGCTATGGCTATTTTATAGCCAGTATGAAAGCACACTGCTATGCCAGATGAGATGACGCTGAGTTATGAAAAAAATAAACGTAAAATAAAAAAGGAAATGGCGGACTGGCGCCTAATGAAATACACCCGGGCCCTATAAATTTTCCCACTTCGGTCTTTGCGATGAGATGTGCGTCACTAAAACACAGTGGTCGCAAGTCTGACTCCAAATTGCTCACAATTTACTGTAGATGCACTGCAACACAATACACAGCCACCAGCAGATCAACCGAAACTCAAATATATATAACGGCTACTGTAAAGCCGTAATTAAAGCCGTTTGATTCTCCTATGGCTATTTTCTAGCCAAGTATTTACAGCACACTACTATGCCAGATGAGATGACGCTGAATTATGAAAAAAATAAACTAAATAAAAAGGAAATGCAGATGTGCCTAATTGGAAATACAACCCCGGGCCCTAATAAATTTTTCCCACTTCGGTTCTTTGCGATGGATATGTGCGTCACAAAAACACAGTGGTCGCAAGTCTGACTCCAAATTGCTCACAATTTACTAGTAGATGCACTGCAAACAACTAACAGCCACCAGCAGATCAACCAGAAAACAAATATATATAACGCTACGTAGGCGAAGTAAGCCGTTTGTATTCTCCTATGCTATGTTTCTAGCCAGTATTACAGACACTACTATGCAAGATGAGATGACACTGAGTTATTAAAACAATAAAAGTAAATAAAAAAAACTGCAGACTGTGCATAATTCTACTCAAACCCCTAATAAAATTTCCCACTTTGGTGTTTTGAGGTGGATATGTGTGTCACTAAGAGACTAACACAACGGTAGCAAGTCCCCCTGCTATTCCTCACAATATGGTACTAGCTGAAAAATAAAAAAAAAAAAAAAACTTATAAGTTACTGTAGCCCTAAGAAGGGCTGTTGGGTTTTGTGAATCACTCCTGTCTAACACTATTCTAATAAGAACAGCCTAACGTTTCCCTGACCAGCAGCAGACTCTCTCCCTAGCGAGCTCCGACAGGAGAATGACAGAGCAGCGCGGGCAGCGACTAGTTACTATCCCAAGGGTCACCTGATCGGCAGCCACCAACTGATCTATCTAGTGTAAGGTTACCACGTCATGCTGGGTGGAGTGCGACAAGTCATCTGTGCTTGTGTTGGCTCTGTTTAATGGAGCCGCCAAAAAGACAAAAGCAAAAAGCAAAACGGCGGGAGCTGCCATTTTCTCGAGCGGGCGAAATACTCGTCCGAGCAACGAGCAGTTACGAGTACACTAATGCTCGATCGAGCATCAAGCTCGGACGAGTATGTTCGCTCATCTCTACATATAATATAAACTAACAGGATTTTCAAAAGTACAGATCTTTGATTTAGGCCACATTCATACAGTTTGTGATCCAACTTTCAAAACAACCAGACTATACAAAGGAGAGGTATATTTATATCATACTTTCTTTTCGTATGAACTTCAGACAAAAACTGTATTGTGTGAACCTAGCCTAAGGCCCCTTTCACACAACCGTATATTGTGGCCATATGCTAGCTGTACGAGCGACAGCTAGCATATGGCCGCCATAGGAGTGCATTATGTACAGCAGGATATGGTCATCTTTCAGTGTATGATCACCTCCAGCCAAGGCACGGGCTTACCATACATAGGGGTAAAAGAAGCCTAAAAGGTCTCTTGCACATGAGAGTCTTTCGCACACGTTTTTTGCTCACATTTCTAAAGTGTAGGACTTGCATTTGACTCTGACCCTGACTATGGGGAACATAAACATAACCAGTCCCTGCGTGATCCCCGTTCCGGAATATCCGACAAGGATGAAGTTTGCCGCGATTCACTAAGAGCGGGTGCCCCAATATCCTGCATGTGTCGCTTCCCCGCTCGGGTCCGACAGAGTTCACCTTCTTATTCCCGGTGCATGTAAGTGCTTGGCTTGCGACACAATTTGAAATGTTAAATCCCGCGCGTTGTCCGAGTCCGTCAGATTGTCCGGCAGCCCGCCCCCCGATTTGTGATGCGTCAAAGCCCTCGCAATTGTGACACAATCCCTGCCGCGATCCCTGAAAAATCGAGAGACCCTACGAAAATGCGGCTGCGGAACCCTTAGTAAATCAGCCCCATTGTATTCAACAGGTTTTGTCAGACATGCATTTTTTCACAAATTCATGCATGTTTTCTGTGTTGTACGTAAATCTTTTAGCACACTAAACTATTTCAAGTCAAGCACATGACTTTAATAAGTCTAAATCGGTTCTGCTGTAGAAGGAATGGATTAGGTAAGCTAATAAATTGCCAAACTTATCACTCAAGCCTTGCTTTTTTTTTTTCTAAAACAAAATAGAAGGGGTTGACAAAAAATATTTTATATGCATCTCTCACTCACTCTCTCTATCGATATCTATCTATCCTTCTCTCTGACTGTCGCGGACTGTCTCCTTCTCGGTCGGTCTCTGTTTTGACTGTCTGTCTCTCTGTCTCCATCCATATTATATCACACATAAGCTGGCTTATACTCATTGCCTAAAGGAACCAATCAAAGCTCAGAGCTTGTATTAATGAGGTGGGGCAGAATAGCAACCAATCACGGCTCAGCTTCTAACTGCCACAGCAGCATCAGACAATGGCTCCTGTAAATGGTGGTTAATAGGTTTATTTTGGAAAGCGCAGGGTAAAAAATTTTGACTCCAATCCTAGTCTATGACGTCCCTTGACGTGACGGTGAAGATTCCTTTTGCGGACACATACACACATACAATCAGCTTTATTTTTACATTAAAAATGTATCTGATATATAAACAAAAACATCACAGTTCTGAGTATCTCTGGCATAGATATTGTATTGTACTTATACACTTCCCCTCTTGTAGAACGTACTTTTCCTGTTTTCAGAACACCCTACAAATTATCACTATACAACATTTCTTCACAGGGAAAACCACAGAAGTGTGTTTATTTTCATTAAGTGATCTCTTCCCACTTCACAGAGTGTGGTTGGCTACCTGTTGTGTACCTAAATATACATCATAGGAAACAATTACTCCAGCTCTAGGTAAAAAAAAACAAAAAACTTTGTCATATCACTTATCCCTATGAAATGACCCCCAGAACTTGGTAAGTTGCCGTACTTATCAACATACGTATATGTGTTAGTGGCTGTTTATATCATCTCTGCTGCAGAAAACATGAGCAAATGCAAATTTTATGATGAGTGCCAAATTTTGCGTATTCCTGTTGGTAGAGGTGGCCGGGTGTTGTGTGAAAGACTTGTCTAGTGCTTCCCTCTTTGCCATCTTTGATAGTGCCAGCCTTGTAGGAAGGTGCTTCTATTCTCAATCAAATATCATAAATTTAGGGCTCCAGCACCCAATCATTTTTTCCTACGGCGCAAAATGGACCACGTGTCAACATTATTTCCCACATGTCTCTTCCGGGTGGCCAGAAAGTAGGCCTGAGTGTATTCCTTGTGTCATCCATTTTTGTGGACCACATAAAAAATATTGTTACAGAGCAACCCACCGCAAATATGGACGAGACATGGAGGACACACTGTCAGCCATTTTTTTTTTACAGCCCCATAGACGCAAAACACGGCCAAGAATACGATCTGCTCCGAGTCTTTTCTCAGGGACACTAGGTTGAGACACATGGATGAGGAATCCTCTGCGGTGCGCATGAGACCATAGAAATACATGGAGCCGTACAAAAACCCCAGCCGTATGACTGGAGAAAACATCTATTGTGTCCATGAGGCATATCTCAATCTGATATGGAGTTGACAGACATTTATACCGTACAATAGAATTGAAAACCTCCACACAAGATCCAATCAAATAATTTTCCGGTTCAACAAGAGACCATTGCGTCCTCAAAAAAGTGGGTCACGTCTTGAGCAAAAGGGAAATAAACAAAATTGCAGGCCAATTATAGTGTTACAGTATTAGTGAAATATAGTAGTATTAGAAAGCAACATTTTTATGGTGAAAAGACCACTAACTGATAAAAATGATCCATAAAGGAGGACACTTATCATAAAAACAGTGGCAGGTAATGTATAATAATAATGTAAAACAGCAGTATATATTGAGCGGGAGTTGTATACGACAAAAATAAATCATCTGACACTATACTCATCTATGGGTACATTTTTGGAGTTTGGAGACTGAATTGCCAAGCTATACAAATAAAGAATTATTATAATTAATGTTCTCAGTGAAAGATCCACTTAATCACTTTCTCTCCTGGGATGATCAACCCATCATCAGGGAATATTGGAGCCAAATGCTGGGTATGAATATTAAAAATAGGGTCAACTTTACTCTTTGATATCCAGTCATATTAAATAATGTCCAATATTGTAGTGTCCCTCCAGACCAGTCAGTAGCAAACAGAATTACAATAACTTGATTAGTCTTTTTAGGGATCGGTTCATCACCTGACCACTCGGCTCAGCCATTGGCCATTGGCTTCACAGTCATGTGTAGCATAGAGCTTAGTGAATCTGTTGATGGATTGTAGATTTGTTACAAATTGGTCATTTTTAGGCACCAAATCAAATCAGAATGGGGCACTTTTCTAAGGGTCGACTATTTCTGTTCTGTGCCGAATCACACAGGGGATTGTGTCATGCGCGATCGTATTGTGGCGGGCTTTCATGCGACACAAATCGGGGGACGTGGCCGACTGATTCGGACAAACCGCAGAATTTAAAATTCTAATTGTGTAAGTGAATTGCGGCAGCTCCGAATCCTCGTCGGACATTCTGGATCGGCGACACAACAGGACGGGTAAGTAAATGTGCCCCAATATGTTCTCATTCAATTATGAAGAATCTGTTGAAATGATGGCTAGCTAACACTGTCATTCATCCCGGAGCTTAGGTAGGGAGAATGGGTGCCTGAAAATAAAAATTGTGTAGAAAATGTGTAAGAAATTTGACGTAGGCGCTTTTCATGAAAAATTTGTATTTTAGAGGACTGGAGGGAATTATATTCCAGTTTCCAGGACAATTGGTGCAATAGCACTGAACAGATTTGGACCAGATGAGAATGTTATGAACAAATATTAGACAAAGCTTCAATGAATCGAATCTTTGATGATTCACTTATCTCTAGTGTAGAGTGAACATGATGTCAAAACTTCCAGTCCAAAGGAACAAGACGACCCAGGCCTAAATTGGGTTGCTTCTAGAAGGTTTAAGTAGAATTTTAAGGGGTTTTCATTTTTGCAGAGAAGAGAGAAGAGAAGAGCCTTACAGAGAAATATTAGTGTTATTACAACCAACACTGAGAATATAAAACTGTTGATAAAATAATACAGCATCCGGCAATTAACATATTGCAAATGATGCATAAAAACAGCTGGTCTCATTATCCTACAGCAGATGCCTTTGCACATGTCATCAATCTCCATTTTCCAACTTATTGTACTTGAACTATGTTTAGCCACCAGGCAGAGCTGTACAACAAACAGCCAATAGATGTGTCGTTTTGAGTCCTTATTCATCCAATTGCAAATTGTCGTAAAAATTGATTCTATAAATAAAGGTTAAGGTTTTTGTAAATACTCCACAATGAGTCTCAGAGTATTTTATGATTTCTTAATTATGACTATCCCTCGAAATAGTTATAGCAGTAACCCTGCGCGCCACCAGATGTCTCTACTGAGCCAGTTTCTAACAAGGTGAAACGTGCCGATAGTTCAAGATGATGTTCTGTCATATTGAATTTTATATCCTTAACGTGTTTTGAATGGCAGCCAACTGAATGTGAACAGATCCGTAGTAACAAGAATAATATTATCTAGTTGTTCATTTATGACCTGCCGTAAATAAATCTTTCTAGTAGTAAAACCGAGTACTTACGCTAAATAATGATGCACCGTTGTTTCTTATTGAGTTACTAACAATAAATAGCTCAAACTGTGAATGGTCCCACTCTCTATAAAAAAAAGAAGAGTAATGATGAATCCCATAAAAGAATAGAGCCTATAAATAGCCCTGTGTCGTTAGAAGGTGGTTAAATGGGATACAAAAGTAATAAATGCACTTTGCAGAAATGCCATGTGAAGGATAAGGCAGCCTGTAGACACAGCTAGCAAAATACACAGGGACGTGTGGTGCCTGAGCAAGAGGAAACCAATCTGTTATATAGTAGCATCTTTATGGAGATGTTATATTTATGTGTAATGTTTTATGGTCGTGCATTATGTGGGGAATCTTATGCAGTATTGCATCTTTTATGGCAAACATCTGTGTACACTCACCGGCCACTTTACTAGGTACACCTGTCCAACTGCTCGTTAACACTTAATTTCTAATCAGCCAATCACATGGCGGCAACTCAGTGCACTCAGGCATATAGACATGGTCAAGACAATCTCCTGCAGTTCAAACCGAAGAAAGGTGATTTGAGTGCCTTTGAACGTGGCATGGTTGTTGGTGCCAGAAGGGCTGGTCTGAGTATTTCAGAAAGTGCTGATCTACTGGGATTTTCAGCCACAACCATCTCTAGGGTTTACAGAGAATGGTCCGAAAAAGAAAAAACATCCAGTGAGCGGCAGTTCTGTGGGCGGAAATGCCTTGTTGATGCCAGAGGTCAGAGGAGAATGGGCAGACTGGTTCGAGCTGATAGAAAGGCAACAGTGACTCAAATCGCCACCCGTTACAACCAAGGTAGGCAGAAGAGCATCTCTGAACGCACAGTACGTCGAACTTTGAGGCAGATGGGCTACAGCAGCAGAAGACCACACCGGGTGCCACTGCTTTCAGCTAAGAACAGGAAACTGAGGCTACAATTTGCACAAGCTCATCGAAATTGGACAGTAGAAGATTGGAAAAACGTTGCCTGGTCTGATGAGTCTCGATTTCTGCTGCGACATTCGGATGGTAGGGTCAGAATTTGGCGTCAACAACATGAAAGCATGGATCCATCCTGCCTTGTATCAATGGTTCAGGCTGGTGGTGGTGGTGTCATGGTGTGGGGAATATTTTCTTGGCACTCTTTGGGCCCCTTGGTACCAATTGAGCATCGTTGCAACGCCACAGCCTACCTGAGTATTGTTGCTGACCATGTCCATCCCTTTATGACCACAATGTACCCAACATCTGATGGCTACTTTCAGCAGGATAATGCACCATGTCATAAAGCTGGAATCATCTCAGACTGGTTTCTTGAACATGACAATGAGTTCACTGTACTGTCAATATGGACCAAAATCTCTGAGGAATGCTTCCAGCACCTTGTTGAATCTATGCCACGAAGAATTGAGGCAGTTCTGAAGGCAAAAGGGGGTCCAACCCGTTACTAGCATGGTGTACCTAATAAAGTGGCCGGTGAGTGTATAAGTGTCAATGTCAGGGTTACTGGGTAACATTGGACCTTCCGTATGAGAGTCCAATCATATGGCGGCCATATTTCATGTAGAATAACGGCAATTAGATTTCAGAGCTTTACAAAGAGGAATAAATTATGCATGGGGCATCGAAGATGTAGCAGAGACTTCAAAGTAGTGGAAAAGTATTTCACATTGGTTATGATTTTGTTACTTTGATAAATAAATTGGGAATTTTTATACTGATCTTCAGGATTGGTCATCAGTATCAAAAAAGTTGGTGTCCAAAAATGGAAGTCTGCTGTTCCAAGTCAGAAGCCTATGAGATGGAGCAGGAAGAAGATCCCTACATCCACTGTATAGCAGAATCAGGGATCTCCAGGAATTAAAGTAAAGACCTGCAGGTCTCCAAGATCAATGCTATACAAAGAACGGAGAATTCTGCTTCAGACTTTGACTATTATCAGCAGATGATCAGTACAGGGTCTTGGTGTCAGACCCACAATGCTCTGGTGATCATGACCAGTAGTGACTTATAATAAACCAATGGCCCAGGACCACCCAAAACACCCACCAAATGTTATACTGAGAAGGACCTTCACCCATGAAATCCTTGAACATCTGTTCCTCCTCTCAATACACATTTCGGGACATTCGAAGCTCCTCCAAAAGGTCCTAAAATCACAGATTGAAAGCAGGCAGAAAGGACACATCCCAATATTGATTCAGCCTGAAGCCCATGGTAGTCTTAATCTGCCCCTGATCATGACCTATGCTGAGTATACCAAAAGGCCATCAAGTCGACCTCTTAAGGTTAGTCATCTGCTTTGGGCAATTCTTCCTTGACTCAAGGATTCCTTGAAAAGATTGGAGGTATCCACAAATTTTTATCAGTTATGAAACCTGTGTCTCATGGCTCCCATACATATTATATAATTATAGCCTGCACCCTGTATAGGGTCTCCCAACTCTCATATGGGAGATGTGAGGGTAGATAAGTATAGGGGGAAGGTCGTACCTTAAGATTCGAAAAGAGTTACACTCATATTCATGACACTAAGGACAAGCCAGTGAAACCTCTCAGATATATCTTAAATTGTAAGAGTGGCTTGCCCTCAAAGTTTAGCTTCCTCATTTTGCTTTCTTTGGGTATGTATAGTATATTAAAAACTATCCCCAGTAAAAATGATCACAACTTTTACTTAACATTTTTACTTTTCTTTGTGCTAAAAGCCACAAAATACACATTAAATATAAGTAATATATGGCTCAAAGTGTCTGACGTTCTTTCAGGATTAAAAAGAATGTTTTTTTCCCTTTTTCTGATGCTTTTAGAACCCGTGTAGACATTACATTGCCCAAGGACATTTCAAGATTTTTTTAAATTAATCATTTCTATGATTTCATTTAATAATGATATATTTTCATCAAAAATAGATCTTAGAAAAAAAAAGCTGGTATAAATCCAACTGAACAACAGATAAAGCAACTCTGCCCCAAACGTTTCTGATATTCAGCCAAGACTTTGAAGTTTCCCATAAACAGGCGGTACAATGTTTTTCTCATATCAACATTAAAAGCTGGGTATAAGGGAGCAATAATCTCTTAATGTGTCCATAATAGTCACTGACTGCTGAAATGTCTATAATTTACGCTCTTACATTCTATTGACTCTGTATTTATTAATCTTCGGTTAGTTGTGCAGTTGTTTGATTATCTGTTATCAACCAGTTTAGTATTTTTCAATTTTTTTAAAATATTTATAGTAAAGAAAAAAATAGTCTTACCCCAACCATCACCCTTTTCCTAATAAGCATCCAGGAGAAAAAAATAAAAGTAGAAAATCTGTTATCTCCAAGATTTTTCTCTTTTTTTCCCCATTGAGTGACACTTTCATATCTTTTAGAGACCAAGTACCCAAATTACAACCAAAATCCTATTATTTATCGCAAAGTGCCAACACAGTTATTAATAACTGTTCTGCCACAACTTTCAATCGTTTCGGCCTCTTGAGGACACCAATACAGTTGAAAGAAAAGCAAATTTGGACAATCATTGTAGCATCTATTCATTGTCCTCCTGTACAGGAAAAAACATGGGGTCAGAAGGAGGACCTCCAAAAATAATCCAGCCCTTTACACAACTCTCACTCTTCCTGCAGTCCCAAACAGTTTGGGGCAGATTTACTTACCCGGTCCATTCGCGATCCAGCGGCACATTCTCTGCGGTGGATTCGGGTCTTCAGGCGATTCACTAAGGTGGTTCCTCCAATGTCCACCAGATGTCGCTGCTGCGCTGAAGAGCATCGGAACGCACTGGAGTACACCAAGCCGGGCTGAGTGAAGGTAAGCGCATGTAGAGCGACACTATTTTAAATGCGGCGGTTTTTCCGAATCCGTCAGGTTTTTGTTCGGCCACGCCCCCCGATTTCCGTCGCGCCGATGCACCACAATCCGATCGTGTGCCAAAATCCTGGGGTAATCAGGGGAAAGCGGCGCAAATCGGAAATATTCGGATAACACGTCGGGAAACCGCAAATTGGGCGCTTCGTAAATGACCCGCCTTTGTGTCACCTGGGACTGTAGGAAGATTCTTTGAGTCTGTTAGTTGAACTATGTGCTGGGTCGATGGTTTGGATGCGCACAGAGAGGCCTCTGAAAGCAACCTCTGGTACCCATGGCATAGGTTCACCACCACTGCCTTATAGTCATGCCTTCTTCCAGTAACCACTCTTTGATCATGAGTGTCTTCTTGGCCGCACATTTCATGGTTGTAGATATGGACCGTCTTTCATTCAGGTACCTAATATCTTATGGATACACAAGCTTGATAGTGTCAAACAATCCAATGTGAAATTCACTTAGCATTTTCACCATGCCCCCAGTGAGCTCTTGTTTGCACACATCTACTACATCTAGCCTCATCATGTAAGGCCATTTTCTGTAACATATACTGTAGATGCATAATATATCTTGTACATTTCTTATAACTATACCACATTATGTGATATTTGAGTAAGAAAATAGAAATATTAATACAACTTTTTTCCAGAATTATTTCTACTTATTATCCATAAGGGGGTTGTAATTTCCTGGCAGGAGTAGCTCTGTAAAAGATTTTCCATGGTCTTTAGGATACAGAAGCACAAAGCCACACACACAGGCAACCTAGAACCTAGCGAATTCACAGGAAGGGTTGGTCTTCACCAGAAAATCTTTCACTGTGACTCAAGGTGTCAGACTATAAGTGTTGCAACAGGTAAGACCAGGACAATAACCTCAGGCCTAGAAGAGAGGATATTATTTCAAGAAAGTTCAGAAGGGTATGACAGTTACTCAAACAGTATAGACAAACAGTATAGAGGGAGGTAAATCCAGATAACAAGCCAATGCTTTTGGGGCCAGTTGCGATAAACTTCAGAGAGGATAATAAATATCACCAAGCCAACTGCTAAATAGTAACCACAAACAGACAAAGTCATGGTGAGATTTAAATAGCCCGTCTAGGAATATGATTGGACCTATCTTTATCTGGTGGCAATGTCCCTTGCTCAGACTCTTCTGGAATGAAGTAGAACAGCCTTGTAATATGTTGTCCTCCATTGTACCCAGCTTCTGTTGTACTTAATCTCTTCAGGTGCACCATATAACAACTGATTATGGCATCATTTACTCTTAGCAGCTTAGGATCTAATCTTACTGAATTTGGCGCTCCACCCAACAACCTCCCACCCATGAACACTGGATTACCATAATATATCCCAGATTTGCAGCCAAGAATAAATTACTACCTTTCAGTGCCCTGTCTGGTGTAGATTTGCACCATTAACTAGTGACCGTGCAGCTAGTTAGACTGCAGTGGGTCAGGAATGCCCACTCTGCTGCCAGGGATGCCACCCTGGTATAAAGGAGCTAATAATTGCAATGCTTGGTGGTTTACAAGGCATTGTGATTAATTCTGGGCTTGTACGGCATACAAGCCCTGATAAATCTCCCCCACTGACACTATCTACATCAATATCAACTTGGTCGCTATGAGAAAAGGGGGCTTTGGTCAATATAAATATACTATATCCATATAAATATCATCATATAGCTTACATGCTATAGTGTTTACAGCGTCCAGATGAAATGTAATGTACAGCGGGTACAGAAAGTATTCACACCCCTTTAAATGTTTCATTCTTTGTTTCATTGCAGCTAGAGATGAGCGAACATACTCGTCCGAGCTTGATGCTCGTTCGAGCATTAGCGTACTCGAAACTGCTCGTTGCTCAGACGAATACTTCGCCCGCTCGAGAAAATGGCATCTCCCGCCGTTTTGCTTTTTGGCGGCCAGAAACCGAGCCAATCACAAGCCAGGAGACTCTGCACTCCACCCAGCATGACGTGGTACCCTTACACGTCGATAGCAGTGGTTGGCTGGCCAGATCAGGTGACCCTGGAATAGACTAGCCCCTGCCTGCGCTGCTCGGATCATTCTGTGTCTGGATGCCGCTAGGGAGAGAGCTGCTGCTGGTCAGGGAAAGCGTTAGGCTGTTCTATTAGAATAGTGTTAGGCAGGAGTGATTCAACAAGAACCCAACAGCCCTTCTTAGGGCTACAATAACGTTATACATTTTTTTTTTTTTTATTTGCAGCTAGTACCATATTGTGAGGAATTTGCAGGGGGACTTGCGACCGTTGTGTTTAGCGCTTAGTGACGCACATATCCATCGCAAACAGCGAAGTGGGACAATTTATTAGGGGTTGGATTTCAATTAGGCACAGTCTGCCATTTACTTTTTATTTTACGTTTATTTTTTCATAACTCAGCGTCATCTCATCTGGCATAGCAGTGTGCTTTCAGACTTGGCTAGAAAATAGCCATAGGAGAATCCAAACGGCTTACTTAGGCCTACAATAGCGTTATATATTTTATTTCTGGTTGATCTGCTGGTGGCTGGCCTTGCTGTAGTGCATCTACTACCATATTGTGAGGAATTTGCAGTGAGACTTGCGACCGTTGTGTTTAGCGCTTAGTGACGCACATATCCATCGCAAAGACCGAAGTGGGACAATTTATTAGGGGTTGGATTTCAATTAGGCACAGTCTGCCATTTACTTTTTATTTTACGTTTATTTTTTCATAACTCAGCGTCATCTCAACTGGCATAGCAGTGTGCTTTCATAGTTGGCTAGAAAATAGCCATAGCAATAGGATAGCATCGTTTGGTTTTAAAAACTAAAAAACACAAAAAAAAAGTAAAAAAAAAATTAAAGTTATAACTTTCATTTTCAAAATGGTTAACCCGAGGGCTAGGGGTAGAGGACAAGGGCGGGGACGTGGGCGTCCAACTACTGCAGGGGTCAGAGGCTGTGGTCCTGGGCGGGGTGAGACACCACCTGCTGATGAGGGAGCAGCGGAACGCCGCAGAGCTACACTCCCTAGGTTCATGTCTGAAGTTACTGGGACTCGTGGTAGAGCACTGTTGAGGCCAGAACAGTGCGAACAGGTGATGTTGTGGATTGCCGACAATGCTTCGAGCAATTTGTCCACCAGTCAGTCTTCCACGCAGTCCACCCATGTCACCGAAATCGGCACTCCTCCAGCTCCTGCACCTCAGCCTCCTCCCCCCCAGTCTGCCCCTTCCCAGGAAAATTTGGCATTTGAACCGGCATACTCTGAGGAACTGTTTTCTGGACCCTTCCCACAGTCACAAACCACTTGTCCGGTTGCTGCTGAGCAATTTTCCGATGCCCAGGTTTTCCACCAGTCGCAGTCTGTGGGTGATGATGACCTTCTTGACGTAGTGGAAGAAGTGTGTAAAGAGGTGTCCGACGATGAGGAGACACGGTTGTCAGACAGTGGTGAAGTTGTTGTCAGGGCAGGAAGTCCGAGGGGGGAGCAGACTGAGGGATCGGAGGATGATGAGGTGACAGACCCAAGCTGGGTTGAGAGGCCGGTTGAACACAGTGCTTCTGAGACGGAGGAGAGTCCTCGACCAGAACAGGTTGGAAGAGGCAGTGGTGGGGCCAGACGGAGAGGCAGGGCCAGAGCTGGTGCATAAGCGCCAAATGTGTCACGTAGTGAAGCTCCCGTGGCGAGGGCTCCCGCGGCGAGGGCTAGATTTTCAGAAGTCTGGAGGTTCTTTAAGGAAACACCGGATGACCGACGGACTGTGGTGTGCAACCTTTGCCAAACCAGGATCAGCAGGGGTTCCACCACTACTAGCTTAACTACCACCAGTATGCGCAGGCATATGAATGCTAAACACCCCACTCAGTGGCACCAAGCCCGTTCACCTCCGGCCGTGCACACCACTGCTCCTTCCCCTGTGTCAGCTGATAGTCAGCCCCCTGCCCAGGACCCTGGCCCAAAAACCCCATCGTCGCCTCCACAGCATCCACCAGCGTTCAGCTCTCCATACCCCAGACGCTGGAGCGGAAAAGGAAATATAGTGCAACCCACCCGCACGCCCAAGCCCTCAATGTCCACATCTCCAGATTGCTTAGCCTGGAGATGATGCCCTATAGGCTGGTAGAGACCGAGGCCTTTCGCAACCTCATGGCGGCGGCCGCCCCTCGGTATTCGGTCCCCAGGCCACTACTTTTCCCGATGTGCGGGGTCCCAGCCGGCACCAGCACGTGGTCAATCAACATATCCCGTGCCTGACCACCGCCGTTTCTGAAAAGGTCCAGGTCGCTGACCCAGGACACGTGGACGACGTGTGCCCGGGCGGGCCACTATATATCGCTGACGGCACATTGGGTTAACTTGGGGAGGTGGGACCGAGTCTGACCCTGGGGCTGTCTATAGTGCCGAGGTCGAGGATTGGGGGCTACTCGGTCAGGGTCTTTCAGGAATAATATCCTCCTCCGCTCCCACCCCTCCTCCACCCTACTCCGAAACTACCATCAGTGGGCATCATGGACGCCATCAGGCGCTAGCTCTAGGCACCAGAGCAGTGCGTCGCTAAGCGACAGCAGGCGGGTGCTCAAACTGCTGAGCTAGGCGATAAGGCACAAGCCCAAAGAACTATTACAGGGCATCCACGGCGCAGCATGATACTGGGCTGGCAACGTGAACCTGAAGCCAGGCATGGTTGTGTGATGACAAAGCCGTAACATGGTGGCGGCTCTGCAATCGGAGACTGACACATGGCATGCATGGCCCATGTGTTAATCTCATGAGTTCAGCGTTTCTCAAGACATACCCCAATCTGGTGATTCTGCTCATTTGAAGGTGCGCCGCATCGTGCGCTTTCGGAAGTCCAGCAAGATGCTGCAATTGAGCACAGCGCTAGGCCACCTCCAACTGCCCGATCACCGACTGTGTGCGACGTGCCCACGAGGTGGATTCAAAATTAAACCATGTTATCCAGAGTTTACCAAAGCAGCGCGAGAGATTGCAGATGCCAGAATGGCAATTCCCCAGAACTGGTAGTCAGGTCAGTCAGCTTACTCAAGTCTACAATGAGGAGTGGCGGGATGTCTGATATCTGTCAGGTCTGAGTAACTTCGAGGAGTAAAAACACGATGGTCAGTGGAGATGCCGCCATCAATCAGCATCAACATCAGCTGCACTTGGCTGGTTTTGAAAAAACTCTCTGATCAGCATGAAGCGGAAGCTTTGCGCTCGGTTACAAGGACGGGGGAAGAAGATTCCGTTGATAGCCAAGCACCCTCAGGTCGGGTATCTCAGCGCATACGGAAGGAGGTGGAGGAGGTATGAGGAGGAGGAGGAGAGGAGGAGAATGTTGGCGAGGACACAAGAGGGACCAATTGTTCAGGTCCTCACTGTTCACTAGTGTATGGGCAAAGAATAGATTGGAGGAGGAGGAAATGGCCACGTCAGGCCAGTTGGGGGAGTGAATTCTTGCGCGTTGGCACCACTCTGGCGCATTATGCAGATTATGCTAGGCTGCCTATACCCGTTGACCCTAACGCGTTCAAAGAATTTATTCCACACCCGATTACTGGTATTCATCTCTGGGACCCCGGTAGCACGCACAATCTTTCCACTCTCAATCCTGTATCGGAAAGGAGTGTGGGACTGCTGAATAACATCAGGCCTGGTGACAAGCTGAACACAGTATTCGCTTCTGACAGGCTAGCGGCAGAGTGCGTAGTTCTGCTGGGACTAGTAGTCGAGGGAGAGTAGGTCGAGCAGGCAGCTTCCAGAACTGGCAGGTACGACTTTCACAAAGGCTTTTGCCGCTTTATGTCACCCCAGCAACACTGTCACCTGTCCCCAGTCTCGGCAGAGTAGGCTGATCTTACAGAAGATGGTGGGGAGTAGTATGCGACCATAAGTCGTCCTAAATGATACAAGCAGCTCCCTACAACTACTGGGTTTCAAACGGGACATGTTGGCACGAACTGGGCTGTACGCCTTGGAGGTTCTTGCCTGCCCTGCCGCTAGGTGGTGCCGAGCGGTCTGGGTTTTCAGTGGCAGCTGGTGCTCATCACCGTAAGCGTAACACGCTGTCGACTGACAGCGGTGACAGTCTGACGTTATAAGAAATAAAGCCTGGGGATTTCTCATAATTCCAATCTCATCTCCACCAGGTGAAGGAGCTCAACCTGAAAATTTATGCATCCTATCCTCCTCATTTTCCTCTTCTCTCCCTCTTTGTCCACAAAGCAGCAACCCTAGGAAACCTGGCTTTTTTAGGCTGCACAGGCCACTGCTCTAGATAGTACTCTAATGCTTAATTTTTTGGAGGGCACCTACCCGGTAGCCTCTGTTTAAACAATTTTGGTGACTGCCAAAAACAGGCACTCAATCTATTCAATTTTTCTGCGTGGCCACCTACCTGCTCCCTGGTGTTGAAAACTTTTTTGGACTGTCACCATACAGGCACTAAATCCTATTCCATTTACTAGGGTCACCTACTGTCCCTCTTGGTTTGAAAACTTTTTGGACTGCCACATAAGGGCACTATCAACATTAAATTGTCTCCAAGCATGCCTCCACACGTTGTCTCCATTGCTACCTCCCAAAGAGTCGCATATAGATGCTCCCCCAGACAGCGTACCCCTTTTCACACGAGGGGTTGTGTCAGGCAGAATTGGGTTGTTTTCAATGGATCCAATCAAAGGTTGTTTACTTTGTCGCCACCCTAACGACCCTGTTTTTATCCACAAAAATACTGGCAAACTTTTTGATAACCATATTATTCACGCTTCTTGGATCTTTGACATTCCCTCCACCCGCCATTATCCAAACTTAAAGAACGCTATCTACACTTAACTTGGTGGAGGCTGGGACCGATATGACCTGGGGCTGGTCATATACTGCCGACTCCGAGGAGTTGCGGGGCTTATCCGGTCCAGGTCCCAAAGGCCTAATATCATCCTCCTCCCCACCCCTCCCCTCCACCTCCTCCGAATTACCATCCGTGGCTGCTCACGGCAGGGGCCTATAACTCAGTCGCTAGCACTCGGCCAGCCAGCAGTGCCGTCGTCTAAGCGACAGCAGGCGGTGCTCAATGATGATCCTAGGTCGATAAAAGGGCAACACCGCCCAAGAGCTATACAGGCAATTCCATCAAACTTGTTCAACTTGTCGGCACACCCACCTGCGATTCTGTATTATCACAAAATAACTGCAAATTTTAACCCATTTACCGATATTATTTGCGCGCTTCGTCGCATTACTGTTTACATTCCCCTCACCACTCCCCCCTTATACGACACGCCTACTCTATATTGATCTTACATAACAGGACTCTATAGAAGTGACGTTTGGGGAAGTAGCCTTCAGGCAATGGGCTGGATTGTGCAAAGCTATCGTGCTGGCAGCGGAGCGCCGCCCATCCAGATCCACTAAACAGAGTTTAACTCGCAGCCACCTTTAATCTACTAATAAGTTTCAACCTCTGCCTTCCATACTATGGATCCTCCTTATGTCAAACGAGCTGTGTCAGCAAAATTTTTCAGGTGTTCATAACGCACAGAATAGTGGGAACTCCTGGGCGCGTCTGTCTGCGCACATCTGGAGCCTGCGTTGCAATCCCAGAGCCAACTATGGATGCACCCATACTGTCGCTTTAATCATGGAAGTCCTCTCGCTGCTGCCTCCAAATGTTCGTCCTCTTTTAAACCGCAGTGTGTCAGGCTCATTTTTCGGGGTTTCAACCATACGTTATGGATCTTGGTCACTTGTCGCCACCTGTACTGTTTCTTTATAGGTTCGACCTAAATATACACTGATGCGACCCTTTGTCCGCGAGGAGAGCGGATAATGCGCGCGAGCGTGACTGCACCTCCTGTGGTCCTCCGGCCACCCATTGGGGCTTGAAGCCTGAGCCAATAGGGTATGTCGCACATGCCACCTCCTCTGGCTGCGCTGCTGCCGCACTGCTGCGCATGCCGGTCCCCTATATTCAGGGCATTATGATGGCGTTTTAGATTCGAATCTAGCTTCATTCTGTTACCACTTGTCCATGGCCATGTTGTTTGGCCCATAATTTTGTGCATAATGGTGGCATTTAAGCAGCCTCAAGGCTCCATGCATGCTGCCCCTGCGTTTCTGTACATTTCCGTGGTTTTTCAGCCTTTTGAGGTTTCCAGCGTGTTTGGCCAAGCTTCCCTGTGCAGAGCCTTGGTCCCCTTGAAAAATGCTCGAGTCTCCCATTGACTTCAATGGGGCTCGTTATTCGAGACGAGCACTCGAGCATCGGGAAAAGTTCGTCTCGAATAACGAGTACCCGAGCATTTTAGTGCTCGCTCATCTCTAATTGCAGCCAATTGGCAAGATCCAAAAAGTAATTTTTTTGCTCATTAATGTACACTCTGCCCCCATCTTCACAGAAAAAAACCGCAGAAAGGCAGATATTTTTGCCGATTTATTAACCCCATTAATGACCATGCCCTTTTTCGTGCTACCATTTTGATCACTTTTTATTTATTTATTTCTTTTATTTTTTGGAAAATGGCAAAAAAGTTGCATTTTTCGACTTTGGGTGCTATTTTCCATTACAGGGTAAATGCTGGGAATAACCGTTATTATATTTTGATAGACCAGATATTTTGGGACGCGGTGATAACATGTTTATGATTTTTACTGTTTATTTACATTAATTTCAGTTGTAGGGAAAGGGGGTGAGGTGATATGAATTTTTAGTTGATTGATTTTTTGATTGATCCTACCATATACTGCTACAGTAGAGCAGTATATGGGGATTTTCTACATACATTACAATGTACAAATCGCACATTGTAATAAATGGGTTAAAAATCGACAGCCGACGGGTCTTTGTATGACCCAAGGCTGTCATAGTAACAGATCGCTTCTCTTCGATGATGCAACACGGAGAGACGATCTTTGACTGCAGTGTTCCTTTCTGAAAAAGATACCTCTTGGAAGGTGGGAGTCTCCTGGTCCCACAGCAAGTCCAGGGGTCAGTGTCTACTTAGGCAATGACCCCAAAAGCCACAAGTGAGGGGAGATTTATGTGCACTGCATAAATCTATTTCAAATTTATGTATTTTCCTTGCAATGCTGATTTTTTGAGAAAACGCTTTGAGAAAACACAGTTTAGCTTTGCAAGTGTTTAAATGTATGCTTGTATTTAAGGCATCACTCCGCATCTGTATATATGCAATTCGATTTTCACAGTTTGAAGGCATTTTTTTACATGGGGTGACTGGCAAGCTGAAGTTTCATTTGGAGAAATCTAAATAGCAGAGACTATGAAACAGTTTTGCCTCAGTTGTTTTTGTAATTTAAAGAACCTTTGCTTCTCCTATTTATAACAAGATGTTTCTCAACAGTGAACAAATTACACTGGAATCAATAAAACAATACTGCTATCAAGATAAAGAAAAGTATGTCATTGTTAATTTTACTGACACTCTCATTTGTATTCATGACGACGACTTACCTAGACTAAATAAGTGTTCCATGAAGAAGAGTTAAGAAATCAGCTGATACCTTTTTAAGGCTAAATGAGTATATTTGATGTTCCACCACAGTTTTGACCTTCCCATGTTCATTTTTCTTACTGACGTTGTAGCTGAACTGGCAACGCAGATGTATGGCCACTATTGTGTTACCTTCTCTGGTGTGCATGACCGATAGCATCCTGCTTCATTCTCCTGGTTCACCACACTACCATGGACCTTAAGGAGTGTATACACATTCATAAACTATCGCCAACCAATCCGAAGGCAAATTTAGTACTATCTTCCAGTTTTAAGGCTGGTGTCTGTTCCTCCACCGCTGACTTCTATCTATTCTGACCTCAACCTTTCCACAACCTTCTTTTACAACATACCAGGGTCATCTGACTAGGCCAAAAGTGTCATCAATAGTCATACGCAGACCAGAACTGCAAAGGCCGGGTCAGTGCCGAATGTCGGTTCCCTAACACAGAATTCAGCAGAAGTTTTGGTTATGATTCACCTCAACCCCCGCTGTTAATGGCAATCCCAAATATTAGCTCTTTAAATACTGCAGGTGCATGCGCGCCACCATATTGATACTGGTGGCAGAGCAGGTGAGCAGCTGTTGTTTAAATGCCACAACTAGCTTTGCCAGCTCCATTTTAAGGGTAATACCTGCAGGTGTTGCCGGTGGGAGTGAGCTCCAAATTTCTGCTACCTCTCATCAATACCAAGATTGCTCTTCAATAGACAGCAGCCTCATGATCCTGAGCGAAGTCAAAATTACTGTACAAGGGTTAAACTATTACTTGGAGAAAACCAGTCTGTTGGCACAACGGCCCACATTTATTAAAGTGTTGGCACCAGTTTTCTGTCCGACTTTGCACTGAAAAGAATGGTGCAGACTGCACACGTATTGATAAAATTTTGTGTCGCGGCTGCACTGTGCACCTAAAGGGGAGTGTTAGTGCTTGTGACGTTCGCCACAATTCTGCAGCATGAACAAAGTGCACCAAAAAGAAAATGATGCACACTCTCTGAACAGTGCAGGGCGTGACAGATTCATGAAGAACGTGCACCATAATTCATGAATCAGGCACCTGCTGAACTCTTTACAGCCAAATTGAACATAGTGCATTTTGCACGGTTTTTGAAAAATGTTGGCCAATGGATCTACAAACTAGTGCACTTAACTTTGCTCCAATTTTTCTACCATTTCTCAAAAAAAATCTATACAATATTACAACATGTAGCAAATCTGGGCTTTTCCAGAAAGCCATTTCTTCCTTATATACAGTTCACTTGGATGGGGCAATTTCTAACACAGTCAATGAAGGAGTTCTACTTTTTCTTGTGCAAAAACCCAACTCTCAAATATCCACAGAGAACTACTTATTATTGTGCAACTGCATAGAGCAAGGGGAAAGATACCATTTTGATGGACAAAGTTGGAGCAGACTTAGCCTTCTTCAAAGTAGATCTCCAGACATGGATAGAGGATGAAAAACCTCCAAACCATCTCTCGACACTAAATTATTGCAAAAATATTTAGAATTACAACAAAAAAGGGGATTTAGAACCAGGTTCCTGTAGAGACATCAAAGATACAATTCCAGAAAATAGGTCACTGTTCAGACTCCTCCGCTATGTGTCTCCTCTCTTCCATATCCATACACAATGGTAATTCTAGAGGAAATCACAAAGGAACATAGCATAGCCTGTAATATAAAAATTATTTTCTTAATTGTAGTTTATTGTAGTCCTTAAAATTTCTTAAAATCTGCATGCAGCACGTCAGCAATTGAACGCCCTATTTTTGCAATAATTTAGAGTGTCAATCCAAGCTTTGGAAGTTTGTTTTAATGCTATTTCTTATCTAAAACATGTATTATTTAGGAGAGATATTTTCTCCCGGCTTGTAGGCGTTCTTTATTTTAATTACCAATTTTTCCTTTACAACGTTTCTGACTTGGCTGCCAATGTGCAAATTAACAGTGAACTATGTGATCCGAAAATACCTCCGTTTTGAAGTCAGCTGTTCATAGGGAGGACAGAGAGACACACAAGGTTAGGTTCAATATGTCTTGTGTCTGAATATCACCTAATGATACGCTGCTGCCTGGAAAGTCAACCCACAATGACATTCTGTGAAATCTGCACATACAAAAAATGTTCTCCTTAAGGATACCGAAAGCTTCAGAAACTTAAAAAAACACAACCTTTTATAAGGACATTCAACTAACTAAAGTCATTAGTTTAAAGTGGATTTTTTACGGAGGGTCAACTTTATGTAATGTGAACCATGTGCTCCATAGTGTTAAAAGTACTGGTTAACAACTCGGGTATTGACCAGAGTCTGATATTTTTTGTGTTAGCTGAGTATAGTTGGTGAGCTTCATGTCATTTACTTCTAAGCTATGGGAGGTGTAAAGTGCTTTTACTAAACCGTTACATGTTGAAACTGCTCCACAAGATGAACCCTTCTATACCAAACATCTGTAGCATTGTTGGGCACTAAGGGCTTCTTTATTTATGGGGACCTCTTTATTTTCAAAAAACTATTTTTTAATTGTTACTCCAGGTTGATCTCCATCTGGAACCAGCGGATTGCACCTTCAAACTCTAGGTGAAATTAGTGCCGGACTGAAGGGTAGATCTCTACCAAATGCCAAATTTCAGGACTATGAAGCACCTTTGTGCCCTCCTTTACACCACCATGGAGAAGTTCATGTAGGTGTGGTCTCCTTGAGACTCCTCCTATTACTTCTAGTATCGACTTTTAGAGACCGTCTTTGCAAATTAGAATGAAACAGTTTTGAAACAGACTCATACCCTTTTAAGTTATCTTGTCTTCTGGCTATGTTAGGCGATTGTCAACGCCCTACAGCTTTTTTTGTAGTTTAATGGATATTAAACATATTGTACATTTTTATTATAAAATTTAGTGGAGAGAAAAAAAACTGTTGCAGACACTTAAAGCGTAATGGAACGTGACAAAATTAACTCAATAGTGTAGATGAAAGTAAACTTGTATTATATTATATAAAAGAAATCTGTTCATTCTTAGCCTCCTCTTGTTGTCAATCTGTATATGGAAATTACGATACCCTGCTCACTGCAGGAGAAAAAAGAGCTGAAAAAAAGGCACAGAGAAGTCATAATAATTTCTTCAATTAAAAAAAATGCTTAAGAGGTTTAATTACTCTTTAAAATTTCTTATGCTTACTGTAAATTCCACACAATGAATGAGTCTTTGTTCAATTTTGTGTAATTAACACCTGGAGGATTGTTTAGGCTTTCAAAAAGAAAAGCATATTTTATGTTTTTCAATGTACAATTTCCTCAACATTTTTTTCATCTGGGCTTTTTTGCAGTATGAGGGGAAAAAGATAATAATTTAATATGCTGGGAAATTAAATGGGTTCTCTGCCACTTTTTTTTTTTTTTTTTAAAGTAAAATGTTTAGGAGGTTCACTGTACAGTAGTCGTGGGCAAATTTTATAAAAATTTGTTTCGACCAGGTTAGCCGAATTTTCTGAGAAAATTAATTTCGACCCGAATCTAATAGTGTCGAATCTTGTTAAAAAAAACAGGCATTTCCTGGCTACAGATATCATGTTGGGTGTAGTAGAACGTTGTGCCATGCTCAAATATGTATAGGGAGCGTGGTTTGGTCTTCAAACAATGCTTTGTTTTAGTATGACATGCACATGACAGCCTCCGCTCTTAGAATCGCTTCACTCTTCCCTTCCATGTTCACTTACATAGGCCAACTTCACCAAATAAGCGAAGCCTGACAAGGTAACGTCTGTGCCAGCTCGAAAGGACCGAGCTGAGGGCATAGAAACCACTATAACATCAAAGAGTGCACTCTATTTACACTGACATCAGAGGATTCTATAGCGTTTAACAGAACAGGTTCTGTCGTAATCTGATACATGTAGAAACCCCTCAGAAGAGTGGAGAGGGTGTCGGCAGTAATTTTGCTTTGGCGTCACTGATCATTTTTCCCTTCTTTTCATCCGTCAGTGTCTGCTTTCAAATCAGTCAATAATCCATTATCAGTATTGCTAAAGCCAAAAATAAACAGGAGTTGATCCAAAACAGAGAAGACCAGTAAATGGGATATTTGCATGTCCTCTGTGTTCTGTATCCACTCCTGCTTTTGGCTATCAATCCTGCAGCTTTTCATTCCTTCTGACAGATGAAATGAAGGGGAAAACCAAACATAGTGGCAATGTCATAGAGTGCTGGAGGGTGAAGACATCATTATAGAAATCACAGGGTGTTCCAGGGAGACAGCGGTCAGTTGGCAGCAGCACGAGTAGGCTGCAGTGTGGCTCAATGACAAATTATGGAGGTGGCAGCAACATCATAGGCCACAGAGTGGCACAATGCCAAAGTGTGGATTTGCCGGCATCAGCAGGAGGTCAGAAAGCGGCACAATCACAGTGTGTGTAGGTGCGCATCAGCAGTAGCATAAGGCCAGAGAGTGGGAACATCGCATATTAGCCTATGTTGGGGGAGGCTGTTCTGTCATTGCAACTCGATGAGGATGTGCTTAGCTTTGTAAGAATGGATGAAATGCATGCACAGTTTCCTGGCCATTTTTAGAATGTCTTGCAGATGGGTGGAAGACTTCAGGAACCTTTTGACAACCAGATTGAACACGTGCACCATGCAGGGCACATGGACCAGCACGGACGCAATGGGGCTTATTTACCAAGGGTCCCATGGCCGCATTTCCATCGGGTTTTCCAACGTTTTCAGGGATCGCGCCGCTGGGACAGGGATTTAGAAGGGGATTATGTCACACGTGATTGGATTGTGGCACATCGGCAACGGCTTTCATGCGTCAGAAATCGGGGGCAGGCCGTCGGTCGATCCCACTGATTCGGACAGAGTGCGGGATTGAACTTCGTGATGCAAGCCATGCACTTACATGCACTGGGAAGAAGATGGTGAACTCCGGCGGACCTGAGCGGGGAGCGATACATGCAGGATATCGGGCGCACAATGTAAGTGAATCGTGGCACAGTGCATTCTCGTTGGACACTCCGGATCGGGGAACGTGCAGGCCAGGTAATTAAATGTGCCCCAATGTTTCTCATATTGTCTGTCTCCATGGTTCCGATTTGCAGTTGTCGCGGAGAAAGACAACTTCGTTCGCCCAGGCAAACCAGGTGTAGAACTGAGTGACACCGCTGTGCCCTGCACACGTGGTATGATGGAGCAGCACTTAGACTTGTGGAGGCTGAGGTGCTGGTGGAGGAGGAGGAGGAGGGGGCAGACATTGGCACAGGAGCAGCAGTTTGACAATGGAGGAGTAATCTGCATTTTTTTGCAATGGGCCTTAAAGGGCATGTACTGGCCCTGACCGTAGTTACAGCTCCACACGTCCGTGCTGCCGTTCACCTTGGAAGAAACCGATAAGCTCAAGGACTAGCCCACCTTCTGTTCTACATATTTATAAAGGGCTGCTACTGCCTTTTTGGAATATAAATTTCGGCTTGGAACTCTCCACCTCGGTTCGGCCCAAGCCATTAGTTCCCTGAAGGGTGCAGAGTCCACGACTTGGAAAGGGAGGGACTGCAGTACCAACAACTTGGACAGGAGCACGGTCAGCTTCTGCACCTTAGGATGGCTGGACGCATACAGTTATCTCTTTGTAATCGCCTCATTCAACGACATGCGTAGCGGGGAGCAGGAGTATCTGGATGTCAAAGACAAACGGCTCCCTTTGGCAGAGGTGCTGGAGCCTTGACTGGTTGAAATGGCATGTGTGCCACTAGGTGCTGCTGCTGTTGCGTTGGCAGAATAGACCTCCACATCTGTTCAGAGTTTTCCCAAGCCATTGGATGGTAACGGTGCATGTGTTGATGCAGGGCCGTGGTGCCAACGTTAGCTCCCTTCACTTTCTGCCCGCAGATTCTACATAAACACACGCTCGGCTCCTCTGGTGTCTTAACAAAAAACTGCCACACCGCCGAGTTGGTGATTTTACCGCCAACACTCTGCACTGAGTGACTACGCCGCTGCCTTGCTGAGCCCCTGTGCCACTGCTTACTTGGACTTGCAAAGTGGGTTTTGTACCCCACAGCCATTTAGCTCCTGTCCTCGCACTGCTGCCACTCTGCTGACTCACGGCCACATTAGCGACTGGCAGCCTGCTTCGCTGCCTGACGCGCAAGCTTACACCCTATTCTCCCGACGATGATGATAAAGCCTGTTGGAAATATGACATGATGTGGCTTGAGACAGTTTAAGGGTCTTTGTGGACAGAGGAAGAACTAAGCCAAAAATGCCTACATTGCCCCTAATAAAGATTGTAGAGACAGCTGCATGTGATAACAATGAACTGTGCTATTACACCTGCATGGGATGATGGGCAATGTGTGTGAGCTATGTGTGTGTGTATATAAGATGGTATACAGATCTTTAGTCAGAGCACTTGCTCCCCTACCATCGCTCTGTCCCTTAATTAGTTTACCCTCTATGTGTATTCCCCTGTATTGTACCCTTAATAAATCCCCTATAAAGATCCATTGAATATTGTTGTTAATTTAATATTAACTGGCACCCCAAAAGCAAGCAGATTTTACAAAGCCCTTGCTTCACTTGGCTCCTAAGTGCGATCGTCAACATGATCTTTGATTTGTGATTCCTTGTCACTGCTTTTCTCTTCAACGGTCTCCGTATGCACAGCCTGACCAGTTGCAAGTGCAACATAACCTCCCATGCCACTCTCCACATCTCTACTTTCCCACCTACTGCACGAAGAAGTGGATGTCTGCCCCACCTCTAGCCTGCCAAGCAGCTGCTGACTGTCCTCAAAGAGTGTCCTCGCTGTATAGTGGGGCTGAGCCCAGACCACCTAGTAGATCTCTGGCTGAGGGAAATGAACAGGACAGAGGCTGGTTGAGGACAGGTGAGGGCTGCTGACCTGCTCCTGGGCCATGCTAACTAAGGGTTTTCAGCTGACCAACCCACGCACTCTTGGCTGGTAGTCAGATATCATTTGGGAGGAAGTCGATAACCTAGTCAACCAATCGAGAACCTATGGGTAGGTAGATGATCAACACACTACCGCTAGATGACAACGTCCCCTTACTGTGCTGCGACCTATGCCTGCCCCACCTGCCACCTCTCTGATAATTTATTTTGCGTTATCCAATTATGTGGATTTTGACCCGATTTCTTGATATCTACTTATTATACAAACAAAACTATAAAATTTTGGGGAATACGACCTTAAAAACTGACACCCTGGACTTTGAGCAAAAAAAAATCACTCCATCAGGTACTGAGTCAAGCCGCTAGACTAGATGCTGAGACAGCACAGTGTCAGTATGAAATGATGGGATTACAAATGGCCGTCTGTTTTTATAGACTGTGACATCACATAAGCCTGCTGGTCGCTGATTGCTTACATGTCGGCACATGCGATCGAGGGGTGTCCTTCTTCTTCCCAGAGTCTCTGCCCCACATAACACGTTGAGCTCGCAGCTTTTTGCTAATAAAAAATGGAAAACAAATTAGTTCCCCGACATCACTGTAAACTCGGATTCATGCTGAACTGACTTTTCCGAATTTCTAAACAAATCCAATTCGTTAGAATGATTTTCGCCCATCTCTACTGTCAGTATAAAAGATTGCTAAATTATGTTGTAGATGTGAACAGACTTTATGTTTTCCTACTTTAGAAAAACAAAACAGCTTTAAATAAGACTCATTTTCTCAAGTTGCCATATTCTCCATGTACCAATAGCTTTGACTTTTATTTCCTCACTCACAAGAGCATTGTTTGGGGTTGTTTTGTGTGGGAAGAGAAGGCATTAATTGGTAGTTTTGTAGTAAATCCAACTCTTAAGTGTTTTTATTAGAGTCTTTGGAGGACGGAAACAATTTGCACTTTTTTAGCTCTACACAGCTACCAGCTTTAATTTGATTAATAAGGTTTGTTTAAACACAATATAGAAATGCTTCATGGAACAAGGAAGCATTTTAGTATTTCATGTTTTTTTACTAATTTTTTCCAATTTATAAACCTTTATTTTCTTTCGATTTCTTTATTTTATAAATAAAGAAATATCACCTTTATAACTTGTGAAGTTTTGTCTAATGGTCTGCACCATAGTCTAAACAGGGGTCGAAATCCATTGAAATGCAGAGTGCCTACCCATAAGCCTAAGGGAGCACCTTAACTAGCAGCGACCCGAAAACCACAACTAGATCCGTTGTTTATCAGCACACTCAACAAAGTAGTGCACTTCCTAAGCCCACTTGAACTATATAGTTCCAAAACATTCTACCCATTGGCACCCCAATCTTCATTATCCCTTTGATTTTACTCCGATAAGCTTCCATTGTGTGACATACCTAGAGACTATGAAGAACAGCCCAACAGCAACCGAATAAACTAAACTTAGAAAAATAAAACTCCAGATTACAAACTTCCCCCTTTTTCAGAATGCCCAACCAAAAATGAAATAATAGCAACCCTTTCTTAGAAACAAATGTTGGGTGTACTGGATCTATTGATAGTTAATATCAATTGTGGATGTAATTGCTCTTCAAATTAGTTTCTTTGAAATCGGGAACTGTGAGGTTTTTGTTTTCCAATGCCAATTGTTAATCTTGGCATTAAACCAGTATTAAAAAATCGTAAACACTTGAAAGGTACTTGAAAAAATATGCTTGTGTCCTCAATTAGATCGTAACAGCTTGGTGTTCAACAATACCACTTTTTGTCAAAGAGAACAATTTCAGTTTACACATTTTGCCCCTAAGTGAGGCCACTTACAATTATGACGATATCTGCACCGGCTAGCGAGATACACATGATCATTTGTTACATAGCTTCATTATGAGCCCAGCTCAAATCCTTAAAAGCCAGAAATACTTATTCATAAAGCATTAAATTGTATTCACATGGTGTGTAGATTAACCTTCAACATTGCTGTGTAAATTGAAGGTTCTCCAATTAATGCATGCTAAAATATATAGCTCATAAACGAAGAGATAACGAAATAGGTTACAAAATTATACATACTTCACAAGCACCAAAATGCAGATGTTTGAAATAGAAATTGTTCAGCAGATGAAAACTATGGATGGGGAAGTATTGCATCCATGTTAGGCTCATATATTGTATCCGATTTACCATTACGTTGCAACCTGCCCGATACGCATGCAAGAAAAGGGTTGAGTACATACCACAGCTTGTCCTAGATGAGTCTCCTTGGAAGCTTGACGTTATGCTATGATATCAGTATTTTCTCCATGCTCAGTTTTGGAAACGTCTAAAACCGTAATTCTGACTAGACCCCTCTCACTTACTATTCAATGCATACCTATAATTTGTTCACAGTATAACCATCAAGAAATAGTGGTCACATGACCAGAGAAAGAGTGGTCATATTTTCTTGCAAGGAACTATTTGACCCCGCACACCCGCGTTGGGAATATGGAAGACAGAATCAATCAACCTTCCATATGAAGCTGTTATAAAGGCAAAAAATCTGTACAGATAAAATTTGGACAATCGGGGTGTATGGTGTGACCCCAATCTGACCACATTGGGGCACATTACTTACCCGATCCTGTCGCGATTACCCGATCCGGAGGACCGATGAAGATGAAGTCCGGAGCGATTTACCAAGATTGTGCGCCCGATATCCTGCATGTGTCGCTTTCCCGCTGAGGTCCGCGGAGTTCACCTTCTTCTCCGGTGTATGTGAGTGCATAGCTGCCACACAATGTTGAGATGTTAAATCCCGTGCGTTGTCGATTCCCCCCCCCCCATGTGTGGCGTGAAAGCCGGCGCTGATGCAAAATCCGATCGCATTCGCCAAAATCCCCAGTTAAGGGGCACAAAATAAAAAAATCGGGAACCCGACAGAAATGCATTCCGCCTTATAAATGTGCCCCATATTCGCCCCACAGATTTAGGACAGCCCAATCAGAAATCTCGATGCTCTATAGGGCGTATACACAGCTGAGGTAACCTGCTGTTAAAAGCCCTATTCAGCAACTTTTCATTGTTGAGAATAGTTACATACGCACCTAAGATGTGATTATTGAATACTGACTATTAAGTAAGTTTGCACCTACTATAGTTATTTTGCTCGTCGTGCCTAGGGGATGCACCACAGAATCAAAGTTACGTGATTTGTACTTGTCTGATTTCTGTATTACTATGTGCAACTACATGGGGGTCATGACTAAGGCACGAGTCGCGGTTTCCCGACGTGTTACCCGAATATTTCCGATTTGCCGCCGATCTTCCCCTGAATTGCCCCGGGATTTGGCACACGCGATCGGATTGTGGCGCTCGGCGGGGCATTGGCACGCAACGAAAATTGGTGGGGGGTTTGGCCGCACGAAAACCCGGCGGATTCAGAAAAACCGCCGCATTTAAAACAAAAAGTGTCGCGGAGCTTGCACTTACCTTCACTCAGCCCGCTCGGTGTATTCCAGTGCGTTCGGGGGAATTTCAGCGCAGCAGCGCACCTGGTGGACTCGGAGGAACTGCTTAATAAATCGGACGGACCCGAATCCAGCGCAGAGAACTCGCCGCTGGATCACAAATGGACCGGTAAGTAAATCGCCCATTGTGTATTCTGATATGCCTAACATACTGTATATCTTCATCGTGGAGAAGCTGAAATGTCTATAAGTCCATACTGCCTTCTTTATATACATTCACATGATACATGTAATCCTGTTGTTGCCTTTTAATGACAAACCCAAGACAACTGCATGCATTGCAACAGTCTTTGCTTGTTGTTTTTTTTACCTCTACATAAAAAACAGTTTAACCCTAATGACCAGGCCCTTTTTCATTTTTGCCGTTTCCATTGTCAATGTAAAGAGCTGTGTGGGATTGTTCTCTGCGTAAAACTGTATGGATAGTGATTTCTTTGGGTCGGTGTGATCACGGTTGATACCCACTTTATAAAGGTTTTATGTTCTCAAGCATTTAAAAAAAAATAAACCTCCTGTACAAAAAAAAAAAACAACAATCTTCATTTTCCATTTAATAATATTTTTCATTATATCAGTGGTACGGAATGTGTTATCTTTTTTAGCGACTGGTGACAAGATTTTCAATGCTACTGTAGGCCTATCATGACCTTTTTGATCACACTTTTTTGCCATTTTGGAAAAGATAAAAAATCAATAAGTGGCATTTTCAATTTGGCAGCTATTTCTGTTACAGGTTAACACCATCATAGTTTGGAGAAGCTAACATTGTATGATTTTCGGTTTACTTCACATCAGTGCGCAGAAAATGGGGGGCAATTAGAATTTGTTAGGTTTTTTTATTAGATTTTTTCTGTAATCTATTTTTCGTCCCCCCCATCACCATCGATCGCACGACACCCACCCCCATGACTTCACAGGGGGCGGCAATTGAATTCAAACATGCCGATGTCCACGCGTGCCGGGATTTATGCCTCCAACATGGTTAACACCGCAATCAGGGAAAGCACTGACTGCGGGTGTTACTCATGAGGTTTGCTGCAATGTGGCCACCTTATAGCCCCATGAGCCAATTCCATACAGTGGGAGCCGACACGTGTGAGATACTATTACGCACATCGGTAAAGTGTTAAAAAAAGAATGGTTACATAGCAGACCTGGACAATAATATATAAAAACTCAACTACACTATGTACAGTTCAGCCATTTGCCCCAGATTTAACGCTCCCATTGTACAAAAAATTGGGAACGTAGTGCCAATATGTTTGGGTAAGAATTGATAGAGAAAGATTCAGTGAACAAGACTTGAGAAGTGTCATAAGGAAAGATGGGGCCGGTCCTCATACACAGAAGTTTAGAAGCCAGTATAAACAATGTTTTTTTTTTATTTTCTCAACATAAATAAGCTGCATTTATCAGATGTGTTCTGTATTTATGGATATGTAAAGTGTCTATAACGCAACATGTTTGACAAATACGCATGCACTTGGAAGCATTATACATGCAAAAAAACTTTTTTTTTTTTTTTACATTTGTGATACTGTGATTTTTGAAGTCCATCCGGCTCGCTGAGAAAGTCATGGCTGTTTTGCAGGTGTTTCTATTTTGAAGTGGAGGCCTCATTCCTGAACCCGAACTTTTTCATTTATCTCAGCCTGCAGAGAGAATGAAAAAAGGATTTAGGAAAAGCTGCCCTCCGCTGTATGTCTGTCTTTGTCGGTTTGACATATCCATCTAGTCCTTTACATTGAGTATTACACTTCCATGCCTTCCTGTTTTACAGACATTTACAAACACCCCGCCTGCTTTCTAGTGATAGCTGCTATCTATTAGCTGGACACATCACGATAACATTTGATGAAGGATATAGGGCTGCTATATATAATTGTTAGGTCAATTAAATATTCAAATATATGCACAAACATTACTAATGTGATTGAAAATCAAGGTTTAACCAAATTTCAGTTTCAGAAATATTAAAAAATGTAGTAGATCGCTCTCTGTAGATGAATCGTTTATAAATCCATATTTATGTTGCATATGTGGTGTCCATTAGCCACCTGAATTTCTGCATTTCGCACAAGAGTCTGGGGCATTAGAAGAGGGAGGGTGAGCGTAATTATGGATAAAACACAAGAACCCTGCCAGGAAATCATAGTTTATACGGTTGAAAAAAAGACACTTGTCCATGAAGTCAACCAAGGGAGGAAGGATGCATGATGAAGCGATTTAGGGGAACACTTCATATAACATCACCATCAAGTTCTTAGGTGTTAAAAATGCATCTAGACCTTCTTGAATGCTCTCGCTGTCCTGCGTGACCAGCGCCTGGGGCAGGCTTATTCCACAGATTGACAGTTCTCACTAGTAAAAAAGTCCTGTCGCCTCTGGTGATTAAACCTGATTTCTCCAGACGGGACAGTGACCCGCGTCTGTATGATGTTGATTAACCTGAAACAACTTTCCACCATAATTTTGTATGGGACTCATTCATATATTTATATAAATTTAATGTCCCCTCAAGTCATAGCTTTTACAGACTAATAAATCTAGTATATGGTTTTACAATGTTTGTAGAAAAATGGCATTAATTCATGCAGAATAGATTGACTCAAAAGACCAAGCAATGGCAGGGTAAAGATTGGTTAAATGGGCGGGGCAGGATGACGATGTATTCATGGCTCAAATCCTGTCACCAGGCACTAGGACTGATCAAGTACTGAAGGCGACAGTTGAACGGTGATGTCACTTATCATCGGAGAATTAGTGGTCTTCAAATAAGCCCTTGCGTCAACGAGATTTTAAGGGCTTCTTGTTCCACGACAGAGAAACCGAACGAGTGCATTTTTTAATGGAGCACAATTGAACACTATTATTAAGCCCCTGCACCAGTTTTGTGCTGACTTCGCACATTGTCCGCGAAAACTGCTGCACATGTATTTAAGAAGTGTCTATGATACATATGTTTGCGCTACAAGTAGCCGACGGGACACACAAATTCTGCACTGAAAGGGCTTTATAGGACTGAGCAAACATTTATCATGCAGAATTGTGTTGCACGCCCTATGTTAGAGGTGCGCAAAAAAAATGTTGGTTACTCTGGTCGGAGCAGTGCAGGGAGCACCAGATTCATGAAGAACGTGCACCACAATCATGAACCTGGCGCCCTCTGCACATTACATAGAGCATATCCTAGTCGAACCATTTTAATTTTACTGACCCAAGAAGTTAATGGGCCAGGGAAAATGGATAGGACATTTTGATAGGATTTGAGTGCTGTCTGGAAAAAGAAAATCTTGCCTATACTAACTGCATTTTAGGGACAGAAACATTTTTTTATGCCAGATGTATACATCTCATGCATTACAAACAGCACACCGATACAAGAAGATGCAATTCCGCTGTGCTCATTTGGACGTTAAAGAAACTACCATCATAATCAAGCATGATGAACCAGGTACACCTAAAAGCAATCGCTCATCCAGGAGAGGTCGGTAATGTAGTTTAAATTGTATCCATGGCCTCCTTTCTTGCAAAAATCACATTTATAAAATTATGCTAATCAGCCTGAAGGGCTACCCTACCCCTCTCTGATCTGGTGTTACAGGACTGTGTACACTGTCTATCTCAACTTCCTCTTCTCTCCACTTAGTGTAGGACAGTACGGGAGATCCGTTGTGGAGTTATATTACAGTTATTTACAGTGTACAGTCTGTACTCCATGAATCAGTAGAGTGGGCTAGTGTAGCCTTCAGGCCGTCATTAGCATAATTTGGCTAAATGTTGATTTTAGACGGGAGAGAAGCCCTGATAATGAAAATATAGAAGATTACATTAGCCGTAGTCGGTGCAGGATCTATGACCTAACTGTTCCTTGTTTATAATCTTTAGATTTACTTAAGAGGATCTACAACGACGGAGGAAGCTGATGACGTTGCAAATGGCCTGAGGGGCTCCAAGTCTCATAAGTTAATAGAGCCTCAGAGCCCTCAGGTCATTTGCTATGACAGTAGTTTCACCTGGTGGTAGATTCCTTCATGTTCCCAGTTTTGCCCGACCAAGAAGGTTTACAGTACCTGCTGCCAGCAACACTGTACATGACTTTTCGCATGAGTTTAATGGGTTTTCTTGTCTATTTTAGGGCAGCAAACGAGACCGTTAGCACGCACTTCACAGTCTTATATAAGTAATGATACAAAAATTGTAAAAATTTCTCAGGATATTGGATTTCGACAAATGTATACATTCATGATATATGGTGGTGATTCATATCGGTGAAGATGTTTAACAGACGAAAAACTCAATTTGCGCTGAATAAAAGGCACAAATATGATTTGCAGGAAAACCGTTCTGTTTAAGAAAACATAACAGCGCCTAGGTTTCTATATCTAAGACCCCAACATAAATATCTCTAGGTTTCAGCTTTTTATAAAATGTCACAGTCCACGTTGCACACTTTCTTACAATAACGTGTACTTAGCCGGCTTATAATCAAAGTCATGTTCAGACAAGTTAACAAGTTATTCATGAGATAAGTCGAGTTTCATGAAGACGTTACAATACTTGTGTGGAACATAAACTCATCTGAGTATTCTTAGCCCTTTTGTGTTTATTGACGGACACGAGAAGTTATTTTCGGCTTAAAGAGTATTAAAGTTCTGGCACTCTGTATTTTATATACACTGGTTACTTACTTTGGTAATGGATATATGTCCATGAGTAGTGCATGATGAATAAACAGTATTTCAAGTAATAAAAAAAAACTTAAAAAGCAAAATAAAATCATGGACAAATGAAATGTATACAATAATAACTAAAATACAAATAAATTGGGGAATCATCAAGGGTGTAGTTGTTAGGCCAAAAATTGCCAAACTGCCCCCAACCCAGAAGTCCTCAGAGGACCCTACTCGGACCACCTAATAGCTGACACACACCAACATCATTAGAAAAAATATTGCCATGCTCTCAGGGATAAGACATTTTCTATAATTTGGCAGCTCGGGAAATTGGCTCATATGTGAAATTGTATGTTTGAACACGGCCATATGCATTAGCCTCTTTAACAATACAGGGGAATGGTATGGCTAGCGTTAAATCAACTGGATAGACATGGCCAAAAACAAAGTTTTCATGCAGGGAAGAAGAATCAGATAGTCTATTGTGGCTTCTGGGATTGATTGAACCACACAATTGTAATCGTGACCATTCTAAGGATATATCGGCTAACTTATTGGGGAACATTACTCACCGTCCGATGGAGTTCACAGAAACTTTTTCATTGTCCGACGATAATGTAGCTGTGCCGCTGAGATTTACTATGAGCGTGGCTGCAGATATTTGCATGTGTTGTTGTCCCCGCTTCAGGGTATGATGGAGTTACCTTCTTCTTCTGGTGCATTGTAAGTGCTTGACCTTGCGACACATTTAAAGTTAAATCCTGCGCTCAGTCAGAACAGCACGCCCCCCCCGATTTCTATCGCATGAAGCATGCAGCTGTGGGCCAAAACAAACAGTCGCAATGTACACATCACCGTAATACCAGTCACAGCCATTAGCAAAAACCCTAAAACGACATAAAAATGCATTGAAAGTGCGATACGCGGACTACTTGTTTTAAAAAATAATATTAAAACAAGACTAACCAATGTAAGCCAATGCTCGAATGAAACACACTATTGGGGTCATTACTAAGGGTCCGAATGCCGCTTTTTGTGGGTTTTGCAATTATTTCGTTTTCACGGAATTGCCCGGGGGTTTTTGGCCCAGCGTGATCGGTGATTGTGTCGTCATTGGCCCAGCTTGATCACGCAAATGGGGTAGTTGAAGTGTAGACAACTCCGACTGCATTCCGGGAACAAAACGCGGCATTTAAAAAGGCAAATCGCAAGACAGCACTCACATGCACCGGGATAAGAAGTGAACCTCCGGTAAAGAAGAAGCGAACAGATGCAGGAAATTAGATGATGGCACGATCTAGTGATCACAGGCAGACCCCGAATCTTCGTCGGACCAACGCACTGCGGGATGCGAGCTACAGGAAAGGGTGTAATAAATGTGGCCCCAGTAAGTCCGTAGCGAACGACAAGAAGACGGGATAAAGTGAGACAAAATAGAGGTAAGTAAGTGAGAGCCCGGAGCCGTTTCACTGTGGGGCCAGAAACCTAAATTGGATGGGTTCTAATGGAACTATAACCTTAGGAGGCCAAAAACTTCACATGAATTAATGAAATATGCATCTTGAAAAAAATTTTTTACATTTTATAGATTTAAAAAAATGTATAAAATTTAAGAAAATTATTTACCAAAGAATTAAACTCTTGTTGGCTATGACTGCGATTCCTATAGAGAACTTTAGTACTGTCGCCAGGCATTGGTATAGTTATTTATTCCCCTGATATGATCAATTCAAATCACATTTTCAAGACTGATCTGCATTTTTCATCTCTTTATAACATGATAACAGATCCAGAGTCCAATGTTTATTGCGACCAAATTGTATGTACACTATATAGAACCTGTTCATCTGCTTTGAATTTCAAACATCTAAACAACACTTCCCCTCATACATTCCCCATAAAAAATGCAAACATTCCACTTTATCAGTACTTAAAAGTTCTACAACTGCCTATCGAAAATTCTCTTTCTGTGTTTTTTTCAAGGGTATTAAACCAAACTCTACTTCCCAAAGTCTAGTTTAACACCATCTGCTCATGGTTGCTCTTAAACTGCTTGTGACTAAATTATTTTTATAGTATTTACAACATTTGGGAACAAATTTATGACATTACAATATCCCATAATCTGTTTAACATGCAGGCCCGGAAATCCAGTACTCGGGAATTGCGTAAAAATTGTCAAATTAAATTAGCAAAAGCACTGTAGCAATATCATAGGCGCTATTATATGTATAAAATATAGTTAATTAATATTCGTATATAAGATTTAACTAAGGGTTTTCAGTAGTGATTTCCTTGGTGACAGTGAGTGAAAAACACATTTGTTGTGCTAGACCAACAATTTTTGAGAGGCGCCGGATCTGCTTCAGCCATGGAGTATTCTCCTTGGTTCAGGGGTGCAACAACGAGAGCTAGTTAATGTCTCTGAAATGAAAAGTAACGTTCCTGGTCCTGAGGTGCACTCATTGGCCAAAGCTTGTCAAACCCATAGAAATTATGTCCGTTCTATGGGCTGCGTAAACAGAGTGATGAGTAGGTCGATTGGGTGATATGTTTTTTTCGTCCCAACCCCAGCCTTGACAACTATAGGTTTTCCAGGTTTCTGGAGAAGCATTGTTAAGGTCTACCTATGCTCACCCCCCTCTCCACTTCTATACATTCTAAGAGATGTGCATCTAGTTCAGGCAAAAAAAAAATAACAGGTATGACCTACCAACCCCCCAATGTAAAATCTGTGTTTTTCAAGGATTTATTGGTCTGGGTTTTGCCTTCACCTACACTACAAACTCCTATAGGAAGGCCCAAAATTTGCATTAATTTCCTTCAAGCAGATAATCCTAAGGTTGCTCCAATACACTAATATGATCTCTTATGAAACTAACAAATCCAACCCTCTAACAGTCGCGAGGTTTTGTAAGATGTCACTCGTGATACTTGGACTGCTTGGAAAATATCTTCCTTATCTCCGTTTTTGCTTAAATAGGTTGAAAGGGTTTTTATATTTTTTTGATTTGTTCCCCTTCCTATGAAGATACAAAAATATCATATATATAGGCCTGTAGATCCAGTGGTCATCTGGCAGCATGAGTATACAGGCTGCTCCTGGCTTAAGGACACCTTGACTTACAGGAGGAAACCCATAGTTAAGACGGACCCCTCTGCCGCCCTGTGACTCTGGTGAAGTCTTGTATGGCTTTAACTATAGTCCGCAGACTGCAATGATCAGGGCGTAGGGTCTGTAAGAGCTGTATTGAATCCTTGGTCAGTCACAGCAAAAAAATGTGAAACCACTTGTCACTGGGTGCACAAAAAATAAAAAAAATTTAGATCTACAAATGATAAAAATATACATTCAACTGATACAAATTAACTTAAGAACAAACTATGGACGCCTATCTTGTACTGTACCCGGGATGTCCTGTCTAGGCCGATTTTGGGGAAAAACAAAAAAGAACTTAGAAAAACTCCTTCGACTTTCAAAACATTTTGAATCTGAACGAGCCTTAAGGGCCTTAATTTTCGTCAAGTCTAATAAAATACAATTTTATGTAAAAAAAATTATGCCAGCAAATCACTAACCGCGCAGAGACAAAGGGGGACCATTGGCATAATGTAAGTTCTAATTTCCATGAGTAAATGCAGGCAATATTTTTACCATTTCTGTAAAGGCCAAAGAACAAGGAATAAGACATATGATGATTTTATGTGAATGTGTAATAAGTTTGTTTGGATTCTGCCATCTGTTGTATGTAGAATTTAAATATTTTAAAATGGAGTTAGGGAATAATATTTATATTCTGGAAGGATGCCAGAATCTAAAACTAACTAAGAGGGGACACGGCGAGTAAAAGGGGGGGCTATTGGAAATAACATCTATTTAGTCGAGTTGATCGTTCACAGTTGCATTTTCTATTTCAGGAAAAACTTATTAGAATAATAGGATCATTCGCATCCACAGTCCTTGCTACAACTGGAATAAGAACAGCTTGGAAGAATAGAATCTAAATACAATTGTCTATTAGCATAAGTATGATATTTTAGCAGGGAACCTGTACAATTGAGTGATCTATATTTGATTGAGCATTCTTTGTTCTGAAAATGATAAATGTTTAAAAAGGTTGGGGGTCTTGTGGTAGTTGCACACAATCATACCTATTAACATAGTGGGAATAACCAACAAATTAATAAAAAGTGATACATTTTAAATTTGAACATTTTTTACACACATACATTATAAAATTCCCTAAAAGATTTTAGTCCATTTTATGATTGTTTTAACATTCAACATTCTTTTTAAATATTAATAAATAAAAAAAGTGAATACATATTATATTATAGCTGGTGGTATTCCCTTGTTAAATAGGGTATCTATGATCTTAAAGGGCTACCCGTTATGAGATTGGTAGGGGGAAGTTCCCTTTTGGTTTTTCAGTTGTAACAATGGGGCACATTTATCGGCCTGGTCCTGCGTCGCGATCCCCAATTCGGATGGTCCGACGAAGATGAAAAGTACGGCACGACTCACCAAGATCGTGCGCCGAGATTACTGCATCGGTGCTTCCCCCGTGAGGTTCAGCCGGAGTTACCTTCTTTGGGGTATGCGAGGCATGTTTGCGACACAACTTGAGATGTGTAAATCATGCGCGTTGTCCGAATCCATCGGAGAGTCCGCCGGCCTGCAATCCCAATTTGTGCACGTGACAAAGCAGGGCGCCGCTGCGGGGGGGGCCAAAATTCGATCGCGGTGCGCCAAAAACCCCAGTTAGATGCGGGGCAAATGGAAAATTTGGAAACCCGACGAAATGCGTTCCGTTGGACCTTAGTAAAATGTGCCCCAATATCTATTAACAAGAAAATATAAAAGGTATTCATATACGACAGGCGGTCCTTATGAAGAACAATATGACTTAAGACGACCCTATTACAACAGACCCCTGCTGTGTGTTATTTACGTGTACTTTTAGCCTTCGATAAATAAACAGTCTATAACAGTTTAACCGACGTGTCTACAATCGAAGCTTATGCTAATCCTGAGTTATTATGACCAATCCAACATTTTTAAAACCCTGTTGTAGAAGACGACCAAAAAATTTTTCCACGGGTATTTTTTTTTCCCAACCATTATAAAATATACAGTTCCGACTTTACAGACAAATTCAACTTAAGACAACCTAAAGACTATCTTGTAAGTAACGTTGGGGCCTGCAGGTGTATCTATATTTCTCGAAGTAACTTCAGCACTAATATTTTTTCATCATCCAGGACAGATTAAGGAATTTCCTTTGTCCGGGGATTGTTTGTGGGGGGTATTTGTATACAGTAAAGAAATTATTACAAAAGATGTATCTGAAACATTAAGTAATAAAGAATGACTAGTCTAATTTCTGTAACTTGTGTCAGTGGTCACTGTGATTCCACAGGCAGTCCCATTGAATGGGAAATATAAGGAAACAGACATCTAATGGGCGGTAATAAGGCCTGAATAATTGTGGGGGCGAGAAGGTTGACTCAGACTACTGAAAAATTCAACGCTGTTGCAATTCACCAAAATAATTGGATTGATATCTATTGTAGAAGATTTGATTAACTATTTCAATGTCTTTATTTCATTTAAAGGCAAATGGAATCCCCAGTGATACATTGGTCTAAGAGTCAAAATAATCAAACAGAAATTAAATTAACCGACAGACATGTTATAAGTTATTTATTTTGAAAAAATTATTTTATATAGATTAGTAATAGTATATATATTCTATTATATTTTATGATTAGATAAACAAATAATGGTAGTGGTATAGAAATCGAGGTAGAATCGGTTGATCTGCAAATCAGGGGAATTTTAACCAGATTACAAATTTTAGCAAGATGTTAATAACAGAATGTCTTGCAGTTTTAAAAAACTATCATACCAGATAAAGTCAAAGTCATCGAAACCCCAACCCCCCTCAAACTATATGTGCATAGCCAATATGAGCTCGGGATCCTAAAGGGGGTCTTGAATTAAATCTTGAGTGATCAGAAACATTTTCCAAGCGTAAGGCTGTGGGTGATTTGTTGCCATTGTTGAGCCAGCTGATACTGGCCACTACCAAAATCAGGTCAATTGGAGGCGCAGTCTAGTCTTACAGTTGGGCCGGAGAATACGACCTGCCCTATTTTGTGGCGTGGGCAATCGGCACATTTCTGATTATCGGATTTGGAGAGTGATGGCATTGCCATGGTGCCTCACAGAGCAAAAAGTGACCAACAGAAGGAAACTCACGCCAAAAATAAGGGAAAATCCGGACGGAGTAAGGGGGCCAGCAAGGGGGAATGACAAGTCCAGGGCGTCAACAGCTGCAACTAGAGGTTTGAGGTTCTTCGTGTCCACGGTGGGTTTTCTCAGTCTACGGTTCTCCACACTCAAAAATACGGTAGGTGCGGAGATGGGAGCCCCATGAGGGACAGGGACTGATTGGGAAAGCTCGTAGCAGGAGGAAATCTTGTGGTAGTATAAAATAAGATTATATATTTGAGGTCTTAGTCTATATACTTGCCTATCTAACTTCTGGAAACCGTATTTCGCTACAAAGAAGGACTGAATGCTAATGTACCTATTCTTGGTTATTGTTGGTGTTTACAGAGTTAGTAATCCCTGGTGTGGTTACCAGTTTTCTATGTAAAGAAGACAGCACTCTGTTTTTTAAGACGAGGACCCCACAGGGAGCTTGTCTTATAGATTGTTGAAACACCATTCCTATGCCCGGTCACAATACTACCCAAAGCCTAATAGTAAAACTTTTCTTTAATGGTGAACAGAGCCAGATGAGTTTTGCTACGCAAAACAAAGATTAGACCCTCAACATATACACACGCAAAAGAACCACAATCTCCTAGAATTAACTTTGGAGACATAAAACTTTAACGGCCTGTTCTATCTATCGACCTAAGTATTGTGTTAAGTCCTAAAAAGTAGGGATACCAAAAAACCAGTTCAGGGGAACCCATTCCATCTGCTATTACAGGACAGAGGCTGGTTGAGGACAGGCGAGGGCTGCTGACCTGCTCCTGGGCCATGCCAACTAAGGGTTGTAGCTGACGAACCCACGGACTCTTGGCTGGGGTAGTCAGATGCCATTTGGGAGGAAGTGATTGACCTAGTCAAGCAATCGAGAACCTATGAGTAGGTAGTTGATCAACACACTGCCGCTAGATGACAACGGCAGTGCTGGCCTCACGGAGACACCCCTCCTGCAATGTCCCCTTACTGTGCTTCGACCTGTGCCTGCTCCACCTGCCGCCTCTCTGATATATTGGTTAATCAATTATGTGGATTTGACACAGATTTCTTGATATCTACTTTATCAACAAAAAAACTATTAAAATTTGGGGAATACAGAACCCTAAAAACTGACACCCTGGACTTTGAGCAAAAAAAATCACTCCATGAGGTACTGAGTACAAGCAGCTAGATGCTAGAGACAGCACATGCAGTATGAAATGATGGGATTACAAATGGCCGTCTGTTTTTATAGACCTGTGACATCACATAAGCCTGCTGGTCGCTGATTGGCTTACATGTCTGCACATGCGATCGAGGGTGTTCCTTTCTTCTTCCCAGAGTTCTCTGCCCCACATAACACGTTGAGCTCGCAGCCATTTTGCTAATAAAATGGAAAAATAATTAGTTCCCACGAATCACTGTAAACTTCGGATTCGTGCTGAACCAAAGTTTTCCTGAATTTCTAAACGAATTCCAATTCGTTAGAATCGATTCGCCCATCTCTACTGTACAGTATAAAAGATTTGCTAAATTATGTTGTAGACTGTGAACAGACTTTATGTTTTCCTACTTTAGAAAACAAAACAGCTTTTAAATAAGAACTCATTTTACTCAAGTTGCCATATTCTCCATAGTCACCAATAGCTTTGACTTTTTTATTCCTCACTCACAAGAGCATTGTTGGGGTTTGTTTTGTGTGGGAGAAGATAATGCATTAATTGGTATTTTGTAGTAAATCCAACTTTTTAACTGTTTATTATTAGAGTCTTTGGGAGGCAGGAAACAATTGCACTTTTTTAGCTCTACACAGTACAGCTTAATTTTGATTAATAAGGTTTGTTAAACACAATATAGAATTGCTCATGGGAACAAGGAAGCATTTTAGTATTTCATGTTTTTATTTATAATTTTTTTCAAATTTATTAACCTTTATTTTTCTTTTCGATTTCTTTATTTTATAAAATAAAGAAATATCAACCTTTAACTTGTGAAGTTCTGTCTAATGGTCTGCACCATAGTCTAAACAAGGGTCGAAATCCATTGAAATGCAGAATTTGCCTAACCATCAAGCCTAAAGGGAGCACCTTTAAACTAGCAGCGACCCAGAAAACCACAACTATATCCGTTGTTTATCACAACTCAACAAAGTAAGTGCACTTCTAAGCCCACTTGAACTATGAGTTCCAAAACATTCTTACCCATTGGCAGCCCCATTCTTCATTATCCCTTTGATTTTACTCCGAAAGCTTCCATTGTTGACATACCTGGAGACTATGAGAAGCCCCACACCAACCGAATAAAACTAAACTTAGAACAAATAGAAACTCAGATTACAAATTCCCCCTTTCTCAAAATGCCTATCCAAAAATGAAATAATAGCACCCTTTAACCGTACACAGTGGCACGTTGTGGAGAATCTGTGGGGCACCTTCAGTTTACTACATGACCCATGAAGGAAAATTTCTGACCTGCTTGCGGCTGTTTGGGGATCATTATTTTGCTTTGCCTACTTTTCCAAGATAGAGAGTGTAGATCACTTTTCTAATTTGCAATAATATCAAAATGAATAAAAATTGGTTTTGAAAGGGAAAAAAAAGGATTAACCATTTCACTCTGCGGGTGGTAACAATGAGAATTGGAACAGAACATTATGCATTAGTAGTCTACACTAATACATGATGGGTAAATTTCTTAAGAAACAAATGTTGGGTGTTTACTGGATCTATTGATGTTAATATCAATTGTGGATGTAATTGCTCTTCAAATTAGTTTCTTTGAAATCGGGAAACTGTGGAGGTTTTGTTTTCCAACTGCCAAGTTGTTAATCTTGGCATTTAAACCAGTATTAAAAAATCTGTAAACACTTTGAAATGTACTTGAAAAAATATGCTTTGTGTCCTCAATTAGATCGTAACAGCTTTGTGTTCAACAAATACCCACTTTTTGTCAAAGAGAACAATTTCAGTTTTACACATTTTGCCCCTAAGTGTAGGCCACTTACAATTATGACAGATATCTGCACCGGCTAGCGAGATACATATGATCATTTGTTACATATGCTTCATTATGAGCCCAGGCTCAATCCTTAAAAGCCAGAAATCTTTATTCAGTAAAGCAATTAAATGTTTTATTCACTATGGTAATTTAACCTTCAACATTGCTGTGTAAAATTGAAAGTGTTCTCCAATTAATGCATGCTAAAAATATATAGCTCATTAAACGAAGCATACGGAAATAGGTTACAAAATGTATACATACTTCACAAGCACAAAATGCAGATGTTTGAAATAGATATTGTTCAGCAGATGAAAACTATGGATGGGGAAGTATTGCATCCATGTTATGGCTCATATATTGTATCCTCATTTACCATTACGTTGCACCTTGCCCCGATACGCATGCAAGAAATGGGTTGAGTACATACCACAGCTTGTCCTAGATGAGTCTCCTTGGAAGCTGACGTTATGCTTATGATATCAGTATTTTCTCCAATAGCTCAGTTTTGGAAACGTCTAACCGATATTCTGACTAGACCCCTCTCACTTACTATTCAATGCATACCTATAATCTGTTTACAAGGTATACCATCAGAGAAAGAGTGGTCACTGACCAGAGAAAGAGTGGTCATATTTTTCTGCAAGAAACTATTTGACCCCAACACACCCACGTTGTGAATATGGAAGACAGAAATCAATCAAATGCTTTCATATGAAGCTGTTATACAGGCAAAAAATCTGTACAGATAAATTTGGACAAATCTGGGGTGTATGGTGTGACCCCAATCTGACACATTGGGGCACATTTACTTACCCGGTCCTGTCGCGATTCCCGATCCGGACGGACCGATGAAGATGAAGTCCGGAGCGATTCACCAAGATCGTGCGCCCGATATCCTGCATGTGTCGCTTTCCCGCTGAGGTCCGCCGGAGTTCACCTTCTTCTTCCCGGTGTATGTGAGTGCATAGCTTGCCACACAATTTGAGATGTTAAATCCCGTGCGTTGTCCGATTCCCCCCCCCCCATTTGTGTGGCATGAAAGCCAGCGCCGATATGCCAAAATCCGATCGCATGCGCCAAAATCCCCAGTTAAATGGGGCACAAAATGAAAAAATTCGGGAACCCGACAGAAATGCATTCCGCCTTAGTAAATGTGCCCCATTATTCGCCCACAGATTTAGGACAGCCCAATCAGAAATCCTATGCTTCCTATAGGGCGCTATACACCAGCCTAGGTAACCTGCTGTTAAAGCCCCTATTCAGCAAGCTTTCATTGTTAGAATAGTACTACGCACCTAAGATGTGATTTTATAACTTACTATTAAGTAAGTTTTGCACCTACTATAGTTATTTTCCTCGTCGTGCCTAGGGGATGCACCCACAGAATCAAAGTTACTTGATTTATTACTTGTCTGATTTCTGTATTACTATGTTGCACTACATTGGGGGTCATTTACTAAGGGCACGATTCGCGTTTTCCCGACGTGTTACCCGAATATTTCCGATTTGCGCCGGTTTCCCCTGAATTGTCCCGGGATTTTGGCGCACGCGATCGGATTGTGGCGCATCGGCGCTGGCATGCACGCGACGGAAATCGGGGGGGGGGGTGGCCGAACTAAAACCCGACGGATTCGGAAAAACCGCCGCATTTAAAACAAAAAAATGTGTCGCGGAGCTTGCACTTACCTTCACTCAGCCCGTCGCGGTGTATTCCAGTGCGTTCCGGGGGAATTTCCACGCACACCGCCACCTGGTGGACGTCGGAGGAACTGCCTTAATAAATCCCGGCCGGACCCAAATCCAGCGCAGAGAACGCGCCGCTGGATCACGAATGGACCGGGTAAGTAAATCTGCCCCATTGTGTATTCTGATATGCCTAACGTACTGTAATGTATATCTTCATCGTGGAGAAGCTGAAATTGTCTATAAAGTCCATACTGCCTTCTTTATATACATTCACATGATACATGTAATCCTGTTGTTGCCTTTTATGACAAACCCAAGACAACTGCATGCATTGCAACATTCATTTCTTGTTTTTTTTTTTACTCTACAATAAAAACAGTTTAACCCCTTAATGACCAGGCCCTTTTTCGTTTTTGCGTTTCCATTTTTCAATGTAAAGAGCTGTGTGAGGGATTGTTCTCTGCGTAACAAACAGTACGGCATAGTGATTCTTTGGGTCGGTGTGATCACAGTTGATACCACATTTATATAGGTTTTATGTTTTCATGCATTTAAAAAAAATAAAACCTCCTGTACAAAAAAACAAACAAACTTCATTTTCCATCTTAATAATAATTTTTTCATATATCAGTGTACGGAGTGGTGTTATTTTTAGCGACTTTTGACAAGATTTTCAATGCTACTGTATGGCCTGTACGACCTTTTGATCACTCTTTTTTTGCCATTTTGGAAAATATAAAAAAATTCAATAAAGTGGCATTTTCGATTTTGGCAGCTATTTTCTGTTACAGGGTTAAACACCATCATTATATTTTGGCGATATTTAACATTTTTATGATTTTTACTGTTTATTCACATCAGTTCTAGAGCATGGGGGGCAATTAGAATTTTTTTAAAAATTTTATTAGATTTTTTCCCTGGGGTACTTTGATTCTACCATATACTGCCATAGTACATGGTACAGCAAATTGCACAATGTAATACATAGGTTAAAATCACACAACATTGGGTCTTTGTGTGACTCGAGGCGGTCACAATAGCCGATCGCCACGCCACCCCCCCCCCCCCCATGACTTCACAGGGGGCGGCAATTGAATTCAACATGCCGATGTCCACACGCTGCCGGGATTTAAATGTCTCCAACATGGTTAACACCTGCAATCAGGGAAAGCACTGACTGCGGGTGTTAGTCATGAGTTTTTGCTGCAATGTGGCCACCTTGTAGCCCGTGAGCCAATTCCATACAACGGGAGCCGACATGTGACAGGGGTTAAAAAAGAATGGTTAACATAGCAGACCTGGACAGCTAATATACAAGACTCGACTACACTATGTAGAGTTCAGACATTTGCGCCAGATATTTAAATCTCCCATTGTACAAAAAAAGTTGGTAAACTTTAGTGCCATATGTTTGGGTAAGAAATTGTATAGAGACAGATTCATGTGAACAAGACCTGAGAAGTGTCAATAAGGAAAGATGTGGGCCGGTCCTACACATGCAAAGTTTTAGAAGCCAGGTATAAAACAATGTTTTTTTTATTTTCTCAACATAATATAAAGCTGCATTTATCAGATTGTTTTCTGTATTTATGGATATGTAAAGTGTCTATAACGCAACATGTTTGACATAAATAAGCATGCACTTGGAAACATTATACATGCAAAAAAACTAACTTTTTTTTTTACATTTGTGATACTGTGATTTTTGAAGTTCCATCTGGCTCGCTGAGAAAGTCATGGCTTTTGCAGGTTTTCTATTTTTGAAGTGGAGGCCTCTTCCTGAACCCTTAACTTTTCATTTATCTCAGCCTGCAGAGAGAATGAAAAAGGATTTAGGGAAAAGCTGCCCTCCGCTGTACTTTGTCTTTGTCGGTTTGACATATCCATCTAGCCTTTACACTGAGATTACACTTCCCATGCCTTCCTGTTTTACAGACATTACAAAACACCAGCCTGCTTTCTAGTGATAGCTGCTATCATATTAGTGGACACATCACAGATAACATTTGTATGAAGGCATATGGGCTGCTATATAATAATTGTTAGGTCAATTAAATATTCAAATATATGCACAAACATTACTAATGTGATTGAAAATCAAGGTTTAACCAAATTTCAAGTTTTCAGAATATTAAAAAATGTAGATCGCTCTCTGTAGTGAATCTTATAAATCCATATTTATGTTGCATCTGTGGTGTCCATTAGCCACCTGAATTTCTGCATTTCGCACAAGAGTCTGGGGCATTATGAAGAGGGAGGGTGAGCGTAATTTATGGATAAAAAACAAGAACCCTGCCAGGAAATCATAGTTTATACGGTTGAAAAAAAGACACTTGTCCATGAAGTTCAACCAAGGAAGGGAAGGGATTGCATGAGGAAGCGATTTAGGGGAAACAATTCTATATAACATCACCATCAATGTTCTTTAGGTGTAAAAATGCATCTAGACCCTTCTTGAAGCTCTCTGCTGTCCCTGCTGTGACCAGCGCCTGAGGCAGGCTATTCCACAGATTGACAGTTCTCATAGTAAAAAAGCCCTGTCGCCTCTGGTGATTAAACCTTGATTTCTCCAGACGGAGACAGTGCCCCCTCGTCTTATGATTTGATTTAACCTGAAACAACTTTCCACCATAATTTTTGTATGGACCATTCATATATTTATATAAATTAATCATGTCCCCTCATAGTCATAGCTTTTACAGACTAAATAAATCTAGATATGGTTTACAATGTATTGGTAGAAAATGGCATTAATCATGCAGAAATAGAATTGACTCAAAAGACCAAGCAATGGGCAGGGTAAAGATTGGTATAAATGGGGGAGGCAGGGTATGACGAGGTATTCATGGACTCAAAACCCTGTCACAGGCACTAGGACTGATCAAGTAATGAAGGCGACAGTGAACGGTGATGTCACTTCATCATGGAGAATTAGTGGTCTTCAAAATTAAGCCCATTGCGTCAACGAGATTTTAAGGGCTCTTGTCCACAACAGAGAAAACCGAACGAGTGCATTTTTTAATGGAGCACATATTGAACACCTATTTATTAAAGCCCCTGCACCAGTTTTCTGTCTGACTTCGCACATTTTCCGCGCAAACTGCTTGCACATGTATTTAAGAAGTGTCTATGATACATATGTTTCGCAGCTACACTGTACCCGACGGGACACAAAATTCTGCACTGAAAGGGGCTTTAGACTGTGCAACACATTTATCATGCAGAATTGTGTTGCACGCCCTATGTTAGAGGTGCGGCAAAAAAAAATGTTGGTTCACTCTGTCGGAGCAGTGCAGGGAGCACCAGATTCATGAAGAACGTGCACCACAATTCATGAACCTGGCGCCCTCTGCACATTACATAGAGCATATCCTAGTCTGAACCATTTTAACTGACCCAAGAAGTTAATGGGCCAGGGGAAAATGGATAGACATTTTGATAGGATTTGAGTGCTGTCTGGAAAAAAGAAAATATTGCTATACTAACTGCATTTTAAGGGACAGAAACATTTTTTTATGCCAGATGTATACATCTCATGCATTACAAACAGGCACACCGATACAAGACAGATGCAATTCAGCTGTGCATTTTGGACGTTAAAGGAAATCTACCATCATAATCAAGCATGATGAACCAGGTACACTAAATCAATCGCTCAATCCAGGAGACTGTGGTAATAGTCTTAAAATTGTTATCCATGGCCTCCTTTCTTGAAAAATCACTTTTTAAAATTATGCTAATCAGCCTGAAGGGCTACCCTAGCCCCTCTCTGATCTGGTGTTACAGACTGTTACACTGTCTCAACTTCCCTTCTGCTCCCACTTGTGTAGGAAGTACTGGGATCTTAGTGTGGAGTTAGTTACAGTTAGTTACAGTGTAACAGTCTGTAATCCCAGATCAGAGAGGGGCTAGTGTAGCCCTTCAGGCCCATTAGCATAATTTTAAATGTTGATTTTAGAAGGGAGGAAGCCCTGGATAATGAATATTAGAAGATTACCTCAGTCACGGTGCCAGGATCTATGACCAACTGTTCCTTGTTTATAATGCTTTTAGATTTACTTAAAGAGGATCTACAACCAGGATGAAGGACTGTATGCAAATGAGCCTGAGGGGCTCCAGTCTCCATAAGTGTTAATAGAGCCCAGAGCCCCTCAGGCTCATTTGCATACAGTATTTCATCCTGGTGGTAGATGTCCTTCAATGTTACCAGTTTCTTCCACCAAGTAGGTTTACAGTAACCTGCTGCAGCAAACTGTAACATGACTTTTTCCATTGATTTTAATGGGTTTTCTTGTCTATTATTAGGCAGCACAGACCGTCTAGCACCACTTCACTAGCTCTTAGAAAAGTAATGATACTAAAAATTGTAAAAATTTCTCAGGATCATTGATTCTACAGAATGTATACATTCATGATTATGGATGGTGGATTATATCATGGTGAAGGATTTGTAACAAGACACTCATTTTGCTCTGAATAAAGGCACAAATAATGTTTGGCAAGCAAAACCGTCTGTTCTAAAGAAAACATAACTACGCCCTTAGGTTTCTATATCTAGAACCAACATAAACTTATCTAGGTTTCAGCTTCATAAAATGTCACAGTCCACGTTGCACACTTTCTTACAATAACTGTAGTAAGCCGACTTATATATCAAAGTCAATGTTCAGACAAGTTAACAAGTTATTCATGAGATAAGTCGGTTTCCTGAAGGACGTTACAATACATTTGTGTGCAACATAAAACCACTGAGTATCTTACACTTTTTTATGGACAGAGAAGTTATTTTCGGTTATACACAGTATTAAAGTCTGCCATCTGTATTTTATATGCACATGGTACTTACTTTGGTAATGGGATATCATGTGCATGTAGTGCATTGAATAAAAACAGTATTTCAATTAAGTAAAAAAAAACTTAAAAAGCAAAAATAAATAATGGACAAATGAAATGTAATACAATAATAACTAAAAATACATTGGGGGAATCATCAAGGGTTGTAGGTTTGTAGGGCAAAAATTGCAACTCCCCCCAACCCAAGAAGTCTCAGAGTGACCCTATAGGACACCAATAGCTGACGCACACCAACATTAGAAAAAAATATTGCCATGCTAGCACGGGCAGGAATAAGACATGGTCTATAATTTGCAGCTCGGGAAATTGGCTCATATGTTGAAATGTATGTTGAAACCACGGCCATATGCATTAGCCCATTTAACAATACAGGGAGATGTATGCTAGCCATTAAATCAATGGATAGCACATGGCCAAAAACAAAGTTTTCATGCAGGGAAGAAGGAATCAGATAGCTTATCTGTGGCCTTGCTGGTTATTGATACCCCACAAATCTGATAATCAGGACCCATTCTAAGGATGTATCCGGCTAAACTTATTGGGGAACATTTACTCACCCATCCGGAGGAGTTCACAGAAAGTTCATTGTCCGACGATAATGCACTGTGCCGCGATTTACTATGATCGTGCGCCCGATATCTTGCATGTGTTGTTTCCCCGCTCAGGTCCGATGGAGTTCACCTTCTTCTTCCTGGTGCATGTAAGTGCTTGACCTTGCGACACAATTTGAAAGTTAAATCCTGCGCTCAGTCCGAATCAGCACGCCCCCCGATTTCTATCGTATGAAAGCCAGTGCAGCTGTGCCAAAAAACAGTCGCATGCTACACAATCCCCTGTTAAATACCAGTCACAGCCATGCAAAACCCGAAAACGACATAAAATGCAATGAAAGTGCGATACGCGGACTCTTGGCTTTTAAAAAATAATTATAAAAACACAAATGAGACTCAATGCTAAGAATAACCAACATATTGGGGCTCATTTACTAAGGGTCCGAATGCCGCATTTTTGTCGGGTTTTGCAATTATTTCCGTTTTGCACTGAATTGCCCGGGGTTTTTGGCACACGTGATCGGATTGTGTCGCATTGGTGCAGGCTTGCATGCAACGCAAATCGGGGGTCGTGAACGTTGGACAACCCGACTGATTCGGACAAACCGCGGAATTTAAAAAGCAAATCGCAAGATCAGCACTCACATGCACCGGGAAGAAGAAAGTGAACTCCGGTGAAGAAGCAACAGATGCAGGAAATTAGATGCACAATCTTAGTGAATCACAGCAGACCCGAATCCTCGTCGGACAACGCACTGCAGGGATCGCGACAGGACGGGTAAGTAAATGTGCCCCAGTGTCTAAATAAATGAACAAATAAATAAATGACCCACATTTTTATAGTGAGGCCAGAAACCTAAAATTGGATGGGTTCTAATGGAACTATAACCTTAAGGAGCAAAAACCTTCCATGAAATTAATGAAATAATCATTTGAAAAAAAAAATGTACATTTTTTATAGATTTAAAAAAAATGTATACAATTTTAAGAAAAATTATTTACCAAATAATTAACTCTTTGTTGGCTATGACTGCGATTCCTATAGAGAACTTTATACTGTCCCAGGACTTTGGATACTAGTTAGTTATTCCCCTGAGATGTACAATTCAAATACATTTTCCAAGACTAGTCTGCATTTTATAACCATATAAACAGATCCAGATCCAATTTATTTGCAGACCAAATTGATGCACTATATAACCTGCATCTGCTTTGAATTTTAAAAACATTAATACAACCATTTCCCCATAAAAAATGCAAACATTCTCACTTTATTCAGTAACTTAAAAGTTCTACAACTCCTATCGAAAATTCTCTTTCTTGTGTTTTTTTCAAGGGTATTAAACCAGAAATCTACTTCCCAAAGTCTACTTTAACACCATCTCTTCTATGGTTGCTTAAACTGCTTGTGACTAAATCTATTTTTATAGTAATATAAACATTTGGGAACAAATGTTATGACATTAAATATCCCATAATCTGTTACATGCAGGCCCGGAATTCCAGTTACTCGGGAATTGCAGTAAAATTGTACAAATTAAATTTACAAAAGCACTGTACAATATCATGGCATTATATGTATAAAATATAGTTAATTAATATTCGTATATAAATTTAAAGGGGTTTTCCAGTAGTGGTAGTAGTAGTTCCTTGGTGACAGTGGTGAAAAAAAAATTATTTGTGGCTAGCCAAAATTTTTGAGAGGGTCACAGGATCTGCTTCAGCCATGGAGTAGTCTCCTTGGTTCAGGGTGCAACAAAGGAAGTAATGTCTCTGGAAAATGAAAGTAACGTTCCATGGTCTGAGGTGGCCACTCATTGGCCAAAGCTGTAAACCCCATAGAAATTATGTCCGTCTATGGGCTCGTAAACAAGAGTGATGAAGTAGGTCGATTGGGGAATTTGTTTTCTCCTACCCCAGCCTTGGACAACTAGAGGTTTTCCAGGTTTCTGGAGAACATTGTTAAAGGTCTACTCTATGCTGCACCCCCCTCTCCACTTTCTTACATTCTAAGAGATGCATCTAGTTCAGGCAATCAGTACCACAAACCCCCCAATGTACAGATGTGATTTTTCAAGGATTCTTATGGGTCATGGTTTTGCCTTCACCTTACACTAAAACTCCTATAGAAGGCACTAAAAATTTGCATAATTTTTCATATCAAGATAATCCTTAAGGTCTCCACATACACTAAATGGATCTCTTCAATGAAAACCAGTATCACCCCTAACAGCCGAGTTTTGTAAATATCACTCGTGATTACTTGGACTGCTTGGAAAATATCTTCCTTTATCTCAGTTTTTCTTAAATAGGTTGAAAGGGTTTATTTTTTTTATTTGTTCCCCCTTCTATGAATATAAAAAAATATCAATATATATAGGCCTGTAGATCCAGTGGTCACTGGCACATGAGTATACAGGCGGTCCTCTGCTTAAGGACACCTGACTTACAGGAAACCCATAGTTAAAGACGGACCCCTCTGCCCCCTGTGACCTCTGGTGATGTCTCTGGATACATTACTATAGTCCCAGACTGCCATGATCAGCTGTAAGGTGTCTGTAATGAAGCTTTATTGATAATCCTTGGTCCCATTACAGCAAAAAAAAATGTGAAACTCCAATTGTCACTGGGGCAAAAAAAAAGAAAAAATTGTCTAGATCTACAATGATAAAATATACAGTTTCAACTTGCATACAAATTCAACTTAAGAACAAACCTATGGACCCTATCTTGTATGTAACCCAGGGATTGCCTGTATAGGGCCAGATTTTGGGGGGAAACAAAAAAAGAACTTAGAAAGCTCCTTCAACTGCAAAACATTTTGACTGGACAGAGCCTTTAAGGCATTCATTTTCATCAAGTCTAATAAAAATAAATTTTATGTAAAAAAATTATGCAGCAAATCACTAACCGCGCAGAGACACGCGGGGGCACATCCTGCATAATGTAAGTTCTACTTTTCCATGAGTAAATGCAGGCCTATATTTTTACCATTTCTGTAAAGGCCAAAGCAACAAGGAATGACATATGATATTTTATGTGAATGTGTAATAAAGTTATGTTTGGATTCTGCCATCTGTTTTATGTAGAATTTAAATATTTTAAAATGGAGTTAGGGAATAATTATTTATATTCTGGAAGGATCCAGCATCTAAAATAACCTAAGAGGGAAAACAGGCGAGTAAAAGGGGGGCTTATTGGAAATAACAGTCATATTTAATGTCAGATTGCATTCCTTCACAGTTGCATTTCTATTTCAGGAAACTATTAGAATAATAGATTCCATCTTCTCACCACCTCCATTGCTACACTGGAATAAGAACAGCTTGGAAGAATAGAATCTAAATACAATTGTCTATTCGAAAAGTATTATTTTTAGCAGGAAAATGTACAATTGAGTGATCTTATTTTATTACATTACTTTGTTGTGAAAATGATAAAATGTTAAAAGGTATGGGGGTCTTGTGGGTAGTTTGCACACAATATATACCCTATTAACATAGGGAATATACCAACAAATATAATAAAAATGATACATTTTAATATTTAAACACTTTTTTACATACATAATCAATTTATAAAATTGCCCTAAAAAGTATTTAAGTCCATTTTATGAATTGTTTTATACATTCAACATTCTTTTTAAATATTAATAAATAAAAAAAGTTAATACATTTTATTATAGTTGGTGGTTTATTCCCTGTGTTAATAGGGTATCTATGATCTTAAAGGGATATCCGTATAGAGATTTGTAGGGGGACTTTCCCTTTTGGTTTAGTTTGTACACAATGGGGCACATTTACTTACCTGGTCCTGTCGCGATCCCCAATTCGGATGGTCCGATGAAGATGAAGTCCGGCACGACTCACCAAGATCGTGCGCCCGAGATCCTGCATGTGTCGCTTCCCCGCTGAGGTCCGCCGGAGTTCACCTTCTTCTTCCTGGTGTATGCGAGTGCATGTCTTGCGACACAACTTGAGATGTTAAATCCTGCGCGTTGTCCGAATCCGTCGGAGCGTCCGACGGCGTGCCTCCCAATTTGTGTCACGTGAAAGCGGGCGCCGATGCGCCAAAATCCGATCGCGTGCGCCAAAAACCCCAGTTAGATGCGGCGCAAAATGGAAAAATTTGGGAAACCCGACGGAAATGCGTTCCGTGGACCCTTAGTAAATGTGCCCCAATATCTATTAACAAGAAAATATACAAGTGTATCATATAATACAGGCGGTCCTCTACTTAAGAACATCTGACTTACAGACGACCCCTAGTTACAAACAGACCTCTGGCTGTGTGTTATTTACTGTACTTTAGCCTTAGACTACATTAAACATCTATAACAGTTTAAAAAGTGTCTACAATGAAGCTTTATTGCTAATCCTGGTTCTTATGACAATCCAACATTTTTAAAACCCAGTTGTCACAGAGACCAAAAAAATTTTTCACTGGGGTCACCATTATAAAATATACAGTTCCGACTTACATACAAATTCAACTTAAGAACAAACCTAAAGAACCTATCTTGTACGTAACGTTGGGGCCTGCCTGTATATCTATATTTCTTAAAGTAACTTCAGCACTTAATTATTTTTTTATCCTCCAGGACAGATTAAAAATTTCCTTTGTCCGGATTGTATTTGTATACATAAAGAATATTTTTACAAAAATGTATCCTGCCAACATTTACGTAAAGAACTGACTTGTCTGTAATTTTCTGTAAATTGTGTCAGTGTTAACCTTTATCACAGTCAAGTCCATTCATGAAATATAAGGAACAGACATCTAAATTGGGGGTAATAAAGGTTCCTTGAATAATTGCAGCATTTGACACACTGCAAAATTCAATCTGCTGTTCTGCAATTCACAAAATAATTAGGATTTAATCTCTATTGTAGAAGATTTGATTCACTATTTCATTTCTTTTATTTCATTTATATTAAGCAAATGAAATCCCCAGTGATTACATTAGGTCTCAGAGTCTAAAATAATCAAACAGAAATTAATATTTAACCATTGTACATTTTTATAAGTTTATTTATTTTGTTCATTTTGTAAAAAATTATTTTATATATATAATTATATATATATATTTTATATATTATATAAACAAATAATGGTGTGGTATAGAAATCCGAGTAGGAATCGGTATCCTGCAAATCAGGGACTATTTAACCCAGATTACAAATTTAGCAGATGTTAAAGCAGACTGTCTTGCAGTTTTAAAAATATCATAACCAGATAAAAGTCAAAGTCATCGAAAAAAAAAAACCCAAAACCTTATATGTCACTAGCAAATGAGCTCTGGATCCTAAATGGGGGTCTTTAAATCTTTGATGCTCAGAAACATTTTCCAGGTAACAGGCTGTGGGTGGCTTTGTGCCATTGCTTGCAGCCCATCTGATATCGGCCACTCACCACACTAATGTCCATTGGAGGCGACAGTCCTTGTCTTACAGTTGGGCCGGAATACGACCTGCCCTATCTTTTGTGGTGTGGGCAATCGGCACATTTCTGATATCCGGATGCAGTGATGCATGGTGCCTCACAGAGCATAAAAACGTGACCAACAGAAGGATAACTCACGCCCAAAACATAAGGGCAACATAGAGGCTTAAGGGGCAGCAAGGTGGAATTACAAGTCCCAGGGTTCAACATCTGCAAAGAGTTTGTAGGTTCTCTCCGTGTTTACGTGGGTTTTCTCCAGGTCCTCCGGTTTCCTCCCACACTTCAAAACATACTGGTAGGTGCTTAGATTGTGAGCCCCATGGGGACAGGGACTGATTTGGCAAGCTCTGTGTAGCACTGAGTAATCTGTGTGAGCTATGTAAATAAAGAATTATTATTATGTATGAGGCCTTAGTCTTATACTTTCTATCTAACTTTCTGAAAACAGTTTTCGCTACAAAGAAGGACTGAATGCCTAATGTTAACTATTCTTTGGTTATTTTTTGGTGTTTTAAAGAGTTTAGCTTAATTCCTGTGTGGTCAGTTTTTCTATGTAAAGAAGAATCCCACCTCTCGTTATTTTAAGATGAGGACCTCAAAAGGTGAGCCTTGTTCTTATAAGCCTTTAAACCATTTATGCCCTGTCCATCAATATACCATACATTTTTAATGGTATTCTTTAATGGTAACAAGAGCCAGATGAGTTTTTGCTGCAAACAAATGATAGCCTCAAATATCCAGCTAAAGACCACCCTCTCAGAATTTACTTTGGAGACCTAAACTTTCCACTAGCTTTTTCTACTCATAATTAGACTAAGTATTGATGTTAAGTCCTACATGTAGGATTACCAACAAACACATTCAAGGGGAAATCCCATTATACAATGCTATGTATTTATTATTCCTGTTAACCTATTATCACTGACGCTCATAAGAAAATATCTCTAAAAAGTTAAATTCTGTGTAACGTAATTCAGTCCAAAATTCTGAACTATCCTAAATGCATATATACAAAAAATATTTTGTTTTACATGTTTAATACATCCTTCAGGCAACAATGATAAAATGTACCTCCACTGTTTCTATGACTTCTTTAGGATCTGGTGGTAGTAGGAATTTTGCATACACATCATAGGGGATCCCTTCTTCAAGTGGTACTGGGAAAGGTGCTTCTGCCGGTTGGGGAATCTCTACTATTTGCTGTAAAAGAAGAGAAAGAATTCACTAACTTGTCCTGATCAATATGTTTTTACATACCGTAATATCTTATATTACAGTGTATTCTATTATTATGCTATTATATTACATAGAGAATGCATTTACATATATGTCAGTTTTGTTTTATTTGGCCAAACAACTTGTAAGACACCTGTCAGACACCATAATAATTTGTGAACAGAACTTTGGATGTGCTGCATCTTGAGCCTCCGTCGGTAAAGAAACCAATATAAATATTAAAGGTTTATGAGCTACTGACTTAGGATACGGTTATAGTAGATAAAATATATTCAGTATGTTTAGCAAGCTCATCAACCCCTTGTAGTGGCTACATCCAATGCGCATATAACTCAGGACGCAGCTGGAATAAATGTGCAGCAGAATTTTCCATCACTTTGCTGCAGTTCAACAGTGGTTGAATATAAAAGTATGTTCAGCAATGATCGTCGTGTTTCAGCTATAGCATAGTGTTAGTTATGACCTTAGGCTACATTATAGCCAAAAAGTATATGTTGGTGTTAGAGATGAGTGGACCTGATGTTCCCATTTGGGTTTCAGCCACCTGACCCAGAAGTATTCCTGGATTGGCAGTCAAACAGCCAATCCGGCAAATTGAGGCTTCTAACAACTAGCCATGGCTATGATTGAACGGAAACATCAGTTCCGCTCATCTTTAGTTGGAGTCACTCTTAACTCCTTAACGCTCTGCGCCGTAGCTCTACGGCGCAGAGGTATAAGGAGTGTATGAAGAGGGCTCACGGGCTGAGTCCTCTTCATACAAAGGTGGGGGTTTTTGCATTTTGCAGAAAACCCCCACCGCTAATAACCGCGGTCGGTGCTTGCACCGATCGCGGCTATTAACCCTGTCATTGCCGCCGGCAAAGTCGCAGGCGCCGTTTAAAAGAAGGCAGCGCTCGGGCGCCGCCATCTTTTTTACGATCGACGCGCCCCCGAACGTCATCGGGGGCCGGCGATCGGTTGCCATGGTAGCCTCGGGTCTTCTTTTGACACAAGGCTACATGGCAGATTCGTTACAATGAGCCAGTGGCTCATTGTAATGAATGACCTGCAAAAATGCCATATATTGCAATACAGAAGTATTGCAGTATATGGTAGGAGCGATCTGACCATCTAGGGTTAATGTACCCTAGACGGTCTAAGAAATAGTGGGAAAAAAAAAGAGTTTAAAAAAGAAAAAAAATTAATAAAATATTAAAAATTCAAATCACCCCCCTTTCCCTAGAACTGATATAAAACATAATAAACAGTAAAAATCACAAACATATTAGGTATTGCCGTGTCCTAAAATGCCCGATCTATCAAAATATAAAAACGGTTACGGCCGGCGGTGACCTCCGAGGCGGGAAATGGCGCCCAAATGTCCGAAATGCGACATAAAAAATGAAATAAAAAATGATCAAAATGTCGTACAGACCTCAAAAGGGTAGCAATGAAAACGTCGCCTCATTTCTCAAAAAATGACACCTTACACATCTCCGTGCACCAAAGTATGAAAAAGTTATTAGCTTCAGAAGATGGCAAAATTTTTTTTTTCTTTTTTGTACACATTCGTTTAATTTTTGAAAATGTATTAAAACACAATAAAACCTATATAAATTTGGTATCACCGCGATCGCACCGAACCAAAGAATAAAGCTTAGGTGTTATTTTGAGTGCATAGTCAAAGTCGAAAAAACGTAGCCCACAAGAATGTGACGCAACGGCTTTTTTTTTTCAATTTTTCCACATTTGGAATTTTTGTTCCGCTTCGCAGTACAAGGCATGTTAAAATAAATAATATTACGGGAAAGTAAAATTTGTTACACACAAAATAAGCCTTCACACAGGTCTGTACACGTAAAAATGAAAAAGTTATGGATTTTTGAAGTTGGAAAGCGAGAAATGAGCGGAAAAACCCTGCGTCCTTAAGGGGTTAAAAACCCATGGTATCATAAAAGCTGTGTAATTGTCTCTTCAATGTCTTTTGAGTTAAAAGTTACACATGTTATCAAAACTCTCTTAAATCTACGGCTTTTATAAATTCCATTAAACCTAAACATGTAGTTTCAAAAACAATAATATACACGGCAACATTTTTTGAACGGAAATACAGTAAAGTATGGTAAAGCTTACAATTTCTTAGGAACATAATGTACTACATCAGCTGCATTAATTGCATTGTACTGAAGAAACACTTTGGAAATAATTGTTGCCCTGAGAATCTGTGAACATTTTAATTTTCTTTTAGAGCAGCGCTGGTGTCTACAAGAAACGAAAAGAACATTTTGTCTTATAAGGCATAAAAACACACACGCGGCATGAAAGAAACAAAGATTCAACTTGATTCTGTGATTTATTGTGTCTCTGCAGAGTTCTTTTGATCCTTGACTATGCCCTTTGTCCTCTTCCACAATACAATATGTACTTTAATAGCTACAACATCAGTCTAAAGAAAAACACAGAAAAGCTGCTATTTCACTTAAAATTCTCGCTATCAGCCAGGTTATGCTGCCTTTTAGTTTAATGCAAGAACAATACATTTTAGACAAGGAACAAACAAAATCAAGAGCAAGAAGATGACAAATTATTTTTTTTTCTTTTTTGCTTCTAGGTTTAATCAAATTCATATGGTATAAATAACAGGCTAAATACCATATATATTTGAGTATAAGCCTAGTTTTTCAGCACAAAAAAAATGTGCTGAAACCCCAAAGTCGGCTTATATTCGAGTAAAAAAAAAATATATCAAAATGCACCGTTCCAGCTTCCCCCGCTGCTGGCTATATACTGGGGCAGGGGGCTGGCTATATACTGGGGGATATGGGCTGGCAGGCTATATATTGGGGGGCAGGTGCTGGCTATATACTATGGGGCAGGGTCCGGCAGGCTATATAACGGAGAGGCTGTGACCAATGCCTTTCCCACCCTTGTCTTATACTCAAGTCAATAGGTTTTCCCAGGTTTTTGTGGTAAAATTAGGGGCCTCGGCTTATACTTGGGTCGGCTTATACTCGAGTATACACGGTATTGGTTTGTTGGCTGTGATGACTTGATGTAGTTATAAACTTATTCTAACAGTAACACATGGGGAAAACAACGCCAAAAATATACAGAAGTTTTGAAAATCCTAGGTAGCCAATCGACGAAAGTGCACACCCTGACCCTTTAAGAATCAGCTTCTGTTCATTAGAAGGGGAATGAAAGTCTTGTAAGTGGGAGGTTAGAGCAAGCACAAATGAAGGATGCTGGGAGCATGGACACCGGTAGTGGAATATCGGAGACAGCAGCACAATCCTAAGGTGGGAGACAGTCACATAGGCCAAGTTCACTGCACTACTAGTGGTGTCCATTCAATTGTGGAAAAGAAGAACGCACACCTTAAAGAGATGGTATATGGAATCCCAACCTTTAACCCTCCTTCATATTCCCCTGCTCCTACTTTGGCTAAATATGTTGGACTCATTTTATCTTGAAACGGAATAAAGAAACCTCCAACCGGTGAGTGCCGCAATTGTTTCTTCTTCTATTGATCTATCCCTATAGTTATGTCCTTGCCTCCATGCAGCCATTTTATGGACAGAAATGGAAGCTGATGAGGTAAAAAAACCATGTATATTGGTAAATTACCCAATTTAAAAAAAAAACAAGTAAAATGGTCAATCCCGTTAAATCCCTTGTTTTTTCGTGATATGAACTTGCATTTGAAGTTGCAGACTCTGGGCACCAGCTGATCACCAAAATAAAGTACCATGCACCCTTCACTGCGATATTTTACATATCTCAATCCAAATGCCCAAAATATCTGAGGTGTATTCAAATGAGCAGCCTGCAGTACCATACACAGATACAAGGGTGCATTAGAGGTTCTGGTTCTCAACCAATTACACATTCATTGCATCCATATAAGTCATCAATATAAAATCCTGCTCAACCCTTAGTTAATGACATTTTACAAATCATCATTATACATTGTAAAATAATTATTCTCTATCATTTCTCTGATCATTTGGAAAGTAATAAATGAATACATGAATGAAGTCAGTACTGTCCGCCTTATTGATCAGAAAGACACAGACTTCAGGATCACAAATTGAGTCCGAGCTTAACCTAGTCAGTCTGCTAGTGTCATCCACATGATTTATACACTATGAGATAATATATCCAGCCATTTGCTATTCCACTTTATTTAAAACATCTAAAATGGCAACTAGGAATTTAATTACTAAAATCCTAATATTTGCCATATGTGCGACAAGGGTCAGTCACTTAAGTTATCCATCAGTTCACCTGAAGGTTTTACAATCTGCGTCTGCTATGAGACAACCTTTCAATTTCATAACATTTGACGTTACCCCTGTAATCCATACGATTGTCCTCCACGAGCCTTCATACATTTGTAGTACTAAGCAAAGTGAGATTTTTATACATGCAAGTTTTTTAAGTGATGGGGTCCCACCAGGGGCTGATTCGGAATGCCCTGGGCTGTACGAATATTATAGACCCTACAAGTCTGGAATCACTTCCTACATATGGTGCGAGAATCAAGGCTCTTGGAGATCGAAAACTGGCAGAACAGACACGTCCACCAATCTGTGGTTTCAGGACCTTGGAAGGACTTTCAAAGATCCTGAAATGGCTCTTATGTACATGTGCATGTGCATTTAGAGCAGGAACGGATGTATGAGGATTTCATGGGTGAAGGTCCTTCTCAGTATAAAATTTGGTTGTTTGGGTGGACCTAGGTCCCCAAGAAATCTTGGGCTCGGGGCTAACACCCATACCGCCTATATTATAATCCACTACTGGGTCCCACTGATTACTACAATAGAGGATATGCCGACTGAGCACTACATCTTTTCATCTTCCATCACAGTGGCTTAGTGGTTAGCACTACAGCCTTGCAGTGCTGGGGTCCTGGGTTCAAGTCCTATCCGGGTTGACACCTGCAAGAGTTTGTATGTTCTCTCCGTGTTTGCGTGGGTTTCCTTTGTTTCCTCCCACACTCCAAAATATACTGGTAGGTTGTTTAGAATGTGAGCCCCATAGAGACAGGGACCGATTTAGCAAGCTCTGTGTGCACTATATAAATAAATAATAATAATAATAATTATTATTATTATCTCTGCACCAAATGAGGGGTATAAAGATCATATATGACTTTATTGCTTCACCACCTCAGAAAAGCGGTGCTGAATGCATATCATCCGACATGTTCCTATACCATGTCCAGATTTTATAAAATGTTTTTGAAAACAAAATGTTTAGATTCTTTTTTGTTTGAAATTCTTTATTTCATATTTTCATACAAAACTTATAGATATGGACAGAACATGGGCAATTTATTACGACCAACATTTTTAAGACCGGTTTTAATATTCTCCCCCACCCCCTGCACATGGCAAACTGTATCCCAGATCTACTGATTCGGAAGCCAACTTCAATTAGATCAGGTCTGACCTGGGAAACATTTTAGGTATAGTCTCCTCTGCCCACTCCACTGTCACCTAGCTCTCCACGTGTTGGGAACAAAACCTTATGAACTGACGGGATGGGGCTCAATACAATACCCGTTTACATATGTAGAACACATTAATTGTAAAATCCAATGGGTAGTCAAAAATAAGAAAGTTACAAAAGCAGAAGAATAGTGGAATGAAAACAAACAAAAAAAAAAGAGAAATAAAATGGGAGGGGAAGATGAAAGTGCCCTCCTAACTCGGCGAAAATCAGGAATGAAACAGTGCAGGGTATAGGGAAGAATTGGTATTTGGGGGCCCCTGACCATGGGAGACCTGAAGAGTAGGCAAAATTGTTTGGTGGGAATGCAATTGGGACATAAGAGGTGGCAATGGGGAGAACTGCTGTTCTAGAGATACCTAAGGTCTATAGTAGGACCTAAAGTCAGGGTGAGCAAAACCAATTCCCTATTCTTGGGTCTAAGTTTAGATTCTTAAGCACAATATTAGTTTCTCATATCAGCAGCCAAATTAGCTTTAGAAATAAATTACGGGCCATGAAAGTGAAACCCTAAGACTTGTCCATCCCCCATATCCATTAACCAAGTTGCCTTTGATATGTATATATTGTGCGGTTCCGTACAATAAGGTGGTTCTTGCATGTTTTGAAATTATATTTTAAAATAAAGATTTATCTAGCCAAAATTAAGTATTTTGATGCCAAAAACATACAGTACAATTAGCTGTATTCAGAATGTCTAACCAGGTGACTTCCATTACTATATATCTCATCTCAGACAGTTTGACCCAACTAATGGAGTCCAAAGGGAAAGCAATCAGCGTGACAAATGAACTGGTAAAAACTCCACTTCGACTAATCTTTGTAACCACATCTAGTCTGACTCCTGGGCCTGGTTAACTGGGTGATTAGCTACTATTATTTTTTTATGGGTCCCATTTGGAGTTTCAGTTTTTAAAAGCATAGGTCTTTATAGAAGTAACTGCATTTCCAGACTGAATCCAAGCAAAAGCATTGAAAACTAAAAGCTTAAAATATAACCAATGAAAGAATATAAAAAGTATACTAATTAAAGTGTCATTTCTAAAAATAATGTAATATAATATATAGTTTAACAGATTTAAGTCCATTTATGTGTAAAAGTAGAGGAATACTGAAAATTATAGGTTGCCATTGCAAAACCAGCGGTGGCACAATATTTCATGCCAAATTTGTACTAAAGGGTTGAACTAAGATTTAGACCTACAGTCGCATGCAGGCCCAGTCAGCCCATAAGGCGTCTCTTTCCATCACAGTAAATCAGGAGTGTGAGAAACACATTATAGTTGGTTGTCATTTGGCATTAGAACATGTGAAACCTCACTCAGTTACCTCGCTCATGTCCCACCCTCACTCAGTTACCCCCCTACTTATTCAGTTACTTCCGTCATGTTCTCCCACTCCTGACTTAATTACCTCCACTCATTGTTTTCCCCCTTACTAAGCCCCTCCAAGTTCTGCCCCTCCTCACTCAGTTACCCCCTCATGTTCTTCGTCCTCAATTCAGTTACCCCCATCAAGTTCTCGCCCACCTTATTCAGTTACCTCCCCCATTTTCCTCCTGCTCACTCAGTTACCCCATCATGTTCTCCCCTCACCAAGTTATTCCCCTCCTCACCCTCCTCATGTTTTCCCCCTTCTCACTATGTTACCCAATCGTGTTCTCCCCCACCTCACTTGGTTACCACTCATGTTCTCCCCATTCTCATTTAGTTACCTCTTCCCCTGCTCACTCAGTTACCCCCCACTCACGTTCCCACCATCCTAATTCAGTTACCCCTTATGTTCTCCCCCACCTCACTCAGTGACCCCCCTCATGCCACTCAGCCGCCCATGTTCCCACCTTCTCACTCAGTTAATCCCTCATGTTCTCCCCCTTCCTCATTCAGTTACCCCATGTTCTCTCCCTCTTTATTCAGTTACCCCCCCTCCCCATGTTCTCCCCACCTCACCCCACCTCTCCTGCTGCCTGTACAGTGCTTTCTCCTGCACATCATGTGATCATGACATTATTGCAGGTCCTTTAGCCTCCAGGAAGTGATATAATTGCAGGTCCTGCAGGGAAAGTAAGTGATTCCCAGCAAGAATAACCGGGTAACGGCTGGTGGGGCATCACTGCCCCAAGATGCCAACCCCCCCCCCCACCTGGTGACATCCAGCAGGGGCAATTTTCTCAGGTCGTCTCAAAGGTTGTGCACCCTTGCTTCACCCATTTCCACTGCAAGTCCAATAGGACTTGGATGAAGGCATGCTACAGATTACACATTATTAATCATTTTACTAAAGTAATATATTTAGTGAAATGAAATATTTTGCTGAACCCAAACTATTGTCATCTGTAAAACAAAAAAGTATTTAGCACATAACCTGTAATTTGTGTTTCAATATTTTGCTACTTGCATGGCTACGAATAATTACACTGTCTTATGACCAAACCACATAATAAATAATGTAAAAGCAAGACTTATTTAGAAAGATCAGAACAGGAAAATGGGCTGATTGATGACTGCATAATGAATGAAATCCACAGATGTGATTGCTGTAGGAAGAATTGACTTTGCATAAGTGACTCATATACTGTAAAGAATTTCTTTTCCCCTGGCACAGTCTTATCACAAATTAGCTTTGTGTAAATTGCCAGCACTGTTCATTATATGTACATAGTGGAAAATTACTGTTATTTAAAGCATCATAAAATTAATTCTGGATTACGGCTCCTCCAGCAAATACTAATATGGGACTTTACATAATTTGCTCAGTGGAAAGAGTGGATTTCATTTTTCTTATAGAATTACAATTTTGGCTATTAATTGAAGATGAAAAAAAAATTCTCAAAATATTATGGATTTTATTCCATGGAAATGGGTCACAATAATAATTTGCATGATGAATTCAAACTTTGATCCATTTTTGATACTGGAAAGCTTAGAACGGCTCAATACCAGGGCCCCATTATTTTCGATACCAAGTTATTATGTTGTTGTAGGGATTCCTGATGTAGTAGCTGTTGAACATTGTTGGTTCCTGCACTGCTCAAGGGAACACTGACTAGTTGTCAGGTCCAACGTCATAGGGGGAAATGCCATCACCTTTCCACATCTCCCCCTGACCCAACCTTGACATTGGCATTGAACACCTTTTCACTGATCTACCTCTCCAAGGCCTCATGCACACGAATGTGTAGAGACGTACATACGGCTAACATAAGGCCCCATGCATTCCAATGGAAAATACGGCCATCCATGTACATGTTCGTAATGTCCACCATACCGTACCGTGAGCGGGTGGTATTTCTGTTCTGTAAGGCCCATAGAAGTCAATGAAAACGTATGAAATATGGGCTAAATACACGCATTATCCACAACCAGTGGTAGGTGCATTCTGTCAGCCATCCATAATCTTCCAGCCCACCGTATTTTATACCGATACAGTACAGATATGGTGCAATAAGTGGAAAAAACCATATGATCGACTGCATGAGGCCTTCTATCTTTAATAGAAGTTAATGCACTGGTATATATTCTAAAGTATCTCTATATATCAATTAATTGTGCTTTATCATTCCTTTTTTAAAATTGTATAAGACACAAAAGTAACTATACAATTTTAAATAAACCAGTTACCAGGACAACCTTTACAATACAGTAAACATATTTATAGCATTTTTGAAATTTTAACATCTAATATACTGTAATAAATGAAAGACTACCTTCTTAAAACAAAAAGCTTGCCTCACAAAATACGGAAGTCCCTGAAGGTTATCTCTGCAAGTTGCATAATATGTGTGGATTCGACGCATTTCCGCAATGCAAATCCTCAGCAAAATACAGTAGGCCTCTCCGCTTCCTATTGCAACATATGGGAAACAAATTCTTTGCATTGGTTGTCTGACTTTCCACTGGAAAATTTACTACAAAAGAATGCAATGGAGATAAACCCTTATATCACAATGCACAATACGGCAATTACAAATTTTTAAGCTCACTTGGGCAAGTCTTCTGCATGTTTACACCTCTCCACTTCTGATAATTAAGCCGGAAAGCTTAACTCTTACAGAAATAGGGGGCATGATCACTTCAAAAAGGTCTGGGCTCGTGGTTTTCTCTTTTAAGAGTAAGGAGTGCACCTCATTACGAACTGTTGACTTATTGATTATCCAAACTTTCCCTGACAGAGTATCTAAAATGGTCAATTAGTAACCAGATGCTTGGAAAGTTATTTACAGGTGGTCCTCTTACTCCTCTCCAGGCTCCTTACCCTAATCTTTCCCCTCCACCTAACTGTGTAAAACTGCAAAAACTAATCAGCCCCTGGCCATATGGTACTCTAATTACTTATTTATTTCTTACAACAGTGGAGTTCAAGACCCTCAATATACTTGAGCTCCGACAAGTCCTCATAGGTCTGCATCTCCTTTTACCCCTTTCTTCATTATTTTTGATGTATTCATTTTCTGCATTTTGTTATTTGCAACTTCATAAATGCTCTGTCTGTTGGGTGTGTGTAGCTTTCCTAAGAGGGCCAAAATAAGGCCACTTACTCCATATTTGTTAGGTTTCATGCACTTAAACTTGTTTGTGGCCTGTTTCAGCCATTGGACCTAAGTGGGGGTTACTGCTCCCCAGTCTATGCCCTTAGGTAATGAGCGGCCGGTCAGAGCAGCCATGGCTTAGTGACACGTGGTGCATGCAGTATGCCCAATACAAGTCTATGAGGACTGTTTATGTGGCCAGTGGAACAGTCAAGTACATGTAGCCTAAAACTGTAATCTTTATTGTCTGTCAAAATTCAATAAAAAAAAAATCCATACATAGAAATTTAAAGCAAAAACAAATTAAAATCATGTGACTAACGGTAAATACATTTAGCACATCTTGAAGAAAAAAATAAAAAAGTTCCCAAAAGAATGACTCTAAAAGCATTCATAAACCAGGAACACTTACCCATAGATCCAGGCACTGTGACTGTGGCTATATTATTATATTTGTTATAATGCCTCCTTCCTTTTAAAATCAACTTTTAAAAATTATGCTTAAGAGCCAGAAGGGCTCTGAGGGGCTATTACGCCGTGCAGGAGCACTTCTCCCCTCCCACTTTGTAAGATTACAGCAGTAAGAGGGAGGGGAGGCGAAGGGGAGTGCCGAGGGAGCAGGAGAAAGGGTGAGACAATGTAACAGCCTGTGAAAGCCTTCTGGCTTGTTAGCATCATTTTAAAAGTTGATTTTAGAAGGATGAAGGCCATGGTTAACACATTAGAATATTACCACAGTCACAGTGCCTGGATCTATGAGTGAGTGTCCCTGGTTTATCAGTTGCTTGATTTTGAGGGTAGATTTCCATTAAGTTTTCCTTGTATTTTGAAAAACTCAATGACTAAATCAAGATATTTTGACAAAAAAAAAACCTACTATATAATGTAGATCTATTGTAACGGCAGAGAGAAAATACACAATTTAATTAGATTCTTTGTTATTTTAATTCTGCTTTCAATAAGCCAAACTATAGCCAGTATGAGGCCATGTGTGGGACTCTAAACTTGTATTAATTCATATTCATTAATATTAGTTTAGAATTGAACGCTTTTCTATTTGTTCTCACAATCTGTCTCTAGTACAGTTCATGTGCCAGCATGATTAAAACAGTATTTCACTGCAGGAAGTCTTATTTAAATAAAGAAAGTGCAGACAGGATCAGCATCATTTAAATTCGTGTTGTTTGCTGCCAATGTGCTGGGGTTTGGGAATAGCTCCGATAGCCAAATTAAATCAACCATTTGTGTTGCTTTTCCAGAAATTCTGGGTTACAGCTTTCAATTACTTTATTTGAGTCAAGCAATGCATTAACAATGTAAAAATACTGAAAATATGTTAAGCACATTAAAAAATAGTTTGCATATTGTGGATTTAAAGGAAATCGGTCACCAGGAAGAATCATTTTCAATTGACTCTTGTTTAATAAGGACCTGTAAATTCTCTAGCTAAGAAGACCCCTAAGATGGAACCTGAAAATCGGAACTTCTTGCAGTTCATGTTTTTTACTACAGGTTTTTTTTTTGTAGGACTTAGAATGGGTGGAAAAAAATATATATACCTCACCAGTCCTCTACTGCTTTTACTGCCTGGACTTCCAATCCATGCTCACACATTGACTTAGGAAATGCCCACTCAGTCGTACAATGGACAGATTGGTGATCCACTTTATCCAGTGATTGGCTGAGCAGAGGGGCATACCATCTTAGCCAGTGATTGGCTGAAAAGAAGTGTGTACCACCTTAGCCAGTGATTGGCTGAGCAGAGTGATGGCCCAAATTAGCCAGCGATCGGCTGGGCAGAGTGGTGATCCACAATTGGCTGAGAAATGTGATTTACTGAACAGAGTGATGGCCCACATTAGCCAGTGATTGGCTGAGCAGAGTTGTGGCCCACCCTAGCCACTGAGTGGCTTGGCAGAGTGGTTACCCATCTTAGTCAGTGATTAGCTGTTCAAAATGGTGACCCACCTTCATGACCATTATATGCAATACAAACATTTTCTCTTGGAAAACCCTCAACATTTGATTGGTCAGTACTATACCACATTTTACATATACAATTCCAGAATGTAGCTTGCAGATTCTATAATGCCTCTGATAAGAGTAATAGATTTCATAGGTTTGTTCAAACAATTTGACATCCGTAACTACCAAAAGGTTTCCCTGCAGATTGTATTCCTGTCCCAAAAAGTGACATAAATGTATTTAGCAGGTTTTATCCACCTTTGTAGCAATCAAGGCAAAAGTTTAAAACCGTAAAAAGTCTGCAAATCTATTTAACTTCAGGTTCAATATGCAATAAAACAGCAGGTGTCGTTTTCTAGTCCCCAGATTACTTTTGCGATATTTTACACACACTCTCAGCTGTTTTACATTTTTATACAAACCCACTCAGAAGAATTTCCTATTTAGAGGCATTTATTCCTGTCTAACGACAATGACTGGTGCGGTAAACAACATTGTCTAAGTGCTTCATTGCTTTATGGACTTTTTGAGCACGTTTTTCACTGCTGTGTCAAAGTATCTCTGAAAAACGTATTAACTTAAAAAGGGAACCTGTCACTAGATTTCCACGAATACAGCAAGAGACAGGTTCCCATAGAGCCCATTAACTAACTGAATTCTGTTTTTTAGCTAAAAATGGTTTCCCTTACATCCACATAAATCAACTTTATCTCATATAATTTGGCATTGGAGAAGGCTTGTCCTCCTCTCCCAATTACTCCATCCCATGTCCCATGCCTTTTCTCAGCATGTCATGTGACCAGGGTGATGTCATCTAAGGTCCTTAACCTAGTTATGATTTCAACATCTACCCCATGTATGTATCTGATCACATGAAATCACAGCATGCCTACATGGACGACTTCTCCTCCTCATGGCTCCATGGAGGTTGCTGTGATTTGAGGTAATAAGATACAAACATGGGGTAAACATTGAAACTGTAACAGGACCTTAGATGACATCACCCTGGTCACATGGCATGAAGTGCCCAACTATGTTACAGAGCTCTCTCAATGCAGCTACATCCTAGTAGTGAGACGCGTCAAGGAGGCAGGGCAGGGCACTGCAAATACCGGACCCCATTACTATCATTGGACTTACATTGTGATTTGCATATACGTTTAAAAAATGATTTTTTTTTTCCCCAACATTACAGCCATGGAAAGAAAAAACATTTAAGGATAAGGGCAATGCTTTTTAATCATCGTTTTTAATTAATTTTGAGTAGATTAAAGGTGCATTAAGATGGGTTAAGGCTATTCAAATGTTAAAGGGATACTGCATTTCACCCCAAAACTGCACAAAGTACCTCAGATGACCTCCCCCAATGTTTCATAATGCCAGGTTACTGCACGTGTAGCAGAGGCAGGCGGATGTCGTTTAAAGGTAGGGGGTCAACTTGGAAGCATGTGAAATTTCATCCATTTACCTATAACAAAGCACTTCCGGAGCCATATGCAAATTGAGCAGAGTTATCTTTTACCCGAGATGAGTCACTTATCAGCTAGAGGTGGAGAATTACTCATTCATATGAAAATGAGTTATTCTCATTTATCGCTCATTTTCGCTTGACTTGGTAGGTAAATGTGTGAGACTTCTCTTAAATTAGGGAATTCTAGAAAGGACACCCTGCCTGAGAGGGTTCATACGTTACTGGAGAAAAATCTGGTGACACTGGACTTCCTAAAATGAATCTCCGCAGAGGGAGAACACAAGAAAGATCCAAAAATATTCATGATTAGGAAGTATTAAAATGTGATTGGTGGGGTTGTGACACATTTTGAAAGATGCCACCAGAACTGCAATGCGGAAGATGAAGCCAGCAGTAGGCCGGTAAGAACGGAGGCTGAGCCTTCATTTATATTAGGAAAAAGTGTGTAAAAAGTAAAAAAAAATATATATATATATATATCACACACACACTGCCATTTTTAATTTTTTTACTTTCAAATTGACTACTGATATCAGTCACTAGCAGTGATAATCAATTGCTATTCTTTCCACAGTGACTATTCTTTCACAAAAATCCACAGTACGTATATGAGTTCTGTGCTTCTTACACATTTCATGAAAGTGTTCTCCAACACCACAGGCCAAAACATCAATACTTTTTCTATCCTATATCCACAGGCACCACAGAACAAACCATAGCCTAGACAATTCTGCTCCTCATTTTCTTAGATACCATTAATCCTTGTTCTCAAGCACTAGGCTGCAACGTACGTTTTGACTGTTGGATCATTTGGTCTTTGTAATTGATAATAGGATAAAAACTTTATTTTAACATCAATTATATTGACAATATTTACAATTATATCATTTGTATATATCAGTTAAATCAATTGTACTACCGTATCAATGCTAAACTTAAAACTTTACAGTTTTAGGACGTGAACACAATTGATTGTATTATGGTCACAATATTTTTCATTATTCAGTGAGATTGTACTCTGCCAATCACTTCACTTGGTCAGGTGGTAGACAGAATGATATACAAGCATAGCCAGTAATTGTCAGCAAAAACTGACATGTTCAAAAGGAATTCTACCATCAAATGGTCGCAGGAGAACCCGTGCAGGTCGGATGCAAGTCTTGCCAGGAGGAAGTTGCCGAAGGTCCACTGGAGCAGCAAGAACCAGACGTTCAGGAAAAACAATATATCAAAGAGCAGTATCTTCCCCAACAACATCCGAGGCACGGGAGAGAGCATCGGCCTTATTATTCTTCTCTTCAGGACAGAAATGTATCATGAAGGTGAAGCGGGAGAAGAAGAGAGACCAAACAAGCCTGTTTTGCATTGAGACGCTGGGCAGTCTGGAGGTACAGGAGGTTTTTGTGATCAGTATATAAACACTGACTGGATGACGAGCACCCTCCAGAAGATAACACCATTCTTCCAAAGCAAGTTTAATGGCCAGAAGCTCCCGATAACCAATAGAGTAGTTCCTCTCTGCGGCTGAACAGGTCTTGGTGAGAGTTCGGCCTTTGGGCCCCTTCTGGGCAAGAACGGCTCCAGTACGAACGGATGAGGCATTAACCTCTAGCAGGAACGGTTTCTCAGTATCAGGCCGGGTGAGAATGGAAGCAGTCCACCAAGCCACTGCTGGGTCTCCCAGCTTCTTACAAAGACTTTACTTGCTTTTCTGAAAAAACATCGGCAGAGACTCTGCCACCACACTGACCGTATGACTGCCCAATAGACTTGATGCCAGGCAAAAAATTAACAAAAAGAGATAAGACAACTGGAGCATCGGTTGAGACCAAACATATTAGAAGCCAAGCCACATCTCTTGAAAAGTTTGTAAACATTGGAGGATAGGCTCATCTTGTATTAACCCCTTAACGGTCTGCGCCGTAGCTCTACGGCGCAGAGGTATAAGGGATGTATGAAGAGGGCTCACGGGCTGAGTCCTTTCTATCAGAGTGGGGTTGTTGCATATTGCACAGCACACCCCACCGCTAATAACTGCTCTTGGCATCGGGTGCTTGCACCGATCGCAGCTATTAACCCTTTCAAACGACCGCCGCGGCAAAGTCACCGGCGGCGTTTAAACACGGCTGCGTGGGTTGCCATGGTAGCCTCGGGTCTTCGTTGACCCAGCCTATCTGGCATCTGCGATTCGTTCAAATGAGCCAGTAGCTCATTGTATGAATGTCTGCAAAAATGCCATATATTGCAATACAGAAGTATTGCAGTATATGGTAGGAGCGATCTGACTATCTAGGGTTATGTACCCTAGATGGTCTAAAAAAAAAATAGTGAAAAAAAAAATAAAAAAAAAGTTAAAAAAATAAAAAAAATTTATAAAATATTAAAAGTTCAAATCATCCACCTTTCCCTAGAACGATATAAAACATATAAAACAGTAAAAAAATCACATACATATTAGGTATCCGCGCGTGTCCCAAAATGCCCATCTACATCAAAGATAAAAACGGTTACGGGGCGGCGGTGACTCTCCGAGGCGAGAAATGGTGCGCCCAAATGTCGAAATGCGACTTTTACACACAGTACAAAACCTTTTACATAACATAAAAAAATGAAATAAAAATATCAAAATGTCGCACAGACCTCAAAATGGTGGCGTGCAAACTTTAACTTGCAAACTTCGGCTCATTTGCAAAAAAATTACCTCTCACACACATCTCCGTGCGCCAAAGTATGAAAAAGTTATTAGTGTCAGAAAATGGCAAAAAATTTTTTTCCTTTTTTGTACACATTCGTTTAATTTTTGAAAATGTATTAAAACACAATAAAACCTATATAAATTGGTATCACTGCGATCGCACCAAACCAAAGAATAAAGTAGGCATGTTATTTGGAGCGAAGAGTGAAAGTCGTAAAAACTGAGCCCACAAGAACGTGACGCACGTGCGTTTTTTTAAAAATTTTTCCACATTTGGAATTTTTTTCAGCTTCGCAGTACACGGCATGTTAAAATAAATAACATTACGGGAAAGTAAAATTTGTTACGCACAAAATAAGCCTTCACACAGGTCTGTACACGTAAAAATGAAAAAGTTATGGATTTTTGAAGTGGGAGAGCGAGAAATGAGCCGAAAAACCCTGCGTCCTTAAGGGGTTAATTGGTTTGACTTCATTCTGCTTAATTGTATGACACCTTTGCACTGTGGTCATCGGGGTCATAAAAATGCATGTCCTTCACATGACCATGGACCAGTTTTCATCTGGCCATGGTCCTTTATCCATCTATGGTTATAATGGTCTAACATAGGTGTGTATATGTACATATATACAAGTGTATTTGTCACTATCAAAAAAGGAAACCGCAGCACCCAGAAGTTTAAATTCCAAAAGGCTTTATTCACATTTCATCCAAGCATAAAAAAAAGCAATGTTTCGATTCCCATTCTTCATAAAGATTAAGTGGGAATCGAAACGTTGCATTTTTTTATGCCTGGATGAAATGTGAATAAAGCCTTTTGGAATTTAAACTTCTGGGTGCGGTGGCTTCCTCCTTCAACTAGTGGCCTGACCTTTGCGGGTTTGAGCATCAGAACCTCCAGTTGCGAGCACCACCCTTTACAAGTTACCGTGCAGGACTGCCTTACTACTCCTCTTTTCTACAAGTGTATTTGTGCCACCGTTTAAAGAAATGGAGGGGTACGACGGAGGGGTATGATTTGGGGAATTTTTTCCCTATATAATAACTGTTATAAACTTTTGTTTTGCTATTTTCACTGCTTGCTTTCCTTTTGCTATATAAACTAATGTATTGGAGGATATTTTATATGTTGTATATATGTTGTACTGTATATGTTTTATATTATGTATATAAAAAAGACTAATAATATTAAAGAATTTAAATAAATGGATAGAAATATATGAAGGCTTTGGTCATTTTAAGTTTTACTTTAACTTGTTTATTCACTTATTTAATGAGGGTTTGCAGTGCTTTTAGTGCAGGAAAAAAAAAATACTGAAAAAAACCATGCCATTATGTTTATAATAATCTTCCTCTATTAACATTAACAATGGTAATATCATATAAACCATGTATCATCGGTTTCATTCTTCTTGAAGCCAGTTTTGCCCAGAATGAAGTGGTTTAGCGGTTTGAACTCACATTAGTCATTCTGACCTCATCGCTGGCAGTAGCTTAAGATGGCAAAGCCAAAGATCAAATTAGAATATAACATATTCTACTGTTATCTTGGCCGGGGAACGAAAGGATAAATAATGTCTTATTCTGCATATAAAACTTTTCAAATATGTTCTAGCTTAAAGGACGTGTTTTTCCTTGAACTCAAGAACACGTGTAGATAAAATAATCTGCTGGACTGTGACAGTCTGTGTTGGAATCTTTCTGCTGGGATGTGATGCCAACTTGAGAATTCAGAGCAATTCCACTTTTTTCTATGACACAAAAAAAAACACACTAAAAACTTTACCGTAACGGAAAGGCAGTGTAGACAAAATAAATATTAAATGTTCACACAACTAACACCAATTATATTCACAGCTGTTCTGTTTACTGTGGTTAGATGTTTCCACTTACAGAGCAAACTTTCATTCTGCTCTTTAAAATAATGTGCCCTCGAAACGTAGACAATGAAGTTAGAGCCTTCTGCAGTTGCACCTCCTGCTGGCTTCTAGTAGAAATGTCCTCCATTTACGTTTTGAGTACAATGCTCCACCAAGTGACCATACAGGAAGACCTTTGAAGCTAAAAGTATTGGAACATGAGATAATAAACAACTAAACATATTAAGATCAAATAAATAGATAAAGCCCAATAATAAATGTGTTTTCATATCGCATTCAAGAGCTGCTACTGTAAATTACAAAGACTGTATACTGCACAGTATTACCATACAAGTAGATAGCAGCACAACACATGCGCTATAGCATAAAAATATAGTAGCACACCGTACAGTAGTAAAATAGTTCATTACTTGGACTATGGCAGATTTACTATTGTACAGTTTAATTGCAGCAAAGAAGATGAAACACAGCTAAAACAAACCGTATAGTTCCTGTAGGTACTAAGAGAGGCAGTATATTAGTTGTAGCAGAGCTAAAAAAAAAAGCAATACAGTTGTTGTGTAATACAGGTGGAGATCAATTTTTACTATGATACAGTTTAATTATTTTTCTTTACACTGCCTTGAGACTTTTCTTGTCTCTTTTTGCAAAAAAAAGTGAAAATACACTTAAAACAGTTAAAGGGCAGTAGAGTATGTGTAGTACAAGCTAGAGAGCAGTCAGACATGTAGTAGAGGTAGCAAGCAGTACAGTAAATGTAGTAGCGTAGAGAGCAATATAGTACATGTACTACAGGTAGAGGGCAGTACAGGATATGTACTACAGGTAGAGGGCAGTACAGTAAATGTAGTACAGGTAGAGAGCAATATAGTACATGTACTACAGGTAGAGGGCAGTACAGTGCATGTGGTACAGGTAGAGGGCAGTACAGGACATGTAGTACAGGTAGAGGGCAGGGCAGTGCATGTGGTACAGGTAGAGGGCAGTACAGTGCATGTGGACAGGTAGAGGGCAGTACAGGACATGTAGTACAGGTAAAGGGCAGTACAGTGCATGTGGTTACAGGTAGAAGGCAGTACTTTGCATGTGGTGCAGGTAGAAGTTAGTCAGTGCGTGTGTACAGGTAGAGGGCAGTACAGGACATGTAGTACAGTAAAGGGCCGTACTTTGCATGTGGTGCAGGTAGAAGTTAGTACAGTGCAGGTGGTACAGGTAGAGGGCAGTACAGTGCATGGTACAGGTAGAGGGAAGTACAGTGCATGTGGTACAGGTAGAGGGCAGTACAGGACATGTAGTACAGGTAAAGGGCAGTACAGGACATGTAGTACAGGTAAAGGGCAGTACAGTGCATGTGGTACAGGTGGAAGTACAGTGCACGTGGTACAGGTAGAGAGCAGTGCAGCACATGTAATACTAGTATAGAGCAATATAGTACATGTAGTACAGGTAGAGAGCAGTACAGTACATGTAATACTAGTATAGAGCAATATAGTACATGTAGTACAGGTAGAGAGCAGTACAGTACATGTAGTACAGGTAAAGAGTAGTACAGTACATGTAGTACAGGTAGAGGGCAGTACATGTACTACAGGTAGAGCAGTACAGTGCATGTAGTAAGGTAGAGAGTAGTACAGGCATGTAGTAGAAACAGGAGCATTACAGTAAATGTGACAGGTGAGTGCAGTACAGTACATGTAATACTGTACATGTACAACAGGTAGAGGGAAGTACAGTGCATGTAGTACAGGTAGAGGGCAGTACAGGACATGTAGTACAGGTAAAGGGCAGTACAGTGCACATAGTATTTATTAATAGAAAAAATCACTTTCGGCTCAAGAAACAAGTCAGCTAGATGAAACCGTTGTTTTGTTATCACAAATAAAGAATATCCATTAGGAATTCCATCCTAGTTTTCCCTAGTAAAGCAGTACCCATCAAGTCATTTCCATATTCAGGTAGTTTTCCTCATCTCTTAGCTGGCTTACTGAGATAAAAATTGATCAAAATTTTTACACATTTGGTGCATTTAGATCATGTCCCCTCACTCTAATTTTCTGTCTCTATTTCAATAGCACAAATTAAATTCTGCCACATTCACCTAGTAATCCTCCCACTGAGGGAGTAACAAGATAAAGTCATAGGTATATGACTAAATATAATAATTTCATAAAGAGATCAAGTGTAATAGATTAGTATTGGACAAGGATCTGCGCCTGAGAGTTTATATCTCCTGCTGGAGCTCCAGCTTACAGCCATTAATAAAGGTGACAGAAACATCTGCATCTGCTTGTCGGACGATGGCCACATCATCATCCAACGCAATAGAGCAGACAGCAAACTTGTTTACCATATATATTCTCGAGTATAAGCCGGCCAGAGTACAAACAGAGACCACTAATTTTACCAAAACTCATTGGGAAAACTTATTGACTCGAGTATAAGCCTAGGGTAGAAAATGCAATGCCCTGCAGCCCCCGTAATGCATGCCCTTCAGCCCCCCTTAGTAATGCAATGCCCAGAGCCCCCCTTAGTCAATGGCCGCGCCCCCCATAATGACAATGGCCGCAGCCCCCCTACTAATGAATGGCCTGCAGCCCCCCCTAATTCTAATGAAATGGCCTGCAGCCCCCCTACTAATGAAATGGCCTGCACGCCCCCCCCTACTAATGAAAAGGCCTGCAGCCCCCCTACTACTGAAATGACTGCAGCCCCCCCTACTATGAAAGGCCTGACGCCCCCCTACTAATGAATGGCCTGCCCCCTACTAATGAAATGGCCTGCAGCCCCCCCCCCACTAATGAAATGCCTGCAGCCCCCCTACTAATGAAATGGCCTGCAGCCCCCCCTACTAATGAAATGGCCTGCAGCCCCCCCTACTAATGAAATGGCCTGCAGCCCCCCTACTAATGAAATGGCCTGCAGCCCCCCCTACTAATGAAATGGCCTGCAGCCCCCCCTACTAATGAAATGGCCTGCAGTGCCCCATTACTTAATGCCTGCAGCCCGCAGTATACAAAAAAATAACTTACATACTCACCTTTCGATGCTCCCTGTGGCTCTGCTTCCTTATCCTCTTCAACCCAGCAGATTGGCAATACGCATCCAAGCATTCTGCCCGGGGCGCCACAATGATGTGTGGTGCTGCGCTGCTGACGTCATAGAGAGCAACGGTGGGCATGGACGTGTCTATGTGCGATCAGCTACGAGTTAAGAGAGAAGGAAGATGAGCTCGCGGGGAGCATCGGAGGCGAGTATGTAAGTTTATTTTTTAATACGTGTATAAGACAAGGTGGGTTTTTTTTTTTCAGCACATTTTTTTGTGCGTTATATATACAGTAATCTGCCCGATTAGTTTCTTTCTTTAAGAACAAAAATTCTATTACCACTTGCGAAATAATCAGAATATCAGCAGATAGGTTTGTGGGTTTACAACAGAAAAACAATAGTGTGGATAGAGCAGTACATAGAAGACAGGTTTAAGCTCTAAGGGAATACTTTCCATGAATACTGAACCGCTTAATAGTTTGTATACCAAATGTGAATATGGATTAAGTGACACCTGGCACAGTCATTCTGGAGATTTATGAACTCCTGTAATGTTTTTGGCTAGGTGCGTGCCTTGCTACATAAAGAAATATTGCCAGAATCCATCCTAGTAACTGAGCCTCCTCCAGCTATTCCTAGTTTTTGTTGAATTAAGATCATTTTCAGCATAGTTAATAGTTTTATAATGCAGCTGAATAGAGGTGATAGAATATGATGAGATGGCGATGGGTGTAAAGAAAACATACAACATTTTCCCCAGTGATCCAGAGGAAAGTATAAAAAAAACACATGACATCTCAAAAGTCTCACATCTATTCTAGGAAGATAAGATCCCCATTCATGTAAGCAGGGGAGTGACACTACCAAGATGTTGTTTAAGCTACTAAACCTTGGGTTCACCATTGATAACGGAAATCATTCCTCATCTATGGGCAGTGTATTCCCATAGAATTAAGCATATTGGAGGTAACCCTGAAGATTATTGATAAGTAGGAAAAAAAAAGCACGATCAGATGGATTTTGAAGCTTTTTGATGGACTCAGTAGTGGCCACAAGGCTCTCAGATTACAAATCCTTCATGCAAACATACCCAATACTTATCTCTAATTAGCAGGGAAACGGCACAAGGCAATGGGGCACATTTACTAAGGGTCCGCGGAGTGCATTTTCATCGTGTTTCCTGACTTTTTCCGTTTGGCACCGCATTTAACTGGGGTTTTTGGTGCACGCAATCGGATTTTGGTGCAATCCCGACGACTTTCATGCGAAAACAAATCGGGGGGCGCGGCGTCGGAACGACCCGACTGATTTTGGACGGGAGTCGGGATTTAACATTCAATTGTGTCGCAAGCCATGCACACATGCAGAGGGAAGAAGATGGTGAACTCCGGCGGACTGAGCGGGGAGGCGACGCAGCAGGAAATGGACGCAACGATCTTAGGAATCGCGGCAGCTCCTAATCCTCTTCGACAGCGCACCCGGGATCACGACGGGACGGGTAAGTAAATGTGCCCTAAAGTGTGTAAAAGGGGCCGTAATGAGCCTCATTTGTGGCGTTTCAGCCGCTGTCCACAGGAAACGGAGTGGGCACCATGCACAACTAGACTGTGCATAGTCAGTCTATGGGGATCATGAGATGGTCGCTATTTGTGCAGCCAGCTCACGGCCAAAAAGACTGGTTTGTGCATGGGAATAAGCTTACCTCACAAACAAATTTCCCAAACAATTTTAGACAACTGAATTTTTGCAGATTTCAAACAACAACAATATGTGCCAAACGATATTGCCAATATGCCATCAACGTGTATTAAGTAATCTGTCACATATAATTTTATAGTTGTACGACTGGACTTCCATGGGTCAGAGAAACAGCACTGCATACAGAAAGGTAAACTTTGATCTAAATAGCTTTTTTTTGGAAAAAGAACTTTTACTAAAAAACTGCTTTGGCAATGTGTACACTATTCTCTATGGGGACATGGGAGCCATAAAAAGGGCTCCTGATAACAGGTTCCCTTTAATACCTACTACTTCTCCTTACTTACTTCCCATTACCAAAAGGTATACTAATAAATATATCTGGATGGGGTTTTTCAGAACCCCTTAGATATAGCAAGTGTTGTCTGTGCCTTTGTTATTGGCTGATTCAATGTGATAATTAATTACTCTCTACTTGACAAAAGACATGCTCTATAACTTTGAAGCAGTATCTCCACATTAAATCCACATACCTAAGAAAACCTTTGTATGACTGGTTCTCCAGTTAGCACATTCTCGACCCTTGGGTACCAATATCATATTTAGGAATTGAATCAAATATATTTTCAATCTGTACAGGCTAAAGACCAAATATTTGCTTTAAGTGAACCTTCAGCAGGAATGCCATTTTTAGCTGGTGACATGCCTGCTGATTTTAAAAATGCCTTTGTCAGCATTCTGGATCATTTCTGTAGTTTGTTGAGTTTATTTTACATTACCTGCTTCCTACCGCAATGTGAGGCGAGTCCCTGAGGAGGGGGCAGCTGTGTATGCATGTATCAGTCTCCTCTCCTCCAATTAATGCTGCTCTTTTCCTCCTCTTTGTCATGTCCATTGGGCAGGATGGAAGGGGATGTGGTGGAGCAGAGGAATGCATGAGGAGACACAGGCTGCTGCTGACCCTTTCCAGGGATTCACCACACACCACCAGGGAGCCAGGTAATGTGAAGCAAACTTATATAAGGTACCGCAATAATTCAGAATGCTGCAAAGGATTTTTTTAAATCAGCATAGCATAGGTATTGGAACCTGACACAAGCCAAAAATTACATTCATAGTGAAAAGTGCCCTAAAAAGTTGGCCAAAATAGGAATATAAAAAGTGAAGCATTACTTGTAATGCTGCTGGCTCAACATAAAAATATACACAGGAGCCTTTTATGTATTATTTTAAGTACTGGGCACCCTAAGACTCTAGGGTTTAAAGATGTTGCAGCCAAACCTAAGAGTTAGGCCACTAATGTTAACTGCATACACAATTTGGTTCAGGATAATGTAGTGCAACATCCATGTGTCTTTCCAGTACGGCTCCCGACGGTGCAGTGCACCCATTGCGTCTACGGGGGATGTTATATGTCCCCATAAGGCCGTGTGAATGTAGCCTAAGACGTATTCCAGGAATAGACATAATTCATATTCAAAAGGATCATAAAAATTAAGTATATGTATTAGTTATTTAAATTTTGCTCCTCTAGCAGAAAAATGTTGTGGACATTCACTACAATGAAGAATTAAAATGTACAGGACCTTTAAACTGTCCTGTGATTTGTTGTGGAGGGAAACAGGACAGAAGATGGCCGCTAGTCACACGTCCACATCATGTGGACATGGGCAGGTCACTGTGATCCCCACTGTGTTTGGCTGTAGTCGGTTGGGTGCGTGCATCCAGTACAGCCAAGTGTGCCAAAACCCATATCAGTAGTTATGTGCAGTCATTACATTACTATGGTAACAGAGCAGGATAGTCTGTTATCAACTGGAGCAAAGCACAAAAGGTAGGAGTTACTGAGAACTAAGTGACCATGGGACTTGTAGTATCCTGTGGTGGCCATCTTGGAGATAACTCTGCCTACTTTAAAAGCCCATAACATGTTGTGATTCATGTTGTAATTATTTATTTATATCATTTGGGTTTTGAACATATTACTGGAATATACCTTGAATATTGAATGGTTTGCACAAGTGAACTGCGATCACAGCAGTTGGACCATCACCGATCAGCTTGTAAAGAGGATATTTGCAAACTGTATCACAAGGTAATGCCATCAGTGATGACCAATAAGCTTGCCATGGGATTTTCAAGGCCTTTCAGGTATAGCTTTTCTTTTATTTTATAAATCTAATATATAAAGGAGTGTATGTGGCCGCAAAAGGAATCTGCACCATCAGTTTACAATCACCAATATTGCACAGCGGTCTCTGTGATCAGGGAACATCAGAGACTAGGTTTTGAGCTGAAATTTCACCAATTCACTTATTACCACACCATATACAGGAGCCATTGTCGGCTGCTGCTGCTGTGGCAGTTAGAAGCGAGTCGTGATTTGTGCTATTCGCCACAGGTCATTTATAGAGCTCTGAGGTTTGATTGGGTTACTATAGGCGTGTGTGAGGTTATATGGATGATATACAGAGATAGGGGGAGATGTGTCAGAAATGTCTGAGGTAAAACTGTTCCAGTTGCCCAGTGGAAAACGATCAAAGACCAGCTGTAATTTATAACAACATGTGGGAAAATGAAACTTGAGCTCTGATGGTTTCCATGGCAACTAGAACAGTTCTACTCTCAGAAATTCTGATAACTCTACCATAGACAAAGTGACAGTCAGAGACACTGTCAATTAGAGACAAATAAATACAGAGAAGTCAGAAAAATGACAGAATCATAGACAGAGATGGTCAAAGACCGGGACAGTCAGAGTCTCTCAGAGACAGAAATGGTTAGAGACAATCAGAGACAGCAAAGACAGAAAAAGCCACAGAAAGAGACAGTCAGAGACAGTCACTGGCAGAGGCATTTAGTGACAGACATTCAGAGACCGTTGTAAACATAATATAAATACAATATATACATACAAAATATTTTGGTAACCCGTTCCATTTTGTATAGGTGTAGCAGTTATTTCTATCCCGGTCAATGCCGGCATGTACAACTTCTCATAAAATACTTACATTGTTAACAATGTTGGACATTACATTTGCTTTTATTAAATCAATCACACATATCTTCTTTAAAGATGGCTATCTTTGGTAATCTCTCTTTGTTTGCGAAAGAGATCTACTACCACGTCGACTTAGAATATTGGAAACAAACTTACAAGGACAGAATATCATTTGTTTCTATAAAATGATTATCTATGTTCCGATCAATTTTTTTTAGGAATACATTTTCCTATCTATTGTTGCAGCAGAGTCGTTTATGTCTCAGACGAGGGACTATTTAAATGTTGCTCGCTTGCTGCTTTCCATTATCTCATTTCCAATCTAGTGTCATCATTATCATCTACAGCGGCCCCCGTCATCCATTATTTGAGTAGCCTGTTGTTTGTAAATTAAATATCTTTAGTTTCATGTAATATCCTGGTGTAGTATGGAGTATATTTTTCTTGCTGAGCAGAATCAATAAATTCTCTTTCTAAGTGGAGAGGTGCCCAATGTATTTCCAGCTTGCCTAAATGTTCCAAAGTCTGACCAAGGTATAAAACAAGCGGCCAGCTGGCCGAACAATCGTTTCAGCCGACAATAGAAAACTGTCCCGGTTACAATGTCCTCCGTGTTATGACCCCCATTTCCCCCCATCCCGTTCCCCCCGGTAATAATATATACCAATACAACAAAAATTTGCACAAAAAGAAAAAAAAAAAAAAGTTGCGTTACTCAAAACGGAGTCAAGGCGATAACCAAGAAACTAAAGGTTTCTTGGGATGGCATGTGGCTGAGTGGTAGCACTTCTGCCTTGCAGCACTGGAGTCCTGGGTTTTGAATCCCAGGTCAACTCTACAAAGAGTTCAAAGAGTTGTATGTTCTCTCATTGTTTTCGTGGGTTACTCCAGGTCCACCGGTTCTCCCACACTCAAAAAATAACTAGGTTGTCATTAGATGTGAGCCCCAATGGGGACAATTTGTCATGCGTTGTGAGCGCTGCGTAATCTGTGTGCGCTATATAAATAAAAGAATTATTATTAGGTATAGCTAAAATGTTCACCTAACATTAAAAAAAAATCATTAATGACAAAGCAGCAGAAATACTGTAGGAATAAAAGGAAAGCACATTTGAATGATAATAAAGATAGATGTGTTACAAATTATCAGGCTGTATAGAACTCCCCGAGGCGCTGTAAGAATTGACTGATTCATTCTAAAACAATAAAGAAGTAATCTCCTGAACAGACAGATATCAAAAGATTAAGGGAGGCCAAATATTCTTGCTGGATTAAAAAGTGAGGACTTTTACCAATTAAACGCTAACGCTATTATAATCTTGTCATGTTTTAGAAAGAGCTAGGCGCCAAGGTACGCGAACGTTTTAAATATTCTTTTTTATGAGTGATTTAATAGAGAAACAAGAGACACGTGTAGTGCCCTGAACTCCTGCCAAGATACTACACTCTGCCGTCATCTGAGGTTTCAGCAAAAAGGTATATAAAAATGCTAAACATTGTAAATAAGTAAGCGTGATTCATATTTTATCAAAAGGGAATGGGTCATCATTAATAGCAGAATTTGCAGGCAGCATGTTTAAGCAGGAGGACGTGGAGCGATAATGTCCATAGGTGTCCATCTGCAGGCAGCATTGTATAATGAGGAGGAGGGGAGCGAATTGTCCATGTGTTCTATCTCAGGCGCATGTTATAGAGCAGGAGGAGTGAACAAATTGTACGTAGTGTCCTATCTGCAGGCAGCATGTTATAGAGCAGAGGAGTGCGGAACAAATGTACATAGTGTCCTATCTGCAGGCAGCATGTGATAATGCAGGAGAGTGGAGCAAATTGTCCATACTGTTCTATGTGTAGGCAGCATATATAGAGAAGAGGAGCTGTACAAATTGCCATAGTGCCTATCTGCAGGCAGCATGTTATAGATAAGGAGGGCCTAATGATTGTCCATAGTGGTTTCATCACCCCGGGGATCATAAATACAGGGGTGTACTTGAGGGGTGCAGAGGGTGCAGTCGCAACTGGGCTTAAGGGGCCATAAGTGTCAATTTCTCATATGAGGAGATTAGTATTATAAACTACATTATAGTCAAGGGCCTGTACAGACTTTGCACTGGGGCCATAAATTGGCTAATTTTTCATGCCTTGTGTGCTAAAAAAAAAAAAACTCCTGTACCGTCAATATAAATTTCCCCATATAACATATGAATTTGTTTTTTCATGACAAAAGGGAAACAAGGGGTTAATTAAAGGGAACGTACCCCACGATTCTACCTATAAAGGTAGATCGGGTGGGTAGTGGATGAATGGGACGTGAGGAGAGCTTTTTTAGAGCTATCCATCGCCTCCGCTATCTTTTAAAACTTTAATCCGCTGATATGTAAATGTTTCTAAAGCGGTACTGGGGCGTGGAGTAACCGACATGAGTGACACATCATGGCTGCTCCACCCCCAGTAGCTCTTTTCTCCTCCTACCTGACATCTTAAAGGTTCTTTAAACTTTCACCATAATATAGGAATATAAACCTATCTGAATACACATGTACTATTTCCTCTATAAAAATACACAGTAGTAGTTTGCAGGCAAGTAGCAAACTTTTAAATATACAGCGGTCCCCTTTTAAGAACACCCGACTTAAGACGCGACCCTCGTACAAACAAACCTCTGGTAACCTACTGACTTTGACCTAGGCTCAATAAACAGCTATTACGATATTAAAGAGGTCGCACTGAAGCTTTATTGTTAATCCAACATTTTAAAATCCAATTGTCACATGAGACCAAAAAAAAAATTTGTGGGTTACAATGATAACATATACAGTTCTGACTTATACACAAACCTATAGAACCTATTGTACATAATCCAGGGCCTGTGTATATAATATATTTGGGGAAGGGGTATATAAAAAAAGGGGTGTCAAGATATAGAATTATTATATATATATATATTATATATATATAATAGTAATATATATATACTATAATAGTGTGGGTTGGGGCGGGTTTGTAAAAATAAAAGCTCTTAACCTACCTCTTTCCATGCTCTCGTTCAGCTGCTGCAAACTCTTATTGCTGGTACACAGCGGCTGGCAGGTAGTGCCAGTCCTGACTATAGCGTACAGCTAAAATGACACGGCTTTGTCACGACAGCTCTTTTGTTTGGTTGTACCGGCAGTGAAGGGTTATGCACAGTGCGTAAAGTGAGAGGCAGGGCCCCATAGCAGATTTTGCATGGGGCCCCCCTTCCCCTTAAAATATTCACACAACACACATGTTTATACAATCACACACATTTATACAACCAACATAACATTATACACTCATTTATATACTCGTCCACACATACATACGTATACACTCATATGCACACTTTTTTACTCATAATAATCTAAACAATATATACAGTATATACAAACTCACGTATATACATACAGTATATATGCATCAAAGTTGCATGCTACTGTTTTCTATATATTACACATCATATAGCATACATACATGTATATTCTTTACAACGTATACACCAATGTGTATAATCTACACAGGATAAGACACCCTATAACGCAGTATTACGCACAGAACACCATATACACGCATATTAATCAATACAGTTATCACACAAATGCATAGATATACAGCAACATACAGTTATTAGTTATATATCACAATATATACACATATAATCACAGCATATAATATGCAGCTATACACAGTATAGACAGCAACACAGTAATACAGCAGTGTACACACATATACAGTATATACAGCATATACACACTACATCCAGTATATACAACATACATACAGTATACAGCATATGCACAAAGCATATACACACATACGCATATACTGTAAGCAAATACACACATATAGCATACTATTAAATACAACAGAATATATAGGGACTTACATTTCTTGCGTGGGGTGGGTCAGTTAGGTCTCATCCTGCGAGCCCAGGAAAGGTGTGTCGGCCAGGCGGCCGCGGCAGCACATGGCGGGTGGCCGTGGGAGCAGTGTGGAGGGACAGACGACCGCTGGACCGAGGTCCAACGGGTCGGCCGTGGGAACGGTGGGACCGCAGGCGAGAACAGCGCGAGGGCGGGCAGCGCGGGACTAGTGGGAACTAGGACCAAGGTAATGGCCGGACACCCGTGGGAGCAGTGTCAGAACAGGCGGGCAGCTGACGGGACAGAATCACGGCCGAGGCAACCTGGGACCAGTGTGGCGGCCGAGCGGCCTCGGGACCAGGGTACCGGCCAGGGCAGCCGTGGGACCGGGAGTTTGCTTGAAGACCAGGGAGCAGGATACCGGCGGGCAGGCGGGAGTACGCTGCCGGCACGCACCAAGCAGCGCTGGGACAGGTGGAGTTGCGGGACCCAGGATACCGGAGGCCGGGCAGCCGCTGTAGCAGAGTGGAGGGCGGGCGGGCAGTTTGCCGGACCGGTCTACCTTCCGGTCAGCACTGTTAGCAGAGTGGGAGTAGGCGGGAGCGGCAGTGTGGTAAACCAGTGTGCTGGGCCGCGGCGCAAACATTCTGGCCAGGGGTGCGTGAGCAGCGGGGCGGGAACGAAACCTGGGGTGGGCTTGACAAAGAGGGGGGTATTTGTATTGACATAATCGGGCCGTATAGCAGGGCCCGGGCGGCGGTCTGTGCTCACGGGCCCCTAGCAACCCGCTTACGGCTGCTAGGCGGTAGTTAAACAGCCACTGGTTAGGGCAAGCACGCTGGAGACATGGAGAGAGGTGCTGGCTAGAATTACCTCCACTTCTATCATCACTTTGTGGATCCACAGTAAACGTTCTAATCACAAGCTATACAAAACCTCTCGATTAGCACCACATCACTAAATCAATGTACATTGTTCGAGCGAACTCGTTTCATCACGGTATTTGGCTTATTTGCTTATCTTGGATAAGACGCAATAACTGCAGTGTGACTGTACATGGAGAGGCTGGAGAGCGCTGTCATTCGCAACTATCTAAAAAGTAAAGGGAGCGCTTACTTTAAAAAAGAGAAACCTTTTCTAATTGCAAAAATTGACCACTTTGTCCGATGCAAATCAGATTTTCGGAAAGTTGATCTCAACATGCATATCAGCCACATTAAATGTGGTTTTATAATGAACATAAATTTTAAATGCAGGATTTACAGGGCTGAAGTTACGGATATGTCACGTTGGAAAATACCATAATTGGACCGGGTAAGGTCACAGGCAAAGAGAAGGGAATTTTCTAAGGGAGTCAGATCATAAAGCCATAGAACTTATACCAATAAATTTAATATGTAGCTCTTGTTCGTTTAAAGTGTCCCTTATGTTATTAGTTCGCGTAGCCCACATTATCTCACACACATAAAACTAAATAACTTTCCAATATATAGAACATAAATGCAAAATTTCAAATATGTGCTGAATGAGGGTTGGTCCTCTAATCGAGACAACACCACGAAGGCTGTGGAAACAAGGTTCTTGGACAACTAAGAATCTAATGGATACAATGAAATAAACTAACGTGAATCGTCTGTCTTCATTGATGCTGGATGACAAATATACTATAGGCCAGTGATGTCACAACTAGACACGCTGTCAGCACTGACAACGTAACCATTTTTCAGTGAAGACAGGAGGGGGGAACAACGGGCTGCTGGAGAAAAATGGCTGTAGTGCTTCCTGGGCCGGTCAGGAGCGGTCGGGATGTGGTCTGCGCGAGCACGGCTTGCATCTCAGTCAGAGCAGTGTGCCATCGCTCAGCTGCTCTTGCGCGACCCTCCTGTACCCAATCCTGCTTGCGGATGCTCAACTACAGTGTAAACTTGCTACCCCCCCAGCGGAGGTACGACGTATATAATATAAGACAGAGTTTAATTGCGGGTCACTCAGTTAGCACATATATTTTCGTAAACACATCTTCACCCCCCCCCCCTCTTTATCCCCCCCTCCTTCCCATCCCATCTCTTCAACCCTTCTCCTGTTCCCCCTCACCCTCCTTCCCAACCCCTTCCCCCCGTTACCTCCCCCCACCCTCCCCCCATTTCAATCCCTCTCTGTCCTCCCCTCCCCCCCCCCCCCCCCTCCCCTCTTTCTCTCCTACCTCTCTCTGACTCCACTTCTCCCCCCGCCTTTTTTTCCCTTTTCTCCCCCCCCATCAAATTTTTCTCCTTCTGTTCACCCCTCCTCTCACCCCCCCCTCTCCCTCCCGCTACCCTCTCCTCCCCGTCGATCTCTCTTTTCTTTACCACCCACCCCCCCCCCCACCCACCTCCCCCTCCCCCTTCCTTCCATCTCTCTCCCCCCTCCTTCCCCCCCACCCAGCCCCCCATTCCCCCTGCTTCCCATTTCCACCCCACCATTACCCTTTTTCTCCCTGTCACTCCCTTCCCCCATCCCTACCCGTTCCCACTCTCCACCTTCCTCCCCAACCCCCCTTTCCCCTCCCCTCCCCCCCCCCACCCTCTCCTCGCCCTCCCTTCTGTCTTTATCCCCCACTCCTTCCCCCCCCTGCACCCCCCCCCCCCCCCCCGCTCTCTTTCCCTTCTCCCCCTTCTTTCTCCCTCAACTCTCCATTCACCCCTCCTTTCCGATCTACCAACTCCCTCTTCTCCCCCCCGCTTCTCTCAGTCCCGCCCCCCCCCCGCTCCCTCCCCCCCACCTCACTCCCACGACACTTTCCCACCCCAGACTCCCCTTGCGTTTTCTTTTCTGACCCCCCCCTTCCCCTTTCCTCTGTCCCTTCTACTCCCCTCCCCCCCCCCCCACCCCCCTCCCCCCACCTTACTATTTATTTCCCGTATCCCCCTCTCTTCCCCCCTAACTTCGTCTATACAACCCCCCTTCCCCTCTCCCATCATTTCCCCCTCCCCCCCCCCCTCCTCCTCCCTCTGGCCCTCCTCAATTCATTCCCCTTCTCCCCCCCCCTCTCTTTCCCCCCAATCCCACCCCTTCTCCCCTCCTCCTTCTTCCCCCCCCTCTTCCACCTTCTCCCCACCCACAGCCCCTAATTCTCCTGGGTCATTCTCTCTATACCTTCCCCCCCCCACTTTCTTCCCCCCTCTCTTGCCTTCCCCCCTCCCCCGTGCTCTCACTTAAGCACCCCCTTTTTCCTTACCTCCCCCTTTTCCCCCCTCCCCCATGCATTACCCCCCTCCCCTTACCCTTCTCTCTCCTCTCTCCCACCTTTACCTCTTGATCCCCCTTATCCTCCCCCATATTTTTTCTCCTGTCATTTCCCCTTTTCCACTGTTTTTCATTCCCCGTCCCCCCCCCTCCCCCCCCTTTCTGCCTCCCCCCCACCCTTCTCCTCTCCATCCCGTTTATCCCCTCTCTCCTCATCTCTTGTCTCTCTCAGTCGACTCCCCCCCCCTTCATTCCCATCATCCTCCCTCCTTTCCTCACTCCCTTCCCCTCTTTTCTTTTTTCCCTTCCCCATCCCCCCCCCCCCCCTCCCCATTCCCCCCCTTTCCTCTTGCCCCCCCCCCATCCTCGCCCCCCCCTTTACACCGTCCCCCCACCTTCCCTTTGTTTCTTCCCCCTCTCCTCCTTCCTTTTGTCCTTTCCCTTCAGCCTCTTGCCCCCCTACTCACACCTCCCCTCTCTTCCTCCCTTCCTCCCCCGCCCCCTAATTTATCTTCCCTCTATCCACCCCCTCCTTTCACGTTCCTACCCCATCACCACTTTCCTCTTCACCCCTCTTCCCCCCCTACTTCCCTCTCCACCACTCACGTAAAACATCTTTTGTATACTAACACCCCAAGCTCATTGTTTCGTATCGCACCCCATACCTATTTGGAAAGGCCACCCCCCCCCAATCATTGCCTCCCCTTTCTGCCCCCCTTCCACCCCCCCCCCTTCCCCCCCTCGTTTCTCCACCTCCCCAGCCCCCCCCTCTTTGCTTTCCCGGGCCGCCAGTGACGCCAGAGTGAGCATCCCAGCTGCCAAAAGACGAAACTACTGCTGGGCCTACCGGGAACCACACATCTTAACTGAGCTGAAGCGGATTGAAGACGGAGTAACGGAGGCTAGTGGGCGGTGGAGCCGGTGCTAGTTAGGTAGATAATTTATTGGCATGATCTGCTGGGCTGGGCTGTGATGACACTGCTTTGGGGGGCACTTCTCAGGACACAAATGTCTTAAAACTAGCTGTTGCTGGACTGCCACAGGTTCGCATCACTGGAAGAATTTCCCCCTCCACTTACTTAGTCATGGCACCCCACATCACCCCAGTTAAATAACAGCAAGGGACCAACAAAGAACCAATGCAATTAACAAAAGAAGTCACTAAGCGGTAAGTAAAGAATATACCATATTTGTTATTTAAACGCTAACTATCACAAAATCGGTTTTATCTAAAGGTGACAACCACCCGAGTTATGGATGGTTTTTTGGCGAATTTGACACACCAAGCTCAAACGGTTGCCATCACTGCTATAGGCAGAGCGTTCGGTCTGCCCATTGGATGCCACTGCTCATGTTGAATGGTTACCCAACACAACTGATCAAACTACTAATGTCCTGTGCTGTAGGAAGTTCATAGTAGACAAGCCACATACCCAACTCTAGGAACAAGGCCACAAAACAAGGAATTACTTTCTATGGTGGATATCAAATTCCAGGATGCTGGAAAACCCAGTTAAGGACCCGAAAAGCGGAAGTGGGCGGACAAATTGGTGAGCCTCGTCTTCGCCAACTTCAGGACCGGCCTAACAGAGTCCTCCCTGCTTATGTTGTGAAGAAATGTCTCCTCTCTCCCTCTCGCCCTGAGCTAGGGCTATGGAGGAACACTGCCCCCCTAGGCATCGATGTTGCGATGAGCCAGCAGATGTGGAGGACAGCAAAAGGAGAGGACAGGAGGCGCTGACCGTGGGAAGTATGTTGAATAGCGTAAGGAGGAATAAAATTACGTCAAAGTAGCGCTCACCTTATGCAAGATTATGAGCGCATGTATAGTACCGTGTCAGCAGCCGGTGGTTCTCCTGAGTCAGCAGTGCCCGAACAGGTGCGGGATTGCAGTGGAGAAGCAGCCCACAAGGGAGAGACAGGGGGCTGACACTAGGAAGTAGTTTGAAGCGTCAAGGAATAAAATCTGGCAAAGTAGCCGCTCCCTTATTGCAAGATTATGAGCGCATGTATAGTACGGTGTCAGCAGCCGGTGGTATCTGAAGTCAGCAGTCCCTTATCCAAGGGTGCCGGTGATTGTTTTTACACGTTACTTTTACACAGTTTTAATTGGAAATAAAACCTTTTTATTGGAACTATCAACGGTTTCCTGAAGTTTTACTAAGCGCAGGACCATCTCTGTCATCCACAGGGTACCTCCATCTTCTCTGCCCGGATGATTCTATGTTAACTGGTATTCTAATTTAATGACATTTAGCTGCTAACAGCCACTCCAGTCTTCGCACATCACCCACAATAACAAAAAAGCACAATAACCTATAAAAGTTAAGTCCACTCAGTCCTGACAACACTGCTATGGGTAAAGAAATGAATGCAACTGAGGACGTCGTATGTGACATTTACAAAGGATTTCTCCTAATTTGTAATTGTTTTAACCTGAAAATTAAAATTCCATACTTTCGCTTTGTGTTTTGACATTTACAAATACAGGTTACTAAAGTTCACACTTATGATGTAGTGTAATAGATGTACTTTTCCTCCATTACTGCCAACATTTAAAGGCTTTCTAGGTCTACAGAAAAGTGCACTCCATACAGTATGCATCTGGGCACTCGAAAATAGTTAAAAGCTAATACAGATAAAATCCCTTGGACAATGGAAACTCGATCAATGGCAGTTATTGGAGCCATATGGTTCTTCTGTACAGGCTTACGTTCCCTGGCCTGACAGAGATTTGGCTTTATTCCAAATTTTAAAAAGGGGTTTTCCAGTGGTTAAAAGTAATAGATGAGAACTCTTACATATTGGGTCCTTAATTATCAGAATTTCTATAAGCTGAGTCTGATGGAAGAGCAACGGAGCCGATTACTTGGTACTTGTGTACTTCCATGACCTCGTTTTCATATAGAACATTGACAAATCATGATTGGTTTGATGATGTATTTAATATATGCAGGTGCCCGTAACCTGTTATACCTTGATTAGAACCTACTGAAGTTCAAAACAAGTACGGTAGGTTTTTCCAAAATTGCACGTCCGTTTGTGGTTCTAAGGACAATCTAGCATCAAAATCCACATGATAAACCGTGGAAGCTTCCAGTCATAGACAGGCACCATGACTGTGGTATCTTATTATATTTGTTATTATGGACTCCTTCCTACAAAATCAAATTGTACATTATACTAAGAGCCATAAGGACTCGAGGGGCATTTACCACGAAACCCATCCCTACTGTGGCTTCACAGGTGTTACACTGTGAGGAGTACTTCCCACCCTGTGTGACATAACATCAAGCAGAAGGGGAGGAAGTGTGAGGGAGCGGAGGTAGGGTGAGACAGTCAACATCCTGTGAAGCTGCAACGTAGCACGGAGAGGCTATGGCAAAGACCCTCGGGAGCCCTTCAAACTAATTAGCATAATTTTAAAAGAGTTTATTGAAGGAAGGAAATAAGATGGATAACAATATAAGAAGATTACCACAGTAACGATTATGCGTAAGTTCCCTGATTTAATCTGCTTTTATATGGAAACTTTAATGAAAACAAGTAAATAAAATTTGTTAGGAAGGAAAGCATACCTTGTTTTAATACTTTTCTATTGTGGTTTGATCAGTGGTCGGTAAGCAATCCCTAAATAATTGGATCCCTACGTTGCAGGCCTGCAGAGACTATTTTTCTTTTTTTGGATCTGTGAGGAGTGGAGTATCACACCTGGAATTCTGGAATTGAATGACGCCCAATAATTCAATCAAAAAAACATACTAAACAAATAGAATACCACCAAATATTATCGATATAAGATCTAATAAAAGGAGATATTGTCTATCCGGAATGCGCTCGACCCAGGGGAAGGAAAGGCGGGGAGAGGAGGGGAGGGATTCTGCCTTCCCTTTCCTTATCTCCTACCATCCCACTCTCCCTCCATTCCAAATCTCTCCCTAGCGCTTTATTTTCCCCTCCCCGTATCCTTTCCCCTACGCGATCTACTATCAAACGCTTGTACCTCCCCCCCTCCCACCCCCCTTCGGCTCCCCCCGTCCCCCTCCCCTTCCACTCCGCCTCCTCCCCCCCCTCTCTACGCCAAACTACACCCCCAGTCCAACTCCGAACCTCCCCGAATCTCTTGTTCTAACCTACTTTCTCCTTACCATCACCCTCTCCCCCCCCCTTTTCCCTCCCGTTATCACCCCCCCCCCTTCCCCCCCATCCATCTTCTATCTCACCCTTTTTCCTTTACCTCCGCAGTTCCCGCCCGAAGCCCCTAGTCTTTCCCCGTCCTCCCCCCCCACCCTTATTCCTCCCTTCCACACCCCCTCTTATACCTCCTCACCCCCCTCCCTCCCCCCCCCCCTCCATACTAATTTCCCCCCCCCCCAGGCCTTTTTTTCCTCCCCTCCGACATATTCCACATCTTCACCATACACCCCATCGTCGCAGTCACAACTCACTCACCTTCCTCCCCTACGCGTCCCCTTTTCGCAACTTAACCCCCCCATCCCCAAACCCCAACCCTCTCCCACCACGCCTTCTTTCCTCTTTCCTTCGCTTTCTCCTATCCCCTTCTGCCTTTACCATCCCCCCCCCCTCCTTCTTTCCCCCCCCCCCTCACCCCCTCCCCTCGCCCCCCCCCCCCCGGTGAAAAGCAGAAAACACAAAAAATATCAAGATAAATATAATAGATTCTATGCCGTTGCTTACTCTTTCTCCATAACCAGTGATCCTGGGGACAGTGAACATGCACTCGTATCTAGCTTATAAGTGAAAGAAACTGAAAAGCAGAAGAAGAACGCATTAATACTGCAGCAAACAAATTGAAAACTTCGAAATAATAATCAACATTTTAAGGCCACTATAGTGTCATAGGAGGATCTGACTGAAGTCTGGGTTCGAGGAACTGCGACACATTTTGTTCAGGTCTTTTATTCCTAGTAGCGAACATTTCTCGACATCTTTAAAATAGACCCACCCCCCCCCCCCCATCCAACCACCAAGACTTCAATCTTCAAGGCACTCATTTTTATGGTCTGGTTATAGATATCGATCACTGAACATCCCTTCGACTGGAACAGTTATTTGTCTTACTGTCCGATTTGCCCCGACCTTTACACTATTCACCCAAAAATTTATGCTTGCATGACAGATTTATCAAGACAATTCAGATGTGCAAGTTAAGATTTAAGACAGGTCACCTTGTTGCTTACAAGGGTGAAAATTTTTGCACCAATCCACTCTAGTTCCAACTTTTGGTCAGCCCCTATTCCATCTCAAGAACTGGTGCAGGCTTATTACCACTCCCACACAGCCCCTCCCTCCTTGAAGTTGAGGCGGTATCTGACGATCAGTTATCAGTATAGTCTTGTAACCCTAACTTCATTGGGGCCTTACTTTTATCATTGGTTCTTGTGGGCTTGTCGTCGTAAAAAAAGTTAACACAGATTTTTTTTCTTCATTTCTCTGGTGTAACACTAGAACTACTGCACGTGCACACAACGTGCAATACCCGATTCTATCCACTTGGATTTTTGCAAACATCCCATTTTAAAAAGTCCGTTACTCCAGTCCCCTGGTGGTCTGTTGCCGGCACCTTTTTATGAATTTTAGATTTTTTAAAAAAAAATCCAAGACAGGAAGTAGAGCAAACAAAGATTATAAAGGGGCAAAGCCCACTTGCTGATATCCAGATCATAGAGATCACAAAAATAGATAATAGAACTGACCAAGGCGCGCTAATGAAAAAGAACCCCCATTCTGTCTGTCAATTTGTCGGGTTGTCAACTTATCCAATAAAAAATAAAAATTTACTTTAGAAAAATGCACCATAAATGGCTAATTGGGACGCATGAAGATTTACATGGTATGTACCAGCGGGCCCACCCCCCTGTTTTTCCCCTTGTTTCTAAAGAGAAGTGGTTTATGGGAACAGAAGGCTTTCCTCAGAAAATTCAAGGCCAAATGCTGATTCTAAAAAAGCCAACTACCCCCTTACCTTCTGGTGGCACATTTGTTATGTACGCGGCCATGTGGCCCAGAGCTGTGCCCTGGGACAAGGAATTACGACTCTTCAATAGTTCCTGTAGGTACTAAGAGAGGCAGTATATTAGTTGTAGCAGAGTTAAAAAAAAACAGCAATACAGTTGTTGTGTAATACAGGTGGAGATCAATTTTTACTATGATACAGTTTAATTATTTTTCTTTACACTGCCTTTGAGACTTTTCTTGTTCTCTTTTTGCAAAAAAAAGTGAAAATACACTTAAAAACCAGTTAAAGGGCAGTAGAGTATGTGTAGTACAGCTAGAGAGCAGTACAGTACATGTAGTAGAGGTAGCAAGCAGTACAGTAAATGCAGTACAGGTAGAGAGCAATATAGTACATGTACTACAGGTAGAGGGCAGTACAGGACATGTAGTACAGGTAGAGGGCAGTACAGTGCATGTGGTACAGGTAGAGGGCAGTACAGGACATGTAGTACAGGTAGAGGGCAGGGCAGTGCATGTGGTACAGGTAGAGGGCAGTACAGTGCATGTGGTACAGGTAGAGGGCAGTACAGGACATGTAGTACAGGTAGAGGGCAGTACAGTGCATGTGGTACAGGTAGAAGGCAGTACTTTGCATGTGGTGCAGGTAGAAGTTAGTACAGTGCGTGTGGTACAGGTAGAGGGCAGTACAGGACATGTAGTACAGGTAAAGGGCAGTACTTTGCATGTGGTGCAGGTAGAAGTTAGTACAGTGCAGGTGGTACAGGTAGAGGGCAGTACAGTGCATGTGGTACAGGTAGAGGGAAGTACAGTGCATGTGGTACAGGTAGAGGGCAGTACAGGACATGTAGTACAGGTAAAAGGCAGTACAGGACATGTAGTACAGGTAAAGGGCAGTACAGTGCATGTGGTACAGGTGGAAGTACAGTGCACGTGGTACAGGTAGAGAGCAGTGCAGCACATGTAATACTAGTATAGAGCAATATAGTACATGTAGTACAGGTAGAGAGCAGTACAGTACATGTAATACTAGTATAGAGCAATATAGTACATGTAGTACAGGTAGAGAGCAGTACAGTGCATGTAGTACAGGTAGAGAGTAGTACAGTACATGTAGTACAGCTAGAGGGCAGTACATGTACTACAGGTAGAGAGCAGTACAGTGCATGTAGTACAGGTAGAGAGTAGTACAGTGCATGTAGTAGAAACAGGCAGCATTACAGTAAATGTAGTACAGGTAGAGTGCAGTACAGTACATGTAATACTGTACATGTAGAACAGGTAGAGGGAAGTACAGTGCACATAGTATTTATTTAATAGAACAACATCACTTTTCGGCTCAAGAAACACGTTCAGCTAGATGAAACCCGTTGTTTTGTTATTCACAAATAAAGAATATCCATTAGGATATTCACATCCTAGTTTTCCCTAGTAAAGCAGTACCCATCAAGTCATTTCCATATATTCAGGTAGTTTTCCTCATCTCTTAGCTGGCTTACTGTAGATAAAAATTGTATCAAAATTTTTACACAATTTGGTGCATTTTAGGTCATGTCCCCTCACTCTCAATTTTCTGTCTCTATTTCAATAGCACAAATTAAATTCTGCCACATTCACCCTAGGAAATCCTCCCACTGAGGGAGTAACAAAGATAAAGTCATAGGTATATGACTAAATATACATAATTTCAATAAAGAGATCAAAGTGTAATAGATTAGTATTGGACAAAGTGATCTGCGTATTGAGAGTTTATATCTCCTGCTGGAAAACGTATTGACTCGAGTATAAGCCTAGGGTAGAAAATGCAATGCCCTGCAGCCCCCCAGTAATGCAATGCCCTTCAGCCCCCCTTAGTAATGCAATGCCCTGCAGGCCCCTTAGTAATGCAATGGCCAGTGCCCCCCCTACTAATGAAATGGCCTGCAGCCCCCCCCTACTAATGAAATGGCCTGCAGCCCCCCCCCTACTAATGAAATGGCCTGCAGCGCCCCATTAATTTAATGGCCTGCAGCCCCGCAGTATACAAAAAAAATAAACTTACATACTCACCTTTCGATGCTCCCTGTGGCTCTGCTTCCTTATCCTCTTCAACCCAGCAGATTGGACAGATACGCATCCAAGCATTCTGCCCGGCGGCGCCCACTATGATGTGGTGGTGCTGCCGCTGCTGACGTCATAGAGTGCACCGGTGGGCATGGACGTGTCTATGTGCGATCAGCTACGAGTTAAGAAGAGAAGGAAGATGAGCTGCGGGGAGCATCGGAAGGCGAGTATGTAAGTTTATTTTTTAATACGTGTATAAGCCAAGGTGGGGGTTTTTTTCAGCACATTTTTTTGTGCTTATATATACAGTAATCTGCCCGATTATGTTTCTCTTTCTTTAAGAACAAAAATTCTATTACCACTTGCGAATAACTCAGAATTATCAGCAGATAGGTTTGTGGGTTTACAACAGAAACAATAGTGCTGGATAGAGCAGTACATAGAAGACAGGTTTAAGCTCTAAGGGAATACTTTCCATGAATACTGAACCGCTTAATAGTTTGTATACCAAATGTGAATATGGGATTAAGTGACACCTGGCACAGTCATTCTGGAGATTTATGAACTCCTGTAATGTTTTTGGCTAGGTGCGTGCCTTGCTACATAAAGAAATATTGCCAGAATCCATCCTAGTAACTGAGCCTCCTTTCCAGCTATTCCTAGTTTTTGTTGAATTAAGATCATTTTCAGGCATAGTTACATAGTTATATAATGCAGCTGAAATAAGAGGTGATAGAATATAGATGAGATGGCGATGGGTGTAAAGAAAACATTACAACATTTTCCCCAGTGATCCAGAGGAAAGTATAAAAAAAAACACATGACAATCTCACAAGTCTCTACATCTATTCTAGGAAGATAAGATCCTACATTACATTGTAAGCAGGGGAGTGACACTACAAGATGTTGTTTAAGCTACTAAACCTTTGGGTTCACCATTGATAACGGAAATCATTCCTCATCTTATGGGCAGTGTATTCCCATAGACTTAAGCATATTGGAGGTAACCCTGAAGATTATCTGATAAGTAGGAAAAAAAAGCCTGATCAGATGGATTTTGAAGCTTTTTGATAGGACTCAGTAAGTGGCCACAAGGCTCTCAGATTACAAAATCCTTCATGCAAACATACCAATACTTTATCTCTAATTAGCAGGGAAACGGCACAAGGCAATGGGGCACATTTACTAAGGGTCCGCGGAGTGCATTTTCATCGTGTTTCCTGACTTTTTCCAGGAAACTGGGGTTTTTGGTGCACGCAATCGGATTTTGGTGCAATCCCGACGACTTTCATGCGAAACAAATCGGGGGGCGCGGCCGTCGGACGACCCGACTGATTTGGACGGAGCTCGGGATTTAACATTCAATATTGTGTCGCAAGCCATGCACTTACATGCAGCGGGAAGAAGATGGTGAACTCCGGCGGACCTGAGCGGGGAGGCGACGCATGCAGGAAATTGGACGCACGATCTTAGTGAATCGCGGCAGCTCCTAATCCTCTTCGGACAGCGCACCTCGGGGATCACGACGGGACGGGTAAGTAAATGTGCCCTAAAGTGTGTAAAAGGGGCCGTAAATGAGCCTCATTTGTGGCCGTTTCAGCCGCTGTCCACAGGAAACGGAGTGGTGCACCATGCCACACTATGACTGTGCACAGTAGCAGTCTATGGGGATCATGATATGGTCGCTGTTTGTGCAGCCAGCTCACGGCCAAAAAGACTGGTTGTGTGCATGAGGAATAAGCTTACCTTTCACAACAAATTTCCCAAACAATTTTAGACAACTGAACTTTTGCAGATTTCCAAACAACAATATGTTGCCAAACGATATTGCCAATATGCCATCACGTGTAATTAAGTAATCTGTCACATATAATTTTATTAGTTGTACGACTGGCCACTCTCATGGGTCTAGAGACACAGCACTGCATACAGAAAGGTAAACTTTGATCTAACTTAGCTTTTTTTTTGGAAAAAAGACACTTTTACTATAAAAACTGTTTGGCAATGTGTACACTATTCTCTATGGGGACATGGGGAGCCATAAAAAGGGCTCCTGATAACAGGTTCCCTTTAATACCTACTACTTCTCCTTTTACTTACTCCCATTTACCAAAAGGTATACTAATAAATATATCTGGATGGGGTTTTTCAGAACCCCTTAGATATAGCAAGTGTTGTCTGTGCCTTTGTTATCAGCTGATTCAATTGTATAATTAATTACTCTCTACTTGACAAAAGACATGCTCTAATACTTTGAAGAGTATCTCCAGCATTAAATCCACATACCTAAGAAAACCTTTGTATGACTGGTTCTCCAGTTAGCACATTCTCGACCCATTGGGTACCAATATCATATTTAGGAATTGAATCAAATATATTTTCAATCTGTAACAGGCCTAAAGACCAAATATTTGCTTTAAGTGAACCTATCAGCAGGAATGCCATTTTTAGCTGGTGACATGCTCTGCTGATTTTAAAAATGCCTTTGTCAGCATTCTGGATCATTTCTGTAGTTTGTATGAGTTTATTTTACATTACCTGCCTTCCTACCAGCAATGTGAGGCGAGTCCCTGAGGAGGGGGCAGCTGAGTATGCATGTATCAGTCTCCTCTCCTCCACATTAATGCTGCTCTTTTCCTCCTCTTTGTCATGTCCATTGGGCAGGATGGAAGGGGATGTGGTGGAGCAGAGGAATGCATGAGGAGACACAGGCTGCTGCTGACCCTTTCCAGGGATTCACCACACACCACCAGGGAGCCAGGTAATGTGAAGCAAACTTATATAAGGTACTGCAATAATTCAGAATGCTGACAAAGGATTTTTTTTATAAATCAGCATAGCATAGGCTATTGGAACCTGACACAAGCCAAAAATTACATTCATAGTGAAAAGTGCCCCTTAAAAAGTTGTCCAAAATAGGAAATATAAAAAAGTGAAGCATTACTTGTAATGCTGCTGGCCTCAACATAAAAATATACACAGGATCCTTTTATGTATTTTAAGTACTGGGCACCCTAAGACTCTAGGGTTTCAAGATGTTGCAGCCAAACCTAAGAGTTAGGCCACTAAATGTTAACTGCATACATCAATTTGGTTCAGGATAATGTAGTGCACATCCATGTGTCCTTTCCAGTACGGCTCCCGTACGGTGCAGTGCACCCATTGCCGTCTACGTCGGATGTATATATGTCCCCCATACGGCCGTGTGAATGTAGCCTAAGACGTATTCCAGGAATAAGCATAATTCATATTCGAAAGGATCATAAAAATATAAGCTAATATGTAATTAGTTATTTAAATTTTGCTCCTCTTAGCAGAAAAATGTTGTGGACATTCACTACAATGAAGAATTAAAATGCTACAGGACCTTTAATCTGTCCTGTGATTTTGTCCTGTGGAGGGACACAGGACAGAAGATGGCCGCTAGTCACACGTCCACATCATGTGGACATGGGCAGGTCATGTGATCCCCACTGTGTTTGGCTGTAGTCGGTTGGTTGCAGTGCATCCAGTACAGCCAATGTTGTGCCAAAACCCATATCAGTAAGGTAATGTGCAGTTACACATTATTACTATGGTAACAGAGCAGGATAGTCTGTTAATCACTGGAGCAAAGCACAAAAGGTAGGAGTTACTGAGAACTAAGTGACCATGGGACTTGTAGTATCCTGTGGTGGCCATCTTGGAGATAACTCTGCCTACTTTAGAAAGCCCATAACATGTTGTGATTCATGTTGTAATTATTTATTTATATCATTATGGGTTTTGTAACATATTACTGGAATATACCTTGAATATTGAATGGTCGCACAAGTGACCTGCCGATCACAGCAGTTGGACCATCACCGATCAGCTTGTAAAGAGGATAATTTGCAAACTGTATCACAAGGTAATGCCATCATGTGATGACCAATAAGGCTTTGCCATGGGATTTTCAAGGCCTTTCAGGTATCAGCTTTTTATTTTATAAATCTAATATATAAAGCTGAGTGTATGTGGCCGCAAAAGGAATCTGCACCATCACGTTTACAATCACCAAATATTGCACAGCCGGTCTCTGTGACTCAGGGAACATCAGAGACTAGGTTTTGAGCTGAAATTTCACCAAATTCACTTATTACCCACCATATACAGGAGCCATTGTCGGCTGCTGCTGCTGTGGCAGTTAGAAGCTAAGTCGTGATTTGTTGCTATTCTGCCACAGGTCATTTATATGAGCTCTGAGTTTTGATTGGTTACTATAGGCAGTGTGTGAGGTTATATGGATAGATATACAGAGATAGGGGGAGATGTGTCAGAAATGTCTGAGGTGAAACTGTTCCAGTTGCCCATGGAAAACGATCAAAGACCAGCTGTAATTTTATAAACCACTGTGGGAAAATGAAACTTGAGCTCTGATTGGTTTCCATGGGCAACTAGAACAGTTCTACTCTCAGAAACTTCTGATAACTCTACCCATAGACAAAGTGACAGTCAGAGACACTGTCAATTAGAGACAAATAAATACAGAGACAGTCAGAAAAATGACAGACACTCATAGACAGAGATGGTCAAAGACCGGGACAGTCAGAGTCACTCAGAGACAGAAATGGTTAGAGACAATCAGAGACAGCAAAGACAGAAACAGCCACAGAAAGAGACAGTCAGAGACAGTCACTGGCAGAGGCATTTAGTGACAGACATTCAGAGACAGTTGTAAACATAATATATAACAATAATAATATATACAAAATATTTTTGTTAACCCGTTCCATTTTGTAATAGGTGTAGCAGTTATTTTCTATCCCGGTCAATGCCGGCATGTACAACTAGTCTCATAAATATACTTACATTGTGAACAATGTTGGACATTCACATTTGCTTTTATTAAACTCAATACACTATATTACTTTATAAGATGGCTATCTTTGGTAATCTCTCTTTGTTTGCGAAAGAGATCTACTACCTGTCGACTTAGAATATTGGAAACAAACTTACATAGGACAGAATATCATTTGTTTCTATAAAATGATTATCTATGTTCCGATCAATTTTTTTTAGGAATACATTTTCCTATCTATGTTGCAGCACAGTCTCAGACGAGGAGACGATATTAAATGTGCTCTCTTGCCTGCTTTCCATTATTCTCATTTCCAATCTAGTGTTCTCATTATCATTACAGCGGCCCCCGTCATCCATTTTTATAGTAGCCTGTTGTTTGTAAATTAAATAATCCTATTATTTTCATTGTAATATCCTGGTGTGAGTATGGAGTATATTTTTTTTCTTGCTGGAGCAGAACATCAATAAATTCTCTTTTCTAAGTGGAGAGGTGCCCAATGTATTTCACAGCTTGCCTAAATGTTTCCAAAGTCTTGAGCCAAGGTAATAAAAACCAAAGCGGCCAGCTATTGCCGAAACAGAATCGTTTCAATGCCGACAAATAGAAAACTGTCCCCGGTTAACAATGTTTGACATGTCAATGTTATGACATGGTAATAATATATTACCGATTACAAAAAAAATTTGCACAAAAAGAAAAAAAAAAAAAAAGTTGCGTTACTCAACAACGGAGTCAATGCGATAACCAAGAAACTAAAGGTTTCTTGAGGGTGGCATGGTGGCTGAGTGGGTAGCACTTCTGCCTTGCAGCACTGGAGTCCTGGGTTTGAATCCCAGGTCAACATCTACAAAGAGTTCAAAGAGTTTGTATGTTCTCTCATTGTTTTCGTGGGTTACCTCCAGGTCCACCGGTTTCCTCCCACACTCCAAAACATACCGGTAGGTTGATTAGATTGTGAGCCCCATGGGGACAATTTGTCATGCTTTGTGCAGCGCTGCGTAATCTGTGTGCGCTATATAAATAAAGAATTATTATTAAGGTCATAGCTAAAATGTTCACCTAACATTAAAAAAAAAATCATTAAATGACAAAAGCAGCAGAAATACTGTTAGGATATAAAAGGAACACATTATTGAATGCTTAATAAAGATAGATGTGTTCAAATTATTCAGGCTGTATAGAACTCCCCCGAGAGCGCTGAAGTAATTGACTGAATTCATTTCTAAACCAATAAAGAAGTAATCTCCTGAACAAGACAGATATCAAAAGATTAAAGGGAGGCCAAATATTGTGCCTGCTGTAAATTAAAAAGTGAGGTACTTTTACCAATTAAAACGCTAACGCTATTATAATTCTTGTCATGTTTTAGAAAGAGCTAGGCGCCAAGGTACGCGATACGTTTTAAATATCTTTTTCTTATGAGTGATTTAATTAGAGAAACAAGAGACCAAAGTGTACGTGCCCTTAACTCCTGCCAAGATCTACATCCTCTGCCGTCATCTGAGGTTTCAGCAAAAAGGTATATAAAATATGCTAAACATTGTAAAATACGTAAGCATGATCATATTTTATCAAAAGGGAATGGGTCATCATTAATAGCAGAATATTGCAGGCAGCATGTTATAATGCAGGAGGAGTGGAGCGAATTGTCCATAGTGTCCTATCTGCAGGCAGCATGTTATAGAGCAGGAGGAGTGGAGCGAATTGTTCCATATTGTCCTATCTCAGCAGCATGTTATAAGCAGGAGGAGCTTGAACAATTGTAACATAGTGTCCTATCTGCAGCAGCATGTTATATAATGCAGGAGCTGAACAAATTGTACATAGTGTCCTATCTGCAGGCAGCATGTTATAATGCAGGAGGAGTGGAGCAAATTGTCCATACTGTTCTATGTGTAGGCAGCATATTATAGAGCAAGAGGAGCTGTACAAATTGCCCATAGTGTCCTATCTGCAGGCAGCATGTTATAGATAAGGAGGGCCTAAGCTGATTGTCCATAGTGTTCTATCACCCCAGGGGATCAATAAAGTACAGGGGTGTAACTTGAGGGGTGCAGAGGGTGCAGTCGCAACCGGGCTTAGGGGGCCCATAAGGTGTCAATTTCTCATATGAGGAAACTATTATAAACCATACATTATAGTCAAGGGCCTGGTACAGACTTTGCACTAGGGCCATAAATTACTAGTTTTTCATGCCTTGTATGCTAAAAAAAACTCCTGTACACGTCAATATAAATTCCCCCATTAAACATATGAATTTGTCTTCTCATGACAAAAGGGAAACAAGGGGTTAATTAAAGGGAACATACCCCCACGATTCTACCTATAAAGGTAGATCGGGTGGTAAGTGGATGAATGGGACGTGAGGATAGCTCTTTTTAGAGCTAATCCTCACGTCCTCCGCTATCTTTTTAAAACTTTAATCCGCTGATATGTAAATTTTCTTAAGCGGCTACTGGGGCGTGGAGTAGCCAGATATGAGACTACACATCATGGCTGCTCCACTCCCCAGTAGCCTCTTTTCTCCTCCTACCCTGACATCTTAAAGGTTCCCTTTAACTTCCCATTACCATAATATAGCAATATAAACCTTATCTGAATACACATGTACTATTTCCTCTATAAAAATACACATAGTAGTAGTTGCAGGCATAGTAGTAAACTTTTACATATACAGGCGGTCCACTATTTAAGAACACCCGACTTACAGACGATCCCTAGTTACAAACAAACCTCTGGTAACCTACTGTACTTTAGACCTAGGCTACAATAAACAGCTATTACAGATATTAAAGAGGTCTGCAATGAAGCTTTATTGTTAATCCAACATTTTTAAAATCCAATTGTCACAGAGACCAAAAAAAAAATTTGTCTGGGGTTACAATGATAACATATACAGTTCTGACTTACACACAAACCTATAGAACCTATCTTGTACATAATCCAGGGCCTGTGTATATAATATATTTGGGGAAAGTATATAAAAAAGGGGTCTCCAGGAATAGAGAATTTTTTTTTTTTTTTTATATGGTGTGGGTTGGGTTTGTAAAAATAATAAAGCTCTTAACCTACCTCTTTCCATGCTCTCGTTCAGCTGCTGCATAACTCTTTATTGCTGGTACACAGAGGCTGGCAGGTAGTGCCGTCCTGACTATAGCTGTACAGCCTAAAATGCACACGGCTTTGGTCACGACAGCTCTGTGTACCGGCAGTGAAGGGTTATGCAGCAGCTGGAGCATGGAGAGAGGTGCTGTCTATGAATTTACCTCCAACTTCTATCCTCACTCTCTTGTGAATCCACAGTAAAGTTCTAAAATGTAAAAAACCTCTCTCTATCAACATCAACTAAATCATGTACATTTTCGAGAATCGTATCATCAACTGATTTGTGGCTTATTTCTTTATCTTGGATAACGACGCATGTACATTTGAGTGTACTTGTACATAGGAGAGGCTGGGAGAGCAGCTGTTCAGTCAGCAACTATCTAAGAGTAAAGGGAGAGCTTTACATTAAAAAAAGAGAAACTTTTCTAATTGCAAAAATTGACCTATTTTGTCCGATGAAATCAGATTTTCGGAAATGATCTCAACAGCATATCAGCCAAATTAAATGTGGTTTTATAATGAAACAGAAATTTAAATGCAGGATTTAAACTGAATTAACTGGGATATGTACGTTTGATAAATAACCCTAAATTGGATCCGGGGAAGGTCACAGGCAAAGAGAAGTAGGAATTTGTCTAAAGGAGAGTCAGATCATTGACATAGACTTTACCATTTTTAATATGTAGCTTTGTTAACTTTTAGAAGTGTCATTAATGTTATAGTTCGCGTAGCCACATTATCTCACACACATAACTAAATAATTTCCAAATATAGAACCATAAATGAAAAATTTCAAATATGGCTGAAATGATGGGTTGGTCCTCTAATCCGATACACCCACAGAAGGCTGTGGAACAAGTTTCTTGGACAACTAAAGCAAATCTATGGATACAAATGAAATAAACTACGTAATCTGTCTTCTTCATCGATGCTGGATGACCAATATACTATAGGCAGAGCTTTCTGGTTCCTGCTCCATTGGATGCCACCTGTTCACTGTTGAATGGGTTACCCAACCCCACTGATCAACTACTAATGTCCTGTGCTGTAGGAAGGTCATAAGTAGACAAGCCCACCCATACCCAACTCTAGGAACAAGGCCCAAAACAAGGAATTACTTTCTCTGGTGGATATTGCAAATTCCAGGATTCTGGAAAAACACATTTAAGACCAAAAAAGCGGAAGTTGACGGATAAATTTGGGAGCCTCGTCTTACTCAACTTCAGGAACCAAGCCCTTATCCGAGTCCTCCTCTGATAATGTCGTGAAGAACTGACTTTCTCTCTCTCTCTCTGCCCTAATGCTGGGGTCTGGGGGAACACTGCTCCACAGACCAATCAGATGTTGTCCAATGAGCAAGGCAGATGTGGAGAGAGAGAGCAAAAGGAGAGACAGGAGCCGCTGACCTCGTTAAGTATGTTTGACTAGGAATAAAATTCCTAGCCGCTCACCTTATTGCAAGATTATGAGCGCATGTATAGTACAGAGTCAGCAGCCGGTGGTCTCCTGAAGTCAGCAGTTCCCGATCCAGGGTGTGGGATTGCAGTGGAGAGAGAGCAAAAGGAGAGACAGGAGGCGCTGACCTCGTGAAGTATGTTTGACTAGCGTAGAAGGAATAAAATCCGGCAAAGTAGCCGCTCCCCTTATTGCAAGATTATGAGCGCATGTATAGTACGGTGTCAGCAGCCAGTGGTCTCCTGAAGTCAGCAGTTCCCTAATCCAGGGTGCGGGATTGTTTTTTAAGTTACTTTTACACAGTTTTATATTTTGGAAATAAAACCTTTTTATTTGGAACTATCAACTGTTCCCTGAAGTTTTACTAAGCGCCGGACCCTCTCCTGTCATAAACCGGGTACCTCCATCTCTCTCTGTCCGGGCTGACTTCTATGGTTAACTGGTATTTAATTTAATGACATTTTAGTTGCATAAACAACTCACTCCAGTACTTGCACATCCACAATAACAATAAAAGTACAATAACCATAAAAGTTAAATGTCCACTCAGCTCCTGACACACACTGGCTATGGGTAAAGAATGATGCAACTGGATGAGTCAGTTATGTGACATTTACAAGAGGATTTCTCCTACTTTTATATTTTTTTTAACCTGTAACATTAAATATTTCACATACTTTCGCTTTGTGTTTTTGACATTTACAATACAGGTTTACTTAAAGTTCACTTATTGATGTAGTTTAATAGATGTACTTTTCCTCCATTACTGCCAACAAATTTAAAGGCTTTCTAGGTCTACAGAAAGTGCACTCCATACATTATGGCATCTGAGGGTCACTCGGAAAATAGTTAAAAAGCTAATACAGTAAAATCCCTTGGACAATGGAACTAGAATGAATGGCAGCTCTTGGAGCCAATAAGGCTTCTTCTGTACAGGCTTAAATCCCTGCATGACAGAGATTTAGCTTTATACAAATTAAAAGGGGTTTCCAGGGTAAAAGTAATGATGAGAACTCTTACACATTGGTCCTTAATATCAGATTTCTATAAGCTGATCTGTGATGGTAGAGCACGTAACCAATATTTTGTTAGTTGTGTTCCATGACCTTCTTCCTTCCTACTAAAATCAACTTTTACAATTATGCTAATGAGCCATAAGGGCTCTAGGGGGCATTACCAGAACCCATCCCTACTGTAGCTTCACAGGCTGTTACACTGTGAGGAGTACTTCCCCCACTGTGTGAGATTACATCAAGCAGAAGGAGGAGGAAGTGATGAGGGAGCAGGAGGGAGGGTGAGACAGTCCAACATCCTGTGAAACTGCAACGTAGCACGGAGAGGCTATGGTAACACCCTTGGGAGCCCTTCAAACTCATTAGCATAATTTTAAAAGATGTTTATTGAAGGAAGGAGGTAATGGATAACAAATATAAGAAGATTACCACAGTCACAGATTTATGAGTAAGTTTCCCTGATTTAATATGCTTTTTTTATGGAACTTTAATGAAAACAAGTAAATAAATTTTGTTGGAGGTACAGCATCCTTGTTTTCATACTTTTCTATTGTGGTTTGATCCAGTGGTCGGTAAGCAATCCCTAAATATATTGGAATCCCTACGTTCAGGGCCTGCAGAGACTATTTTTTCTTTTTTTGGATCTGTGAGGATGTTGAGTATAACACCTGGAATCGGAATTGAATGACGCCCAATAATTCAATTCAAAACAATACTAAACAAATAGAATACCCAATATATATAGATATAAGATCTAATAAAAGAGATATTGTCCACAAATTTTACTTGGAATGAAATGGTTTATATGCTTTTATTGCGGTTTGAAAAAAAGAACACAAAATATCAAGATAAATATAATATTTTCTATGCCGTTGCTTACCTCTTCTCCTATAACCATTTGATCCCTGGGGACAGTGAACATGCACTCGTATAGCTTATAATGTTGAAACAAACTGAAAAGGCAAGAAGAAGAACTGCATTAATACTGCATCAAACAAATTGAAAACTCAAAATAATAATGCAACATTTTAAAGTCCACTATATTTTCATAGGAGGATCTGACTGAAGTCTGGGTTCGGGGACCGGAACATTATTGTTCAGGTCCTCTTATTCCTAGTAGCGTAACATTTCTTGACAATCTTAAAATAACACCCACCCACCCAAAGACTTCAATCTTCCTGGATCATCTGGTCTGGTATATATATCGATCACCGAACTATCCCTTCGACTTGCACCGTGTTTGCTTCTTCTCAGTGCATTTTGCCTACCTTTTACACTATTCACTTATGCTTGCAAATGACAGATTTATCAAGACAATCCAGATGTGAAAGTTTAAGATTTAAGACAGGTCACTTTTTTACAAGGGTGAACATTTTTGCACCAATCCACTCTAGTTCCCAACTTTTGGCAGCCTATTCCACTCCCACCACACGCCCCTCCCTCCTTGAAGTGGAGGCGGTATCTGAAGTATCAGTTATCAGTATAAGTCTTGATAACCTAACTCATTGGGGGTTATTTATCATTGGTTCTTGTGGGCTTTTTAGTCGTAAAAAAAGTTACACAGATTTCTTTTGGAACAATTTCTGCCTCTTCATTTCTCTGGTGTAAAAATAGAACTACTGCAAGTGCAACAACGTGCAATTCCAGATTCATGACTTGGGATTTTTGCAAAAAATCCCATAAAAAGTCAGTTACTCCAGTCCCCTGTTGGTCTGTGTGCTGGGACTTTTTATATGCATTTTGAGACTTTTTGAAAAAAAAAAATCCAAGACAGGAAGTAGAGCAAACAAACATTATAAAGGGCCAAAGCCACTTTGCTGCTTATCAGACTCATTAGAGATCCAAAAATAGACATAGAACTGACCCAAGGAGCCGCCTAATGACAAATAACCCCCATTGTCTGTCAAGTTTTGTCAGGGTTGTCAACTTATCCAAATAAAAAAAAATTAAATTTACTTAGAAAAATGCACCATAAATTTGGCTTAATTAGGGCCTCATGAATGATTTACATGGTATGTACCAGCTTTGACCTTTTTTACCCCTTGTTTCTCAAAGAGAAGTGGTTTATTGGGAAAGAAGGCTTTCTCATAAAATTCCACTGCAAAATTCTGATTCTAAAAAAGCCAACTTATTTACCCTTCTGGTGGCTACATTTGTTATTTACGCGGCCCATGCTGGCCCAGAGCTGTGCCATGGGACAAGGAATATGACTCTTCAAATTATATGTCGGAATTGGATAGAAACTCAACTCCTCATGGAAATTTTGCCTATGCACCATTACTGTGGTGTGGGGAGTATCACATGTCATGCATGTTCTCTTGGGAATTCTAGGAAAGTGATATGCATAAAATGTTTACCAGGAAGGAAAATGAAAATAATTACTCAGTGCCAACCTAAATAAGGCAGCTCCTTCTACATCAATGTCTGACTTTCAAATAGCCTTTCAACATGACATAGGATGGGAGAGTAAAAGGGTGGGGTGTGTTCTTTGAATGTTCTTTAAATTGTTTGTATATGTGTGGTATATAGCTCAGTATCCTACCATAGAGCTGATTTCACGTTGATATTGTAGGAAGCAATGTACTTGATGTTATTTGGAAAAACTCATTAAAAATGATCTGATTCCAAAAAGAACATGACATGGGATAATAGCAATGATTCATTTCTGCCCCAACCTGTCTCACAATTTTCCTCATCATAGGTTTATTTTTCTTCATAAAAATTATCTCCATTAACATTCGGAATTTATCACCATTAGATACAATCCCAAATGAAAGTCCAATTTTTCCCCCCGATACTCTGCTGCTAGATGAATCTTCCAAAAAAAAAAAAAAAAATAAGACACATTGGGGGGGATTTGCTAATTCTGGCGCAAGCACGACTATAGGTTTGATGATATCATATGAACTTCTCTCTGTGCTGGATGATCATCATAAAGAAAAGGTTAAGTTCTTATTCATGTTGGGACACATTGGGGGGGATTTGCTAATTCTGGTGCAAGCACGACTGTCGGCATCGGAGATCAGTCCATGGAAAGCACAGCCAGATGTTTTAAAGTGGTGCACGGCTGTAAGTAAATAATGGGTAGACAGTAATAATCAGTAGTGCGCAATGAAAATGCCGACATCAATGAGATGCGCCAAAATCTTACATGGACTGCGCCTTAATTTTGCTCTCTGACCATTCTTTTCCTGGTCTATTGTGTGCCAAAAATTGCGCCCAAAAATGCAGACAAAATACACATAAATGTGACAGATAATGTGGAAAAGTTAGGCCACGCACACTTGCACCAAAAATATACAGATGTGTCGGCATAGTCGGAAACAAATGATCCGCAACTATTCTGTGCCCAAAAACACTAAACAAAAACTTCTATACTCTACTAGTGCCCCTTTTCCTATATTACAGTAACATACCTGATTTTAAAATAGTCGATAATATCTTTAGCTTGGTCAACATTGAAAAATGTTAATCTTCCTTTATCCTTAAGCACACTATGTCCTATGCCTGTTAAAGCTCTTGCTAGCTGTAATACATTCTCGTCAAGTGGCATCCTTTTGACTGAAACATCAAACAGCAAAGTTAAGAATAGTGCTGGTTAAAGTCAAGACTTTTGGGCTCAGGTGTTGGGTAGTAGGGTGCACATTGGGTCAATTCATGGAAAGAAAATTCAGTCAAGCAAAGCAAACTCCCAGCTGGAGATTAAATTAGTAAATTCAATTTTTAACTTCATGCAAAAACTTAGAAGACCAGAGACTATATACTGTATTTTTCAGACTATAAGGCACACTTAAAATCCTTTGATTTTCTCAGAAATCAAAGGTGCGCCTTATAGTCCATTGTGCCTTGTATATGAACCATACTTACAGACAGCAGCTGTATTGAACTGTGCACAGGTCTGCCACCTGCTGGTCATTCATGCTTATAATCAGGTGCGCCTTATATATGAAACTAGACGTTTTATCAGGCATTTATTGATGGTGCGTCTTATAATCTGGTGCGTCTTATAGTCCGAAAAATACGGTACTCTTTCTATACCACCTTTCTGCAAGGAAAATCAAACATTGCACAAAGGGGTAGAATTGCATAATGTTAGGCAGCAGAATTAAACAAAAAAACAGAAGGATATGGCTTTGCCATTTTATGCATCAAAAAGAAAATTTGCATAAATATTAAAACAAAGTTTTCTGGATTTACTTGTGGGTTTGTTGGAAGGTGGTAGACTACCCTGAATGCTGTTGGCTTGGTCACATGGGGCTTATCACAATTATCCCATTTACAGTGGTTGTACCACGTTTGCAAGTTTATTTCCTATCCACAGGGTAGGGTCATTGAGTATGCAACTGCTTGGACCCTACTGATCACAAGAACGGACCCCCAGAAATCAGGAGAAAGGGGTTGTTTATCCATGCATGGATCCCATTAAGCTCCATCAATTCTACTGGAGTGTTTGTGAACTGTGAAGCACAGTGCTTGGGTACCTTCTGAAATCCCACTCGCTGTCCATGTAGATGCAAGTGTTGTGCTCGACAATTTCCAACAATCCCATATTAATGAATGGAGCAGCAGGAATAATGCTTGAACTTCCGCTACATCCATTAATGAGAATATTCTCATGGTCTAATATTAAAATGTACTGAGCATGTGCAGAAGAGCAGACTACCACTACTGCACATGCTCGCTTGCATGAAGAGATGCCAGAACCCTAAATGCGTAACCAGGGATCAGAAAGTGCCGCCAGTGTCACATGGTTGAATGTAAAGCAATCAGAGCCATATTTCTCCATGTAATTGCATTAATATTTTTGTTCAGCATTATAGAATATGAAAGGGTCAAATAATAGTCATGTCTTAGTGAAAGTGCATTAATATAAATAAAGGTAATTTCCCGACAAATCCTCTCTAGACAGAATTGAGCCCAAATGTATGTAGTAAACATATTAAAAATGTACCTTGAACATTTTCCATTAGTAAATGTAATAGTCCCATTAAACCGCGTAACTGCTCCAAGGTAAAGTTTTTGTCTTTTCCCCAGCAGAATCCAGACACATAATAATCCGCCAAGACAGCTTCTTTTAAATCCGTCTCAGGGTCTTGAACATTAAGAAACCCTTCCATTAACCTGGAATAAATAAGGAAAAAGTCAGTAAATTGAACACAAAAATCCAATAACAGGCATAAGTATGTATTATCATCTCATATACTCCAGAATCTTTAAGAATTGCACCCTCTCTGAATAGAAAAAAATTGCGTGCATATTTCACAACACTAAGGTTACGTTCTGTCAGGATTCAGGGACAGTGGATCCTCTGGACCACCGCAGGAGATGGTACTAGCCGACACCTTTCCAGCATATTCTTGAGGTTGCAGTCCTGGAATGTGGCTGTCACTACTGCTCTCAATAATTTCTTCATCACGGTAACTTTCGGACTCCCAATCTATCTGATGAATGAGATTAGATAGGACAAGTCTCTTCTCTTTCCTCTCTCTCCCCAATCTGCCATTTATTTTAAACTCTTCCTGATGGTGATCTCAGGATAGAGACTGATTCTCTTTACTGGCTTAGACTTGCTTGGAGAGGACCATGCTAAATACCCCTTCCAGTGTAGTAGCTGAATCTAACACAGTCTGTTGTAGGGCTTGAACCTGTTCTTTTAATCCTGTGGCACCTTTTGTGGGATGACAGGTTCTCTTCAGACACCCAACCCTCATTTGAGTTACTAGTTTCCAGGCTTGCAATAAATAGAGCTAGTCTCTGCAAAAACACAATCACAGTCTCTGATTTTCACTCTCCTCAGCTTCATCAAGGGTGCTATTTATAATGGCGTGAGTAGATGTCTGCGTGCGGGCTTGATTAATTATGTCCTCTGGCACCTTGGATTGTTTGGCCACTGACACCAGTTCTGCATGGGTTAATGGCAGGAGAGACCCACTAATGGCATCTAACTGTTGCTGTATGTCCATGGCTATTGTTAGGACACCAAGGCACTTTCTCTTTTATACGTTTCGAGATTCACTAGCGATGTACTGTATCTTTAAGAGACTCTGGGGCAATCCCAAATCCACTCAAAATCCGCGTACGGCCACCAATGTAACAGCCACACACGCCAGACACGATGGCTAGCAGGGGCGAGTTCTTTTAGGATTCTGAGGGTGTGTAGTTTAGGGATATAAGGCCCAGATAGATAAGCACATGTTCACAGTCTCTTTGAACTATTTATTCTCAGCACTATGAACACTTCAGTCAGCAATCACAGTATAATAATCCAAGACAAGTTCTAGGGGCAGTGACTTCAGTACCTGATGTATGAGGCTGAGGGGTCTCTGTGCTCCAGTGTCCTCCCTCCTGCACCTGTCTCTGGATCCTCTGTAGCTTCTGCAGTTCTTATATTCTTTATCTTGTCCTGTACGAAATATCTTGTGCTTCAGCTCTTTCTTAGTGCAATGAATGTGCAACTCTTTCCCAGCTTTGCTGAGGTGTTTCTGCTGCTAACAGGTTGCTGCACTACCACCAGACACACACCTGCTCTGCACTACAACAACTCAGACACTAGGCCTGCTCTGCACTGGTCTCTGCAAAATGTAACAATATTGTGTGATGTCCCTACAGAGCATTTGTTTTGTTAACTCTTAGTTGCTGTGTAGTAGTGTGATACACAGTGTATGTGCACAGTTAGCTGTGTTTGTGAGGCAGGGATGTAGAGATGATGATTACCCCTGTTTTCACTGGGTTACACCTGTTATTTTTTGCTGCGTGGCTAGTTTGGCGTTTGGCAAAAATGGTGCTCAGTATGATAAAGCGCAAAAATAACAGAAAAAACGAGTGATACATGTGGCCCATGGTGTCTGGATTATGAGTAAGGTGTCCTTGATTATTATTCTTGAAGAGTTTTATATGATATTACAGTATTGATTTTGCTCACTAGAAAATCTTGTACAGCCAAGCAGGAACAAATTGACCCCGGAACACTATGCTATGGGCATGACATGCTTTTTTTTTTTAGTACATTTACCATTAGAATGGTGCACTATACACCACCATAGTGCCCCATGTACTCAATGTCAATAGAGCATAGTGTTGGCTGCATGTGAAATGATTACTACATCTGTTCTGGGAAATAGCATTGAAAGGATATGGAAAATTTAAACCCACATATGAAATGGTTTATTTTTGAAAAAAAATCCTCTAAGCTTATAAGTCATACAATTTTACAAATTTGCATAGGGAACGGGGGGGGGTAAGATAGGAGATATGAATGAGCCTTGAATGTCAGAGATTACCATCATGAGAAGGCTGTAATATTATTATTGCATTATATATTATTTTTGATGAATATTTTTCTTTTTTTTTTTCTATTTAATTACTATATAAAACTCTGGCATAATTAGGGACAGATCTTACCATAGCAACCTATGAGAGATTTACATGGCAAATAGAGAAAAAGAGATGATGCTATTTTAATGTGGAGAAGAGAAACTGTAGAATTACAACGCCGCAAATAAATTCCCTCTCTAGGTAATTAGCTTGAAGCCTCCGTTTATCATATTTATGGAAAGAACGCTGTCATCCAGTCTCTAATGTTTTTTCAATATCTAAAATATTATTTTCTTCATGACGAATACACGCAATTCACGATATACTTCATCCAGAATCGCAAGCCTCCAACTGTTTTTCAATTACTTTTATGTGGTATTTGCTAAATTTATCTAATCGTACAACAGAACGACGACTAAATCAGAGCCTAATAAACATACAATTAGTGTTGTATAAGGGCCCATAAAAAATAAACAAATACGTCTCATATCACATTTTGTGTGTTCACAAAAGCTGTAGAGGACAAAGATCTCTGCAAACAGTGATTACAGCCTGGATACATTAATTAGGCGGCTAGGCGATATGAGTGGTTAGCACTTCAGCGTTGCAGTGCTGGGGTCCAGGTTCAAGTCACTTCAAGGTCAAAATCTGCAAAGAGTAGTTTGTATGTTCTCTCCATGTTTGCATGGTTTTTCCTGCGGTCCTCCAGTTTTCCTCCCACACTCCAAAACATAACAGGATTGTTGATTAGATTGTGAACCCCATGGGGATAGGGACTGATTTGGCAAGCTCTGTGTAGCACTGTGGTAATCTGTGGTGTGCTATATAATAAAGACATTGGGGCACATTTAATTACCCATCTGTTGACGCTGCCGATCCGGAATGTCCGATGAGGATTCGGGTTCTGCCGATTCACTAAGATCGTGCGCCCGATATCCTGCATGGTCACTTCCCCCACTGAGGGTTCACCTTCTTCTTCCTGGTGCAGTATGTGCTGATCTTGCGGCACAATTTGCTTTTTAAATTCTGTGGTTTGTCTGACGTCCACTCCCCTGATTTTTGTTCGATGCAAACCGGCGCCGATGCGCCACAATCCGGTACGCATGCTCCAAAAACCCGGGGAAATCTGAAAAAATCACGAAACCCCAGCGAAAATGCGGTGTTTGGACCTAAGTAAATGTGCCCTATTATTATTACAGGCGGTCCCCTACTTAAAGAGGACCTGTCACACCCGAAAAACCCCCCCACCAAATTAAGCTCCCCCTCATCCTGTCCCCAGCCACTTTATATTTATTGATTTTTATTAAATTGTGTTTGGCATATTGTTTTAAACGATCAAACCTCTTATCAAATATGAGTAAGTCCCCCAAGCAGTCGGCCTTATTCATTAGGGGGCTGGCCGACAACCCCCCTCCACGCCTCTGTCAGTCAGGGACCTGTAAGAATCACCGGCAGCAGCGCATGAATTGCACAATCGCTGCCGGTGATTTTAATAAAAATTCAATAAATATAAAGGGGCTGGGGACAGGATGAGGGGGGAGCTAATTGGGGGGGGGGGGGGGTGGGTGTGGTGTGTGACAGGTCCTCTTTAAGAAACACCCGACTTACAGACAACTCCCAGTTACAAACAGTCCTCTGGATGTTGGTAATTTATTGTACTTTAGCCCGGGCCGGTTCTAGACAAAGTGGGGCCCTGGGCAAAACTAAAAGTGGGCCCCAAAATAAAACAATTTTTATGACCAGTCACAGTCAGTAAGATGCTCCCTTTAGTCTGGTAAAACAAACAATAATATGGAAGAATTTTATAGCAGATAGATAGATGATAGGGAGATGGGCAGCATGTGGTGGCTCAGTGGTTAGCATGTGTTAACATGTGTCTAACCATTTGTTGACATACATATTTTTTAAACACACACAATGTTGGCAGAATGTAATTAGGCCAATCTCCTCTCCTCAACTGTTTGTGATGCATTTGAAAACGGAGCGTTAACATAAACAAAATGCAACATGTGAACCCAGACTTATATGTGAGGTAATATGATAACCACCATATACAGAGAGCCATTGTGTGCTGTGGCAATAAGCAACCAATCCACAGCTCAGCTTCTATTTTGCCACAGGTCATTAATATGAGCTCTGAGCTTTGATTGGTATATAGGCAATGAGTATAATACAGGTTATATAGTAGAGTGGAGTCAAGAGTGACAGAGAGACACAGTGAGTGTGAGTGAGAGAGGACAGAGATAGCGGGGAGAGTGAGTGCCAGAGATAGGCAGGAGAGAGTGAGTGAGTGACAGAGAGACAGCCAGTGAGTGAGTGACAGAGAGACAGGCGGGGAGTGTGAGTGACAGAGAACAGAGAGGTAGGGAGGAGAGTCGGGAGAGAGGGGTGAGTGAGAGATAGGGGGAGGAGGAGGGAGTGAGTGAGGAGAGTGACAGAGAGACAGAGGTAGTGTGAGTAGGGACAGAGAGAAAGAGGGGGAGGTGAGTGTGGAGTGAAGAGAGAGGCTGATGAGTGGATGTGACGGAGGGGGAGGTGGCAGTGTGGAGTGACAGAGAGAAGGCAGGGAGTGGAGTGAGTGAAGTGACAGAGAGCCAGCCGGGGAGTCTGAGTGAGAGATAGATGATAGTAGATATTTTTGGTAACCAATTATTTTGTTATAACTAAGTGCAGTTATTTACTATCCCGGGCTATGCGCCGGAATCTACAGCTTTATTATAAGGAGGAGAGTTAGAGAAATAAAATCAAACTGTGCCAAATCTGTGCAAGAGTTGGATTTAGTTAAGTGGTATTAAAAAATCCTCTTAAAATGTAAAGATTTTTCGGATATTTAGTGCCTTACCCTTCACATATTCTATTTTCTTAATTATTGTAGCTAACACTTTTCTAAGTAGTCACATTTTTTTCTTTCATTTTTTAGAGCTGTTATTTATGACCATATGGTGTGAACTGAAATAAAGGATACTGTTTGTGTAGAATAGGTTTACAAAATCCCACAATGCTTTTGATGTGAGTACACATTGGAGTGGTCTGTTATACTTCATTTTTACCTTATTGAATAAGTCAGTATATTCTGGTCACTGGTGACTGAATGTTTCTAGGCCTGCAAATTTTGAATAGTAATATACTCAAAGCAACCATTCAAGCAGAAGAGATTTGAGATGTTAGACAAAAATCAATAATCGGTTCATAAAATCCCAAGCTTTTTTTCATGAAAATTTACAAAGCACTTGCACATTTTATGACTGGCAATTTTTGCAAACACAAGCAAACATATATATATTTCTAAAGGCAACCAAGCATTCAGAAATAATGGACCAGCTGACTGTTTTTTACTTTGTGTCTTATAAAACTAGCTGCCATCTGAGATTGTCAATGGACTGGCGAAAGCGCAGGCTATGTTCTCATGGCATTACACGTAAGCATTTTGCTATGTAACATATTGTTCTTGTATTTCACAAGTACATTTTAGAATCACTCAAAATCACAGCCCATTGCTTTAAAATGGCATTATTTTAATAGACAGAATAGATTTAATGGGGCTCATTTACTAAGGATGAACGCCGCACTTTTCATTCGGTTTCGCGATTATTTTCCGTTTTGCGCCGAATTGCCCTGGGTTTTTGGCGCACACGAACGGATTGTGGCACATCGGCGCCGGCTTGCATGAGCAACAGAAATCGGGGGGGTGTGGGCGTCGGACAACCCGACGGATTCGGACAACCGCGGAATTTAAAAGGATTTGTGTCGCATGATTAGCACTCACATGCACTGGGAAGAAGAAGTTGAACTCCGGCGGACCTGAGCGGGGAAGCGACACATGCAGGAACTCGGGACGAGTACTTAGTGAATCTCGCCGGACCCGAATCTCGTCGAAATCGTACCGAGGGATCGAGTAAGTAAATCTGCCCCAATGTATCTATTTTGCTATAACACAAACCATATTGCATTAATTGCAACATTTTATGTGTCTCTAAATATAGTTAGGTAGAATGAAGTACATTGGGACAATAAGTATTTGATGCACATAGTTGAGCACCAAATGCAGGAAGGTGGGGCAGCAGTTATCTGCTACAAAGGAGGATCTGGCAATTAATATTGGGGAACATTTACTAAAAACAGCGCAAAATATGCAGTTGCATGTTGGTAGTGGGCAGAGGGCAACAGTTCATGGAATCCGTACTTAATGAATCTAGCCCTCCCTGAACTACCCCGACAAAGTGCACCAACTTATTTTGGTGGGCACCTTTAACATGGGCCATGCTACACATTTCTGTATGATAAATGTGGTGCATGGTCCGACTGTGCTGGAATGCCCCCTTCAGTAGCTTCATTAGTGTTGTATGAAGAATAGTGCAGCTGCGACACACAAGGTCACGTGTGACACATTTGTTGCACAGGTACTTCTTAAATACATGTGCAAAGTCCACCATAACCTGGCACATGTCCTTCTCACCCCTGATCTCAGCATGGGTGTGGGACATTGCATGAAGAATTCAATAAAAAAAATAGTATGGTATATTACTAGAGATGAGCGAACATACTCGTCCGAGCTTGATGCTCGATCGAGCATTAGCGTACTCGTAACTGCTCGTTGCTGACCGAGAGTATTTCGCCCGCTCGAGAAAATGGCAGCTCCCCGCCGTTTTGCTTTTTGGGCCATGAAAACAGAGCCAATCACAAGCCAGGAGATCTGCACTCCACCCAGGATGACGTGGTACCCTTACACGTCGATAGCAGGTTGGCTGGCCAGATCAGGTGACCCTGGGATAGACTAGCCGCTGCCCGCGCTGCTCGGATCATTCTCTGTCTGGATGCCGCTAGGAGAGAGCTGCTGCTGGTCAGGAAAGCGTTAGGGGTTCTATTTGCTTACTGTTAGGCAGGAGTGATTCTACAACAACCCAACAGCCCTTCTTAGGGCTACAATAACGTTTTAACTTTTTTTTTTTATTTGCTTGTGGCTGGGCTTGCTGGCACTAGTAGTGCAGCTAGTACCATATTGTGAGGAATTGCTACCGTTGTGTTTAGCTCTTGTGACACACATATCCACCTCAAATACCAAAGTGGGAAATTTATTAGGGGTTTGATTTCAATTAGGCACAGTCCTGCCAGTTTCTTTTATTTTACGTTTATTTTTTTCATAACTCAGCGTCATCTCATCTGGCATAGTAGTGTGCTTTAATACTTGGCTAGAAAATAGCCATAGGAGAATCCAAAACGGCTTACTTACGCCTACAGTAGCGTTATATATATTTGATTTCTGGTTGATCTGCTGGTGGCTGTAGTTGCTGCAGTGCATCTACTAGCAAATTGTGAGCAATTTGGAGTGAGACTTGCGACCACTGTGTTTTGCGCTTAGTGACGCACATTATCCATCGCAAAGACCGAAGTGGGAAATTTATTAGGGCCCGGGTTGTATTTCAATTAGGCACAGTCTGCCATTTCCTTTTTATTTTACGTTTATTTTTTTCATAACTCAGCGTCATCTCATTTGGCATAGCAGGTGTGCTTTAATACTTGGCTAGAAATAGCCATAGGAGAATCCAAACGGCTTACTTACGCCTACAGTAGGGTATATATATTTGATTTCTGGTTGATCTGCTGGTGGCTGTGATTGCTGCAGTGCATCTACTAGCAAATTGTGAGCAATTTGGAGTGAGACTTGCGACCACTGTGTTTGGCGCTTAGTGACGACATATCCATCGCAAAGACCGAAGTGGGAAAATTTATTAGGGCCCGGGGTTGGATTTCAATAGGCACAGTCTGCCATTCCTTTTTATTTACGTTTATTTTTTAATTAAACTCAGTGTCATCTCATCTGGCATAGCAGTGTGCTTTCATACTGGCTAGAAACAGCCATAGCAATAGATAGCATCGTTTGGTTTTAAAACTAAAAACACACACACAAAAAAAAAAAACACAAAAAAAGTTAAAAAAAAAATTAAAGTTAACTCTCATTTCAAAATGTTAACCCAAGGGCTAGGGGTAGAGGACGAGGCGGGGACGTGGGCATCCAACTACTGCGGGGTCAGAGGGCCGTGGTCCTGGGGGGGGTGAGACAACCACCTGCTTATGAGGGAGCAGGGGAACGCCGCAGAGCTACACTCCCTAGGTTCATGTCTGAAGTTTACTGGGACTCGTGGTAGAGCACTGTGAGGCAGAACAGTGCGAACAGGTGATGTCGTGGATTGCCGACAATGCTTCGAGCAATTTGTTCCACCAGTCAGTTTTCCACGCAGTCCACCCATGTCACCGAAATCGGCACTCCTCCAGCTCCTGCACCTCAGCCTCCTCCCCCCAGTCTGCCCTCCAGCAAAATTTGCCATTTGAACCGGCATACTCTGAGGAACTGTTTTCTGGACCCTTCCCACAGTCACAAACCACTTGTCCGGTTTCTGATGAGCAATTTTCCGATGCCAGTTTTCCACCAGTCGCAGTCTGTGGGTGATGATGACCTTGTTGACGTACTGGAAGAAGTGTGTATAAGAGGTGTCCGACGATGAGGAGACACGGTTGTCAGACAGTGGTGAAGTTGTTGTCAGGCAGGAAGTCACGGGGGGAGCAGACTGAGGGATGGAGGATGATGAGGTGACAGACCCAAGCTGGTTGAGAGGCCGGGTGAACACAGTGCTTCTGAGACGGAGGAGAGTCCTCACAGAACAGGTTGGAAGAGGCAGTGGTGGGGCCAGACGAGGAGATGGCGGCCAGAGCTGGTGACATCAGCGCCAAATGTGTCAACGTGAAGCTCCCGTGGCGGGGCTCCTGCGGCGAGGGCTAGATTTTCAGAAGTCGGAGTTCTTTAAGAACACGGATGACCGACGGACTGTGGTGGTGCACATTTGCCAAACCAGGATCAGCAGGGGTTCCACCACTAATAGCTTAACTACCACCCGTATGCGCAGGCATATGAAATGCTCTAAAAACCAACAGGGTCCTGGGCAGGGGGCTGACTATCAGCTGACACAGGGGAAGGAGCAGTGGTGTGCACGGCCGGAGGTGAACGGGCTTGTTGCCACTGAGTGGGGTGTTTAGCATTCATATGCCTGCGCATACTGGTGGTAGTTAAGCTATTAGTGGTGGAACCCCTGCTGATCCTGGTTTGGCAAATGTGGCACACCACAGTCCGTCGGTCATCCGGTGTTTCCTTAAAGAACCTCCAGACTTCTGAAAATCTAGCCCTCGCCGCAGGAGCCCTCGCCACGGGAGCTTCACTAGTTGACACATTTGGCGCTGATGCACCAGCTCTGGCCCTGCCTCTCCGTCTGGCCCCACCACTGCCTCTTCCAACCTGTTCTGGTCGAGGACTCTCCTCCGTCTCAGAAGCACTGTGTTCACCCGGCCTACATTTTCCATTAGTAAATGTAATAGTCCCATTAAACCGCGTAACTGCTCCAAGGTAAAGTTTTTGTCTTTTCCCCAGCAGAATCCAGACACATAATAATCCGCCAAGACAGCTTCTTTTAAATCCGTCTCAGGGTCTTGAACATTAAGAAACCCTTCCATTAACCTGAAATAAATAAGGAAAAGGTCAGTAAATTGAACACAACAATCCAATAACAGGCATAAGTATGTATTATCATCTCATATACTCCAGCACCCTCTCTGAATAGAAAAAAAAAATGTGCGCATATTTCACAACACTAAGGTTACGTTCTCTCAGGATTCAGGGACAGTGGATCCTCTGGACCACCGCAGGAGATGGCACTAGCCGACACCTGGGACCAGAGTCCAAGTGGCAACTGGTGTTCACCAGAGCCCACCGCAAAGCGGGATGGACTTGCTGCTATCCCAATCCCTCCATCTTTTTTGGCGCAAGTGTGCGTGGCCTAACTCCACATTATCCGTCACATTTATGTGTATTTTGTCATTTTTAGGTGCAATTTTTGGCGCACAATAGACCAGGAAAAAACATGGTCAGAGAGCAAAATTAAGGCGCAGTCCATGTAAGATTTTGACGCATATCTTTATGGCGCACGACTGATTATTACCGTCTACCCATTATTTACTTACAGCCGTGCGCCACTTTAATACATCGGGCTGTGCTTTCCGGAGACTGATCTCCGATGCCGACAGTCGTGCTTGCGCCAGAATTAATAAATCCCCCCCATAGTCTTATGAATATGATGTTGGAAAATTATACTTCTTTTGGGAGGTAACTTTGGTTAAAACTTACCCCTAATTGTTTAGCAATAAGCTTTGCATCAAGTGGGGCACCGATCAGTTTCCTGCTACTAAGGATTACAGCTGATGGAAAAGTTTCTAAGGGACCACGAGTTGATCTACTGCACCAAGACCGGTCATCCTTTAGCTATGCCACTGCCTGCATCCGGTTTTTAATCAAAGTAGTCACCTTGCTTCACACCATTATAAAAAATGTAATAAATATGATAAATGTTCAGTTTTTTTTCAGCAATCACATGAATATAGGGGTTCTTCTAGTTCAGTCTAGTCAGAGTTCTACTTATCCACTTAACGAACATGAAAAGAATATGACATTTATTAAGCTACTGAGCGCATTGTTTGTGAAGATGGCATTTCAATGAAATGTAAATTGCAACCTAAATAAAATCAATATCTAAAACGTTTGGCCGCATTAATAAATTATGAGTTAAAGATTATTAAGCCGGGCTGCAGCTGCAGTTAAGTCCCCTATCAACGTGATTCATTACATGAAATCATTATACTACACAATTATTAGTGCAGAGCTCAGACATTCATTTAAATAAAGGCTTACATAAAGAACTTTAAAGGATCAATTCATGTTTAAACATTATTTTTACAGAATCTCATTTGGACATGTTCTGCGAAACATAATAAAGAAAGTTTCATATATCACTGTATCTGGAATCCGGCCACACAACCAGTTCTATGCAATGCAGTCATAGGTCAAGGAAATAAACTTCCGGGGGGTCTTTTATCTTACTTTTTACTTTTCTTATATTCACAAGTTTTTTGGGTGCATTGACAAAATTGGGCAACAGCCACGTTTTTCAGTGTTGCATCCGATTCATTTTTACAATCCAGATGTTGACATTTGAAAAAGTTCGTAGAAAACTTTAGAAGTCCCAGAGTCAGGACTTGCTCTGCACTTTTTCCTCAATGTGAACTTGTAAGAGTGATTGCGGGTGGCCAAATCTCCCAAAGGTCCTTCATCCAATATCCCTGTGTCCAGGGCCACTTACACTGGTCTGCTGCTCCAAGCTGCTGCAGTAGGTTCTCAGCAATAGGCACTGAAGTCGGGCTGTATCATTTTAGCTTCAATGAAACAGCACACAGGTGTCATGAGTACCACAAAGGGGTCTGATTGGGCTTCAATGTTTATTGATGATGGCCATGAACAGAGGTGAGATAAAGTGCTTAAAATCACCACTTTAAGTGTCATTGAGGTGAATAAGAGTTAATGAAATAGTGATGTTTACCAGGGGTAGTATAACACCCTATTATGGTCTTTCATATTATACTTAGGCCCCTTCTACGCTCACGAGTGTGATGTGATGAACTCGCAACGCATGCTGCCCGGGTTGCACGGCCCGAACGCTGTAAACCGTAATTGAACTCAACATGTCAGTTCAGTTCCGGTTTGTAGCGTTTGGTCCGGGCAGTACGCGCTGCGAGTGTGATGCGAGTTTAACACATCACACACGCGAGTGTAGAAGGGGCCATACCCTGGTATCCTTTCTGTATAGCTACCAGGAGCCATGGGTCATGTGAACCCTCGGCAGCAAGACTCGGGATTCCTTTGATATCCCGTGTCCTGCTAGCTTCTGGCCATATCAACAGAAAAGCGGAAAGGTGTCTGATCAAGGGGGGATCAAACCACTGGAACCCCCACAAACACAGGAACGCAGATGAGTGCGTATATGTATGTGCATGCTTAATCATAACTAATAACCTCCTGGACAGCTCCCACAGTCTCATAGAGGTAAATGGAAAGTTGGAGGAGCATAATCCCAAACATTAAATCAGTATGGAGCACAAGGAGCATGTACTCATCTATTCTCATGATATCTGGGGGTCTCAAAGGTCAGAGATTCGCAGAAATCAGATACTTCACAAAGTAACAGAACAACATGGATGATTCAGAACCAATATAATTAGTGGAGAGGACATGTCCTCTATAAGTCCCAACCCAGGATCACTTAGGTTTGCACCAAAAACTGACCAGAAATGCCCATTGCTGATACAAATTAGCCCTATTTGCAGGCCAACTTGCACTACAGGCGGTCCCCTACTTAAGCACACCCGACTTACTGACGAGCCCTAGTTAAAGACGGGCCTCTCTGCCCACTGTGACCTCTGGTGACCTCTCTGGATGTTACTATAGTCCCAGACTGCAGTGATCAGCTGTAAGGTGTCTGTAATGAAGCTTTATTGATAATCCTTGGTCCCATTACAGCAAAAAATTTTGAAACTCCGATAGTCACTGGGGCAAAAAGCTATTTTGCCTGGAGCTACAATTATAAAATATACAATTTCGACTTACATACAAATTCAACTTAAGAACAAACCTATGGAACCTATCTTGTATGGAACGCGGGGACTGCCTGTATATTCCTTCACCAATATTAATGGCAAGCTGTATGTTAAGTCGTGATCTCGTCTTTTGCTGTTGTGTTTATGGTCTGCTGAGTAAGACTCACACTATAGGCCACGCTTTTCATCTTCATGGAATTTCTTGATGCACATTTTATTTCGTAGCCAAAAGCCAAACATTAACCTAAGTTTTTCTTCACTATCCTTTCAGAAACTGCTACAATACGGATTTCTAAGCCACAAATATAGTTATAAAAAGGTGTCATTTTTGTATTGTACTAAAGTTGCTGTTCCATGTATTATATCTACAATTCCCATGTCGGAGCTTTTAGCAGTTCCCATGTTCGGTTTATATTGCCGGCACTTTTAGTAGCTGTAGTGACAATGATATCTGCAGCCCCATTTATAATTCCTCTGCTGCGGCGTGTTATAAAGTTACTTTCCGCCACTACATTTAAAACATCAAAAGTAATAAAACCCCATAGACTTCTGTCTACCCAGAGGCGCAAGAAAGGATGTGACTACAGAGTTTAATAGAACCGGATTCATACAGGTGGTTTTACCGTGTAGCCATTGATCATCGAAAACATCTTGTCCTTTTAAAAAATGGAATACCAACTAAGTCATCGGCACGGAAAAATCTGAGCAAGAGATATTATAATAGAGTGGGCTCTAAGTAGTCATTAGGATGGCGTTTCATTAACCTCGGGTCCTGTATTACTTTGCATAATATCAAGGATCATTCAAGCGAAAAATGTCTAAAAATACTAGAAAATGTTCTCAAGTTCTCATTAGAAGGGAATACGCATTGGGAAATAGCTGATGCATGATGGTGTGTGGATATATGGGGGGACGTGTATAATCTGTTTATTGCTCACACTAAAACATGAGCATTTTTATTGAATTTTAATTTAGTTTTTCGCAAAAAAAATTGTAAAATTACTGAAGAGTCTTGTAGCTTCCTGTGTTTGAGGCCTAGTCTTTTGTAACCATCATTGACGTGTGTTCGGGCATCAAATGCCGATTAAACTTGGGCTACAACAATAGGCCAGGGATCTTTTTTGTTTTTTGGCGGGTTTTTTAGAGCATGTTAACAGCTCTTGAACTGATCCTCAAATATGAAAACTGAAAAGATTGTTGGACTAAAGATATCATGGCCAACAATCTTAAAGGGGGTTTCTAGGACCATGATAATGATGTGCAGTATTCTTAGGAAGGTCTTCAGTATGACATTTTGGGGGCTGGTGGAATACTCCACACTCTAACCAATCAGCATAGACAAGGGTATTATTAATGCAAACCAACCAAAGTCTCTGCGCTTAGTATTGTAGCTTCAGATTGACAGCCATAGCTTTTATAAAAGAGATGATCAGAATAGGTTCCAAGAGTTGGAATTCTATGAAAACTAAGGGTAGGTTAAAATCATAATCCTGGAAAACCACTGTAATATTAAGTACTCATCTTCATCCATACCTGTTCTTTGTTGTGTAGTATTAGACAGGTGCACCAGAGTAATAGAGGATCCTCCGGGGGACTCAGACTGATACAGAAGTCCAATAATACACAAACCAAATCGGAGGATGCTATGGTCTATTTTCTATAGGTTAAAGGACTTCTACCACTAGGATGAAGGATTGTAAACCAAGTACACTGACATGCTGGTGTGTTCCCCCTATGCTGTTTTCCTTTAAGTTCTAGCTTCATAAGCCCTTGTTTTTACAAAAAAAAAGGTTTACACATTATGCAAATGAGCTTGAGGGGCTCCTGACTCAATATATGTATTTTGCATAATTTTTTTAAACCGATTTTCTTAAAAACAAAGGCATAAGAAGTTAAAAGAAGAGTGGATCCTACCAGAGGGGGCACACACCAGTATGTCAGTGTGCTTGGTTTACAATTCTTCATCCTGGTGGCAGACTTTAATTAAGGGATAGAATAATTTTAACCATGGATCCCAAGTTGTGAAGACCCTCTATAGAGCAACATACATGAGCTATTTATGGAGACTTTTGCAGCAGATGTGCCAATATTTCTCTACTAAAATAGTGGTCCCACCAATGACACCTCCACAAGATTCATATCATAGGTGATCCATTCACAACTAGGGACACAAAGTCCGACCTGACATGTCCAATGTAGCCAAGGTAATAGCTCAAATGCAATAGGGTGTCTTAAGTGTCCATTTATATTACATTATTGCTTCCTATAGGATTTTGGGTGGTTTTTATTACAAGTTTAACAGAAGAAATTTTATTATGTAGCCTGCTAGATCCAAACACGCAAAATCTAGTACAAAAATAATGTGAAGCAGAGAACTGTAACAGCTCCCGGTACAATAAAGTGCCCACAGCTTTAGATTGTGAAAGGCGTCTTATAGCTGCTCTAGACACTATATAAATTATGGATTATGTACTACTTGATCATAAACCTCCAGCAGTCATTCCTCAGTATCTGTCAGACTTCATGAATATAATCCGCATACTTTCTCATAGATGTCACTGATATCCGGTAAAGTCATAGTCTGCCTCTTCATATCTCCAAGCATCTTTAAAGATGCAATAAAGGAGTTCTTTGCCTTTAGAAAGTAGCACTAAAGTGAACTGAAAAAGAGAGTCCAGATTTTTTGCAGTTCTAAGACACAATGGGGGTCATTTACTAAGGGCCCAATTCGCGTTTTCCCGACGTGTTACCCGAATATTTCCGATTTGCGCCGATTTTCCCTGTATTGCCCTGGGATTTTGGCGCATCAGCGCCGGCATGCACGCGACGGAAATCGGGGGCGTGGCCGAGTGAAAACCCGACGGATTTGGAAAAACCGCCGCGGGACTCGCGCTTACCTTCACCAGGAATAGGCAGGTGAATTTGAGGGCATTCCGGCGGGCCTCGGGGAACTTCAGCGCAGCAGCGCCACCTGGTGGACGTCAGAGGAACTACCTTAGTGAATCGCCGGAAGACCCGAATCCACCGCAGAGAACGCACCGCTGGATCGCGAATGGGCCGGGTAAGTAAATCTGCCCCAATATGGGAGATCTGTTCTGTATAAAAAAAACATGTGTTTAATTATGGACACATCCAAACAGAGGGAATAATGGGGTTTCTTACGCTGTTCTCTTATTTCCCACCTACAAGATGAATCCATTAGTGTCAGATGCCGTGGGTCTGACCAAAGGGCCCTAGTGATCACAATACCAGTAGTCTGAAAAAAAAGTTCTGGGGGACATGCACCCCCTATGGGTCATCCTTTTGATTATACCCTTCATACTGAGCACATGGGCTTTGTTCTCATGATTGCCAGGGGTCCCAGTGGACATTTATATCCTATGATGTTAAAATGGATAACTGTACATAGTGGGAACCAGTCACCATTCACAGGTCATTAATATCAGGTAAATTGACTTCAGGAGCCACCCAGAGCCAAAATAATGACAAAGAACAGAAGTCTCTGTTCTATGTCTGGCGGCTACCCCTTGGACTGTGGGTGAGCTCCTTCTTAAAGGAGTATTCTCGTATGGGCATTCACATCCACATTCATTAATCTATAATGGGGATAACTTCCCATAAATGCAGTCATATGGTCCTTTAGAAACAAGACTGTGTCCTTGGATACGGCCATCACTTCTGGAGGGATTGCACAAAGAAACAAAAAGTTTTTGTCCGGGAGTTAATGTATGTCCCACAGCCGTCCTGCGGTAATGATTGCTGAATCCAGGTGGTCAGGCAGAGCTTGATTACCCATGTCTGGCCACTGCTGCTAGAGTGTCGGGTGGTCGTATCCTAGGAAGCTATATCGTTTCTAAGGGACAACATGGCTACATTTATGAAAAATGATCCGCACACTGGAACATTTTTTTTAATAACATCCAATTGAAGAAATGTTTACATATGGAAAATGAATTAAATTAAATTTAAATGCCCAGATGGGAATACCCCTTTAAGGATCTGAGCAGTAGTACTAAACAAATGAATCTCTACAATCATTGCTATTATTCTCTGCAGGGAGGCTGCTGTAGAACGCTGTTTGATGGGGTTCCTTAGTATTGGAACCTCAACAATCTGGACAAGTCATCAATAGCTACATCCTAGAAAACCCCACTAATGTTAGTTTTGTATATAACGTCTTTAAAAAAAATGGGACTAGAACAGACATGAAAGTCACCTTTTATAGCTAAAAACAATCAACTACTACTAAAAGAATACATCTAAAATAAATAAATGAATAAAATCTAAAAATGAATGCATTCAATAACGTAATAAATATTGATACCTTTGTATATCATCCAAGTCTTGGATCTCCAGCAGAGAATTTATTTGTGAAGGAGACAGAAAATCTGGTATAGAAAAATCGTCCACTTGACTTGCAGGGACAGGATCATCCTAGAAGAAGGGGAAACAACTTATTTCACAAGCCAAAAGGTGTAGTGTGAATAAGGCTTTACAAAAACCTATAAGCGGTAATGGAAGTGTCTATGTGCTGTATGTACATATGGTGTATGTCGGTATCTTGGGTATCTTCCATCACCAGACCAGGTCTAGTCATCAGGCTACTGTAAATGACCCGATAAGTCATGGTTGGGGAATTTAGCACAAGCTACAGAAACCAGCCGAAATCCTCTGGTTCCTATTAGGTTTTTGGCGTGTTTTTGTCCAAATTACGAGCCTTAGCAATCAAATAGCATGATGAGGATCATAAAAACCATCTGCGACGCTGATCTTTTTTCTGCAATGTGTATATGGGATTCTCAAATATACTACTGTATTCTTCTTGGGTTTTACCGCATGGAAATTCCACAAATAGGCTACGTGTGTGGAAGCCCTGACAGGATAAAAGTCTGAAGCAAAGCTACACTACAGGGTAGCATCAAGATCCCCACATTCACACCGCCGTGTGCTGGAGAGGAGGAGGAGGTGGTGGCCCCTTCTCCCTCCATAGAGAATAGCGGCCCAGGACCCCACACACGCCAAAAGATAGAGCATGCTCTATCTTCTTGCGGTGTGCGGCCCGGATCGGTGTCACACATGTGTGGCACCGTATCTGCACCGCGCCGCTATTGCCGTCTATGGGGACGTACATGCGGCTGCAAATTTGCGGCCGCATGTACATCCCCGCAGACGGCCATGTGAATGAGCCTTTAGAAACAGTCAGTGGCAGGGGCTACCACTGAGGAATATGGGGGAGATGTATCAGGACTTGTACGCCAGTTTTCCAGTGTAGAAGTATTAAAATAATTGATATTACTAGCAAACCGCTAGCAACATTTGTGGAAGCTTGAGGAGTGGGCAGAGAAATGGTTGATGAGGTTTAATGTAGATAAATGTAAAGTTATGCATTGATGTCTATATTGTAAGTGTGTGTTGTGGATATGTGATGTGTAAAGTGCATGAATGTGTATGTAGGATGTAAATGGAACTTATATATGGTATATTGTATATACTGGCGGGACCTCTGTGTACAGCGCTGATAAGTAGCAGCATTGTACATTGAGCGTCAGTGTATACAGCGCTGCTGCTCAGCACCGCTACACACTGAACACCGGTACCCGCGTCACTGAAAGCCAGTCTGCTGCCCCAGCACGCCCCACATAACATGTTCTGCCGGGGGCGTGTCAGTAAGGAGAGCCTGCCGCCCCATTCCGTCCGGAACACACCATGCTGTGCAGGAGGACTGCGTCGCTAAGACCCGCCCCGTGACGTACAACAGGTACCATGCTGTGCAGGGCTGCGTCCCAAAGACCCGCCCGGCGCCCCACCCCGTCCTGCTATGGCAGAAAACAACGCCATAGACAAGTTTTGATATTTTCCCCACACACTTTCCAAAATACAAATATATTAACAACATTTGATGCGTTTTTCTGCATACAAAAAAATTTAAAATTACTAAAGACTGGTGTTCCTTTGCCCTAATACACACTGCTGCGCAGCGCTAGTAACAAACATGGAGGAAGTTGTCACCTGCTGCAGCCCAGGCACGTTCTCCTCTGTTGTCGCCATGTTTCCAGGTTATCCACACAGCATCAATGCACAAGCGATAGCATTCAAATGGATCTGCACCAAATACAATGGATAATTACAATAATCTGAGAAGATCCCTCCCTATATACCAGGGCAGTATATAGTCATAGTTCTTAGTTACCAAAATTCTCCACCTTGTTAACCACAGAGGTTATAGCTCAGTGGGTTGAGGCGCTGTGTTATTGTACATGGACACTGCAGGTTCTAGGTTCAAATCCCAATGAGGATAATTTTTTTTTTTTTTAATGGCGTGCCGCCATTTTGTCCCTCTTTCCTTTTCACAAATGTTGGGAGGTATGTGTTCTCCATGGCAGGTAAGAGACTGCACACGTAGGGGGGGACTCAGACTTCACACCTTCGGTCCTTAAGGGCAGAAGGTAAGAGGCCCCCCTACGTGTCCTCACTAATTTTATATGCCCTGGGAGGGCCCTTGGGCTAGTTGCCCACCCCTTGATGATTGGGGGTCGCACCGCCAATTTCAATTCAAGTATTTTAACCCTAAATCCCCTGCAGATAATAGATATCCGCTATATATGATTTTTCCAGCTTCTACATCCTCAGGGCGCGTTCACACGTTGCGTTTTGACCTGCGTTTTCATTGCGTTTGAAACGCATATACAACAGCTGAGGAGAGGGATTTGCCTAATTACATCACTGTTAACATTTCAGTTTACAAAACGCATCGTAAACACAATGTTAACGCATGCGTTAACACATGCATTTTGTTAACGCATGCAGTAACATTGCGTTTACAAACGTAAACGGTAATGTAATTAGGCAAATCAAGCAATGTAGGGAGCAGGAGGGGGTCTTCATGTGTCAGAGGACACTAACATATGAGACAGGAGAGGAGGGGAGAGGGCAGTGTTCACACTGGTATCATGAGCAGCGTGTGACTGTGTGCAAGATACTTAGAGGGACGCACCATGGTTGCCATGGTGTAAGTAAACAACCTTATGGCAGTGGAGGAGGCGGTCACTTTATCCTCCCAGCAGGGAATGCAGGCTATATACATCCCCTAGGGGACAGGAGAACGCCTGCCCAGGTCAGCTAAGCAGTGCTCTCTGCAGGAGTTAAATACATAGTAAGTAGTCTAGTGTAGGGAAAGTATCACAACAGGGGACAGAGTAAAGTGTGATTGTTACACATAAAGAGCGATAATGTAGATTACAAATCATTACACAATGGAACCAAAGCTAAAAGACATAGGGGGAGATTTATCATCAAGCGTCTGAGGTAAAACTGTTCTAGTTGCCCATGGAAACCAATCAGAGTTTAGCTTTTATTTAAAAAACAGCTGTGGGAAACTGAAAGCTGAGCTCTGATTGGCTGCCATGGGCAACTAGAACAGTTCTGCTCTAAAAGACTTATAATAAATCTCCCCCATAGCATTCTTATTATCTTATAAGGTTATGTCAGCGCTGGCCATGCTATACAACAGGTGATGCATCAGGGCGCGTTCGCACATTACGTTTTGGCCGCGTTTTCATTGCGTTTGAAATGCATTACAACAGCGGATGACATGTGATTTGCCTAATTACATTACCGGTTACGTTAGTTAACGCAATCTTCGTGCGTGCGTTAACAAAATACATGTGTTAACATTGTGTTTACTATGCGTTTTGTAAACAGAAATGTTAACAGTGATGTAATTAGGCAAATCACCTCTCCTCAGCTGTTGTAAGGCGTTTCAGACGCAATTAAGACGCAGGTCGAAACGCGTGAACGTGTCCTTAGGGTGATGCCACACGTGGCGTTTTGAAAGCGTTTTTGGCCGAACTATTCTCATCTTTATGGTCCGGCCTCTAATAAGTCCATAGTTACATTGTACAGGGAGATTTATCAGAACTGTTCTAGTTGCCCATGGCAGCCAATCAGAGTTCAGATTTCATTTTATAAACAGCTGTCGGAAAATGAAATCTGGGCTCTGATTGGTACCTAGTAATGGACACATTTGCTCTCTCTTTTTAGGCCGCGGTCACACGTACCGTAGGCGTCCGTTCATAACGCGATGCTAGCGCACAGGGGGGGTTCTCCGCCCCGAAACGTAATGACGTTTCCAGCAGAAACCGCATGTGATCGGTTAACAATCGCATGCGTTTCCTGGAAACGCATGTGCTTCGGGCGGAGGACCTCCCCCGGTGCGCTAGCGTCGCGTTATGACGGATTGCCTAGCGGTAGTGTGACCGCGGCCCTACAAGTTTCAATTAATGATAATTGGTAATGACACTGTCAAAAAAATTGAGCGTTTTCAACAAAACGCAATGCGTTTTTTGACAGGCTGCTTAAAAACGGGCCAAAACGCTTCAATCAAAACGCCACGTGTGCATTCACCCTAAAAGGACACGTCGCGTTGACCTGCGTTTAATTGCGTTTGAAAACGCCTTACAACAGTGAGGAGAGGTGCTTTGCCTAAGTACATCATGTTAACATTTCTGTTTACAAAATGACATAGTAAAAAACAATGTAACACATGTATTTTGTTTAACGCCGCACGAAGATTGCGTTAATACGTAAACGGTAAGTAATTAGGCAAATCACCTGTCATCCGCTGTTGTAATGCGTTTCAAACACAATGAAAACGCGACCAAAACGCAACGTGTGAACGCGCCCTGATGCATCACCTGTTGTATAGCGTGGCCAGCGCTGACATGACCTTATAAGATAATAAGAATGTATTCTTTTAGCTTTGGTCCATTGTGTAATGATAGTAATCTACATTATCGCTTTTAGGTGTAAACAATCACTCTGCCGCTGTGTGATACGTTACCTACACACTTACTAGTATTCAACTCGGACAGAGAGCACGCTTAGCTGACCTGGGCAGGCGTTCTCCTGTCCCCTAGGGGATGTAGATAGACTGCATTCCCTGCTGGGAGGATAAAGTGACCGCCTCCTCCAAATGCCATAAGGTTGTTTATTACACCATGGACAACCATGTGCGTCCCGCTAAGTATACTGCACACAGTCACACGTGTCATGATACCAGTGTGAACAATGCCTGTACCCTCCTCTCTGTATCATATGTTAGTTGTCCTTGGACCATTGAAGACCCCCCTCCTGTCCCACATTGCTTGATGCCCCTACAGCACCTGCTTCCCTCTAAAGAGACTATATTGAAAATTGAAACTGGTCAGGTGTCAGTGCTATACGTGTCAGGCTAGTGTGGGGGAGCGCCATTTAAGCGGTTTGAAGCTATTTGGGCAATTAGGGTTAAGCGAATCCACCTGCGGCTTCCCCCCTCTCGTGTGTTCGTGACATGCCCTGACCTCCCTGCGGATAGAGCGGTAAGATCCATTTTTTTCCCTCTTTTTTGATATAATAGAGATTATTATCGGATGAGCAGAAATCTCTGTGTCCGGGCCCTGCTGTAGTGGTTGTTTGACTGCCCCAGATGATGATGATTTTCATATTTGTGAGTTAGAAAGCAAATTACCATGCTAAAACTGTGTCAACGATGGGGCACATTTACTAAGCGCCGTGCAAACTGCACTAAATACAGTGTGGTACTGGACTTATGCAGTATGGCCTCAGATTGTGTCATAGCTGGCTCAAACTAATTTGGGGGGATAGAGTATTGAACTAGACTGTGTATTTAACTTCTGTTTCCCTGACGCGTGTTCACACGTGCGTTTTGCGTGCGTTTTCATTGCCGTTTGAAACGGCAATAAACAGCTGGTGAGAGGTCGGTAATTTGCCTAATTACCATTACCGTTTACGTTTGTAAAGCAATGTTAACGATGCGGTTAACACGTAAGGGCGCTGTCCCACGTTGCGTTGCAGACGCAACACAGACCAACCAAGCCACTGGGGCGGCCGCGGTCCGATCGCATCGGAAGATATTCCCATAGAAACATAGAGAGAGAAACGCCGAGCGATGGACCGCGGACCGCCCCGGTGGGCCAGCGGTTGTCTGCGTCCTGCGTTTGCAAACGCAACTTGACAGCGCACTGACGCATGCGTTAATCGCGTTTGCCATGCGTGTAAACGGAAATGTAACCGTGATGAATTAGGCAAATCCCTCTCTCAGATGGTATATGCGTTTCAAACGCAATGAAAACGCAGGTCAAAACGCAACGTGGAACGCGCCCTGAGGGTGGTGACACGCATAGCGTTTTACAACCGTTTCTAGTTAGTGCGTTTTCAGATTGTAAAAAACGCATCAGTTTTTTAAAAACTGATGCCTTTTTTAACGCATGCCGGTTTATGTTACAATCTGAAACGGAATAAGGATGAGACACACATGGGTTTTTGGGCCGTTTTAGTTAGTGCGTTTCAGATTGTTAAAAAACGCAATGCCGTAAAAAAAAGAACATCCGGTTTTTTAAAAACGCTGCGTTTTTGTGCAGTTTTTCCGATTTTGCGCAAAAATTAAAAGGACGCGTTTTTTTAATGCATGCGTATTTAACGATATGAAACGCACTAACTAAAAACGCCCAAAAACGCCACAGTGTCTTCACCTAAGGCGGACGCAACACAGGGCGCTTTGTCTGAGCTTGCAAACGCAAACGCAGACAAGTCGCGCCCACCGGGGCGGGCCTTGCCCGATACGCAATCGGTGATTTATGGAACGCTGCGATCGGGAAACGAGAGCGGTCCTGTTTCGCGTTAAATTAACGCAAAAACCACCGCCCCAGCGGCTCGTTCCCGATCGGCAGGCGTTTCCATAGAAAACGCCGAGCGATGGGCCGAGGCCCACCGCCCCGCGTGGGCGCGACTTGTTTGCGTTTGCAAGCGGCAGACCAAAAGCGCCTGTATGGCGACGGCCTCGGGTAGTGTCAACATGCTGTTTCGGGCTGCGGTGCAAACGCAGACCAAGCCGCCAAAAACCGGAACGGCGCGGGCCCGATCCACATCGGCGTTTCTATGGAACGTCTGCCATCGATAGTCCGAGCCGCCGGTGTTTTGCAAAACGCAAAACACCGGCGCTCATTCGATCGCAGGCATTTCCATAGAAACGCTGGATGCGATCGGGCCGCGGCCGCCCGGTGTGTGCTGGTGTTGTATGTGTTTTTGCAATACGCGCAGACAGAGCGCCACGTTCTGACATCACCTAAAGGGCGCATTCACACGAACGTACGTTTTGATGCATTCCACTGCCTCAGCCTTGATCACATGTGTTTTAAGCATTCCACTGCATCTGCTAAACACAATGTAACCTCCGCGTGTGATCAAGGCTGAAGCAAGTGGAATGCGTCAAAAACGCGGACGCATCGTGGAATGCGCACTTACAACACTTTTTGTGGTGTTGCAGAGTAACATAGGGGTTCAACAGGCTTTGCAGTAAAGCCGGGCATGGTCTGACTGCGCATCTGTAACTAGTGCAGCTGACACACAAAATGAATAGGTGTGATGTGGACACAATTGTGGTGCAGACACTCTAAAATAACTGTGCAACAGTTTGTAATAAAAGACATTCAAAGTGTGCCACAAACTGGCGCAAAGCCCTTAGGGTGATGCCACACATGGCGTTTTGAAAAACCCGTTTTGTCGTTTAAGCAGTCCGTTGAAAACGCATGGTTTTTGTCAGGTTTTACATTATTTTAATTAAAACTTGTGTTTAAAAACAGCATGCGTTTTAGGACGTTCTGCTTAAAAACGGACAAAAAAGGGTTTCAAAATGCCATGAGTGGTCACTAAGTAAATGTGCCCATTGTTGTTTTTGAAAAAAAAAAAAATTATGAAATAACTTTTTTGCTGTTCCCATTGTATTTGGTGCTGCAGATCGCATTTGAAGAATGAGCGCTTGTCATTGATGCTGTGTGGATAACCTGGAAACTGGCGACAACAGAGGAGAACGTGCCTGGGTCTGCAGAGGTGACAATTCTCCATTTGGTTGTACTAGCGCTGCGCAGCAGTGTGTTTAGGGCAACGGAAAACACCAGTTCTTTAGTTAATTTTAAATTTTTTGTATGCAGAAAAACGCATAAATGTGTAATATATTGGATTTTGGAGAAAGTGTGTGGGGAAAAATATACAAAACTTGTCTATGGCGTTGTTTTCTGCCAGAGCAGAGGGGTGGGGCGTCGGGCGGGTCTTTGGGACGCAGCCCTGACAACAAGCATGGTACCTGTTGAACGTTCCCGGGGCGGGGTCTTAGCGACGCAGTCCTTCCTGCACAGCATGGTGGTGTTTTCCAGGACAGGAATGGGGCGGCACAGGCTCTCCTTAATGACACGCCCCGGCCAGCAAGCAAGTTATGTGGGGCGTGCTGGGGCAGCAGATGGCTTCAGGGACGCGGGTACCGGTGTTCAGCTGTGTAGCGGTGCTGAGCAGCAGCGCTGTATACACTGACGCTCAAATGTACAATGCTGGTACTTATCAGCGCTGTACACAGAGGTCCGCCAGTATATACAATATACCATATATAAGTTCCATTTAAATCCTTACATTACAATTCATGCACTTTACCATTACATATCCACAACACACCCCTTACAATATAGACATCAATGCATAACTTTACATTTATCTACATTAAACCTCATCAACCATTTCTCTGCCCACTCCTCAAGCTCCACAAATGTTGCTAGCGGTTTGCTAGTAATATCAATTATTTTAATACTTCTACACTGGAAAAACTGGCGTACAAGCTCATAATACATCTTCCCCCATATCCTCAGTGGTAGCCCATGCCATGAGTTCTAAGGGCTCCTTCACATGGCCGTCTGCGGGGGTGTACAGCGGCCGACAAATTTGCAGCCGCATGTAAGTCCCCATAGACGGCCAAAATAGCGGCGCGGTGCAGATTAACGGTGCACACATGTGACACCGATCCGGGCCCGCACACCGACAAGAAGATAGAGCATGCTAATCTTTTGGCGTGTGTGGGGGTCCGGGCCGCTATTCTTATGGAGGGAGAAGGGCCACCACTCCTCATCCTCTCCAAGACACGGCAGGGTGTGAAGGGGATCTTGATGCTACCCTGTAGTGTAGCTTTGCTCAGACTTTAATGCTGTTAGGGCTTCTCACACGTAGCCTATTGTTTGGAATTTCCATGTGGTAAACCAAGAAGAATACCGCGTATATTTGAGAATCCCATATAGACATTGCAGAAAAAAGATCGGCGTCTCGCAGCTGGGTTTATGATCCTCATCATGCTATTTGATTCCTAAGGCTCGAAATTTGGACAAAGAAACATGCCAAATAACTATCAAAACAGAGGTTTCAGCTGGTTTCGGTAGCTTGTGCTAAATTCCCCAACAATGACTTACGGGTCATTTTCCAGTAGCCTGATGATAGACCTGGTCTGGGATGGAAATACCCAAGATACGACAGACACGATATGTAAACAGCACAAGACACTTTCATTACCGCTTATAAGGTTTTTGTAAAGCCTTCTCAAACTACACCTTTTGGCGTGTGAAAAAGTTGTTCCCTTCTTCTAGGATGTTGATCCTGCTCCATGCAAGTCAGTGGACGATTTTTTCTATACCAGTTTTGTCCCTTCCAAATAAATCTCTGCTGGAGATTTCCCAGACTGGATTGATATAAAAGGATCAATATTTATTACGTTATTAATGCATCATTTTAGATTTTATTCATTATTTATTTTAGAGTGTATTCTTTTAGTAGTAGTTGATTGTTTTTAGAGCTATAAAGGTGACTTTCATGTCTGTCTAGTCCCATTTTTTTTTAAAGACGTTCGTTCATATACAAAACTTAAATTAGTGGGTTGTCTAGGATTTGCTATTGATGGACTTGTCCAAGATTGTTGAGGTTCAATACTAAGGAACCCCATCAAAACAGCGTTTACAGCAGGCCTCCCTGCAGAGAATAATAGCAATGATTGTAGAGATTCATTTGTTTAGTACTGACTGCTCAGATCCTTAAAGGGTTATTCCCATTGGCAGTAAATTTAATTTAATTCATTTTCCATATTGTAAAACATTTCGTCCAATTGGAGGTTATTAAAAAAACTGTTACAGTGTGAGGATCATTTTTTCAAAATGTAGCATGTTTGTCTCTTAGAAAACGAATAGCTTCCTAGGATTACGACCACCCGACACTCCGCAGCAGTGGCCAGACATGGGTAATCAGCTCTGCCTGACCACCTGGATTCAGCATCATTACCGCAGGAAGGCTGCTGGACATACATTAACTCCGGACAAAAAACTTTTGTTTCTTTGTGCAATCCCCCGAGAAGTGATGGCCGTATCCAAGGACACAGTCTTGGTTCTACAGGACCATATGACTGCCATTTATGGGGAATTATCCCATTATAGTTTAATGAATGTGGATGTGAATGCCATACGGAATACCCTTTAAGAAGGGAGCTCCCACCGGTCCAAGGGGTAGCCGCCAGACATAGAACAGAGACTTCTGTTCTTTGTCATTATTTGGCTCTGGTGGCTCGAGGTCAATTACATGATATTAAGGACTGTGATGAATGAGTGGTGGACTTGGGTTCCCCCTATTACAGTATTCCATGTTAACATCATAGGTATAAATGGCCACTGGGACCCCTGGCAATCATGAGAACAAAGCCCATGTGTCAGTATGAAGGGTAAATCAAAAAGGAGATGACCTAGGGGTGCCATGTCCCCCAGAACTTTTTTTTCAGGGACTACTGGTATGTGATCACTAGGGCCCTTTGGTCAGACCCCGGACTGACATAATGGATTCATTTGTAGGTGGGGGGAAATAAGAGAACAGCGTAAGAAAACCCATATTCCCTCTGTTTGGATGTGTCATAATTGAAACACATGTTTTTTGTATACAGAACAGATCTCCAATTGGGGCAGATTTACTTACACGGCCCATTCGCAGAATTCCAGCGGTGGTTCTCTGGGTGGATTCGGGTATTCCGGCGATTCACTAAGGTAGTCCTCTGACAGTCCAACAGGTGGCGCTGCTGCGCTGAAGTTCCCCGAGGCCCGCCGAATGCCCTCAAATTCACCTGCTATCCTGGTGAAGGTAAGCGCGAGTCCCGGGCGCGTTTTTCAATCCGTCGGGTTTTCACTCGGCCCGCCCACGATTCCGTCGCGTGCATGCCGGCGCTGATGCGCACAAAATCCCAGGGCGCAATAAGGAAAAATCGGCGCAAATCGAAATATTCGGTTGGGGAACACGTCGGGAAAACGCGAATGGGGCCCTTAGTAAATGACCCCCATTGTGTCTTAGAACTGCAAAACATCTGGACTCGCTTTTTCAGTTCAACTTTAGTGCTACTTTCTAAAGGCAAAGAATCCTTTATTGCATCTTTAAAGATTGCTTGGAGATATGAAGAGGCAGGGACTATGACTTACCAGATATCGTGACATCTATGAGAAAGTATGCGGATTATATGCATGACAGTCTGACAGATAATGAGGAATGACGCTGGAGGTTTATGATTAAAGTAGTTACATAATCCATTCATTATATAGTGTCTAGAAGCGCTATAAGAGCCTTCACAATCTAAAGTGTGGGCACTATATTTGTACCGGGAGCTGTAACAGTCTCTCTGCTTCCAATATTTTTGTTATAGATTTTGCGTGTTTGGTCTAGCAGCTACATAATAAAATTTCTTCTGTTAAACTTTGTAATAAAAACCACCCAAAACCATAGGAAGCGAAAATGTAATATATAAATGCGACACTAAGCCACCTATTGATTTGAGCTATTACCTTGGCAACATTGGGCTTTGCAGGTCGGACTTGTGTCCATAGTTGTACAAGAACTGGTTGTGAATGGGATCGCCTATGATATGACTCTTGTGGAGGTGCCCATGTGTGGCGACCACTTATTTTAGTAGAGAAATATTGGCCACATTCTGCTACTGAAAAAGTCTCCATAAATAGCTATGTATGTTGCTCTATAGAGGGTCTTCACGCCCAGTGTTGGAATGGGATCCGTGGTTAAATTATTTCTATCCTTAATTAAAGGACTTACCACAGGATGAAGGATTGTAAACCAAGCACACTGCCTACTGGTGTGTGTCCCCTGTCTGGTAGATCCACTCTTCTTTTAGCTTCTTTGTTTATAAGAAAAAAGTTTTTTTTAAAAAATATGCAATGACCTTAGTGAGCGGGAAGCCCCTCAAGATCATTTGCATAAATTTAAAACCTTTTTTTGTAAAAACAAGGGCTTATGAAGCTAGGCTAAAAGGAAACGCATAGGGGAACACACCAGGCATGTCAGTGTATTGGTTTAAAATACGTCATCCTAGTGGTAGATGTCTTTACCCTATCGAAAAATGACAATGAGCATCCTCCGATTGGTTTGTGTATTATGGGACTTCGGTGATCAGTATGAGGGTTTCCCCGGAGGATCCTCTATGCACTTGGTGCACCTGTCTATACTTACACAACAAAGAACAGTCTGGAGGAAGATGCAGACTTAATATTACAGGGTTTTCCAGGATATGATTTTAACCATACTTAGTTTTCATAGAATGCCAACTCTTGGAAACTATCTGATCAGCTCTTATAAAAGCTTTTTATGGCCTGTAATCTGAGCTACAATACTAGCGCAGAGACTTTGGTTGGTTTGCATTATAAACCTTGTCTAGGCTGATTCGGTTAGGAGGTGGGAGTTCCACCAGCACCCAAAATGACATTACTGAAGCTCTTCCCTAAGATACTGCACATTCATTATCATGGTCCTAGAAACCCTTTAAGATTGTTGGCCATGATATCTTTAGTCCAACAATCTTTTTCAGTTTTAATTGAGGATCAAGTTCAAGAGCCTGGTACATGTCTAAAAAAACCGCCAAAAAAACAAAACAAGATCCTGGCCTATTGTTGTAGCCCAGTTTAAGGCTTGGCATTTGATGCCCGACACACGTCAATGATGGTTACAAAGACTAGGCTCAAAACACAGGAAGCTACAAGATCTTCAGTTAATTTTACCATTTTTGTGCGAAAAAACTCTAAATTAAAATTCAATAATAAAAATGCTAATGTTTTAGGTGATCAATAAACAGATTAACACGTCCACACCATATACTCCACCACACCATCATGCATCAGCCTATTTCCCCAATGCGTATTCCCTCATGAGAATTGGAGAACATTTTCTAGTATTTAGACATTCCGCTTGAATGATCTTGATATTATGCAAAGTCCTACAGGGACCGAGGGTTAATGAAACGCCATCCTAATGACTACTTAGAGCCCACTCTATTATAATATCTCTTGCTAAGATTTTTAGTGCGAGACTTAGTTGGTATTCCATTTTTTAAAGGACAAGAGTTTTCGCTGATCAATGGCGACACGGTTAAAACCACCTGTATGAATCGGTTTATTAAAATCTGCTAGTCAACATCCTTTCTTGCGCCTATGTGGGAGACAGTAAGTCTATGGGTTTTATTAATTTTGATGATGTTTTAAATGTAGTGGCGGAAAGTAACGTTATAACACGCCGCAGCAGAGGAATTATATAAATGGGGCTGCAAGAATCATTGTCACACAGCTACTAAAAGTGCCGGCAAATAAACCGAACATGGGAACTGCTAAAAGCTCCGACATGGGATTGGTAGATATATACATGGAACAGCAACTATTTTCTAGTACAATACAAATGAAACCTTTTTATAACTATATTTGTGGCTTAGAATGTTATTGTAGCAGTTTCTGAAACGGATTAGTGAAGAAAAAATTAGGTAAGGTTTTTGCTTTTGGCTACGAACTATAAAATGCTGCATCAAGAAATCCATGAAGATGAAAAGCGTGGCCTATATGTGAGTTCTTACTCAGCAGACCATAACAACAACAGCAAAAGACGAGATCAAGACTTCCTTAAACATAACAGCTTGCCATTAATATTGGTGAAGGAATTATACAGGCAGTCCCCGGCGTTCCATACCAAGATAGGTTCCAGAGGTTTGTTCTTAAGTTGAATTTGTAGTAGTCGAAATGTATATTTGATAAGTAGCTCCAGGGCAAAATAGCTTTTTGCCCCCCGTGACTATCGGAGTTTCAAATTTTTTTTTTGCTTTTGTAATGGGACCAGGATTTCAATAAAGCTTCATTAACAGACACCTTACAGTGATCATGCAGTCTGGGACTATAGGTAAATCAGCGAGGTCCCAGAAGGTCACAGTGGGCCAGAGAGGCCAGTTTTAACCTAGGGCTGTCAGTAAGTCGGGTGGGCTTAAGTAGGGGACCGCCATGTAGTGCAAGTGGCCTGCACAAATAGGGCTAATTTATATTAGCAATGGACGTTTCTGGTCAGTTTTTGGTGCAAAACCTAAGTAACCTGGGTTGGACTATAGCGGACACGATCCTCTCCACTTATCATATCTGCTGTAGTAAGAAAGCAAGACGCCCCCCAATTATATTGGTTCTGAATCATCCATGTGTTATGTTACTTTTGTGAAGTATCTGATTTCTGCGGAATCTATGACTTTGAGACCCCCAGATATCATGAGAATAGATGAGTACATGCTCCTTGGCCTCCCTACTGATTTAATGTTTGGGATTATGCTCCTCCAACTTCCCATTTCCTCTTGAGCATGGTGGGAGCTGTCCAGGAAGGTTATGAGTATGATTAAGCATGCACATACTTATACTCACTCATCTGCGTTCCTGGTTTGTGGGGGTCCAGTGGTTGAATCCCCCCTTGATCAGGACACCTTTCGCTTTTCTGTGATATGGCAGAAGCTGCAGGGAACGGGATATCAAAGGAATCCCGAGCTTGCTGCCGAGGGGGGTTCACATGACACCCATGGCTCCTGGTAGCTATACAGAAGGATACAAGGTATGGCACCTTCTACACTCGGGTGTGATGTGTTAAACCTGCCGTACTGCCCAGATCGAGCTCCCTTCTAACTCCCCCACCCCGACTAACCCCCTTCCCACCAAACCTTTATTCCTCTATTCCTTCTCGCTCCATATCCTCAACTCCTCCTCGGTCCACACTCAACCTACTCAACATCTGCTAACGCGAACCTCCACACTAATATACTCACCAAACTATCAAACCACCCCATACTACAATTCTGCACCATTCCCCAACGCTACAAACCTGGAACTGATACTGACATGTTGAGTTTCAATTACGTTTAACAGCGTTCTATTTTGGTCTTTAGGGCCGTGCGACCGGGGCAGCATGCGTTGCGAGTTCATCACATCAGACTGTGAGCGTTAGAAGGGGCCTAAGTATAATATGAAAGACAATATAGGGTGTTATTATACCCCCTGCGTAAAACTTTTGTATTGTGGTTACTCCTTTAAAAGTAATTGCCAATCACTATTTCATTCAACTCTAATTCACCTAAATGGGGACACTTAAAGTGGTGATTTTAAGAACTTCATCTCACCTCTGTTCATGGCCATCATCAACTAAACATTGAAGTCCCAATAAGACCCTTGTGGTACTCATTGACACCTGTGTGCTGTTTCATGAAGCCTAAAAATGAGACAGCCGACTTCAGTGCCTAGATGCTGAGAACCTACTGCAGCAGCTTGGATCAGCAGACCAGTCTGTAAGTGGCCCGTGACACGGAATTGGATGAAGGACCTGTGGGAGATTGCCACCCTCAATCATTATATACAAGTTCACATGGAGGAAAAATGTGTACAGAGCAACTATGATCTTTGTTACCCTAAGTCCTTGACTCTGGGTTGTGTTCACTGCAACTCACGTCAAACTTCTAAAAGTTTTTACGAACTTTCAAATGTTCAACATCCGGATTGTAAAAATGAATCGGATGCAACACTGAAAAACCGTGGTGTTGACAAACTTTGCAAATTTGTGCCAATTTCTGTCATGCCACCCAAAAAACTTGTGAATATAAGAAAAGTAAAAGTAGAATAAAAAGACCCCCCGGAAGTTTATTTCATTGACCATTGACTGAATTGCATAGAAACTGGTTGTGTGGCCGGATTCCAGATTACAGTGATAATATGAACTTCTTTATGATGTGTCGCAGAGAACGTTTGTCAATGAGATTCTGTAACATAATGTTTAACATTGAATGATCTTAAAGTCTTTATTGTAGACTTTATTTAAATGAAGTCTGAGCTCTGCCACTAATAAATTGTGTAGTATAATGATTGAAGAAATGATCACGTTGATAGGGCGACTTAAATGCAGCGCAGACCGGCTTAATAATCTTTCTTTAATCATAATTTATTAATGCGGGCCAAACGTTTTAGATATTGATCTTTATTAGTTGATACATTCATGAAATGCATCTTCACAAAAATGCCGCTCGTAGCGTAATGAAATGTTCATATCTTTAATGTTCGTAAGTGGATAAGTAGAACTTGACTAGATGAACTAGAAGAACCCCTATATTCATTGTGATTGCTGAAAAAAAACCTGAACATTTATCATATTTATTACATTTTTTATAATGGTGTGAAGCAAGGTGATACTGTGATTGAAAAACAGGATGCAGGCAGTGCATAGCTAAAGGATGACGGGTCTTGGTGCAGTAGATCAACTCTTGGTCCCTTAGAAACCTTTTCCATCAAGCTGTAATCCTTAGTAGCAGGCAATCTGATCGGTGCCCCACTTGATGCAAAAGTATTGATAAACAATTAGGGGTAAGTTTTAACCAAAGTTACTCCCAAAAGAAGTATAATTTTCCAAACATCATTATTCATAAGACTGGGGGGGATGGGATTTATTAATTGGCGCAAGCACGGACTGTCGGATCGGAGATCAGTCCCGGAAAGCACAGCCCGATGTCTTATGTGGCGCACGGTGTAAGTAAATAATGGGTTTAGCGGTAATAATCAGTCGTTGCCGCATAACGATATGCGTCAAAATTTACATGGACTGCGCCTTAATTTTGCTCTCTGACCATGTTTTTTCTTGGTCTATGTGCGCCAAAAATTGCACCTAAAAAAGACAAAATACACCTAAATGTGAACGGATTAATGGGGGTTAGGCCACGCACACTGCCGCCAAAAAAGATGGAGGGATTGGGATAGCAGCAAGTCCATCCCGCTTGCGGTGGGCTCTGGTGAAACACAGTTGACACTGGACTCTTGGTCCCATGGGTCGGGCTAGTACCATCTCTGCGGTGGTCCAGAGGTGCCGCTGTCCTGAATCCTGACAGAACGTAACCATAGTGTTGGAAATATGCACGCAATTTTTTTTCTATTCAGAGAGGGTTGCAATTCTTAAAGATTCTGGAGTATATGAGATGATAATGAATACTTATGCATTGTTATTGGATTTTGTGTTCAATTACGTGACTTTTTCCGTATTTATTCAGTTAATGGAAAGGGTTTCGTAAATGTTCAGACACTGAGACGGATTTAAAAGAAAGCGTTCTTGGCGAGGATTATTATGTGTCTGGATTCTGCTGCGGGAAAAGACAAAAAACTTTACCTTGGAGCGTTACGCGGTTAATGGCGGGACTTTACATTACAATGGGAATGTACAATGTACATTTTAATATGTTTACTACATACATTGGGTCAATCGGTCTAGAGAGGATTGTCGTGGAAATTACTTATTTATATAAATGCACTTTCAATAAAGACATGACTATTATTTTGACCCTTTCATAGTCTATAATGCTGAACAAAATATTATGCAATTACATGGAGAATATGGCTCTGATTGCTTACATTTAAACCAGTGACACTGGCGGCACTTTTCTGATCACTGGTTTACGCATTAGGGTTTGGCATCTCTCATTGCAAGCGAGCGGATGCAGTAGTGGTCGTAGTCTGCCTTTGCACATGCTCAGTCATTTTAATATTAGACTATGAGAATATTTCAGTAATGGATGCAGCCGGAAGTTCAAGCATAGTCCTGCTGCTCCATTCATTAATATGGATTGGTGGAAAATGCGAGCACAACATTGCATCTACATGGAAAAGCGAGTGGGATTGCAGAGGTACCCAAGCACTGTGCTTCACAGTTCACAAACCACTCCAGTAGAATTGATGGAGCTTAATGGGATCAATGCATAGGATAAAACCACCTTTCTCATGATTTCTGGGGGTCTTTTGTGATGCAAGTAGGCGTCCAAGCAGTTGCATACATCACCCACCCTACCCTATGGATATGAAATAAATTGCACTTGTACAACACTGTAAACGGGGATAATTGTGATAAGCCCCATGTGACCAAAGCCAACAGATTTTCGGGTAGTCTACCACCTTCCAACAAAACCACAAGTAAATCCAGAAAACTTTGTTTTAATATTTATTCAAATTTTCTTTTGCATAAAATGGCAAAGCCATATCCTTCTGTTTTTTTGGTTTTTAATTCTGCTCGGCCTAACATTATGCAATTCTCCCCTTTGTGCAATGTTTGATTTTCCTTGCAGCAGAAGGTGGTTTATTATAGAAAGGTACGTATTTTTCGGCACTATAAGACGCACCAGGATTATAAGAGCACCATACAATAAATGCCTGATAAAACGTTCTCGTTTCATATATAAGGCGCACATGATTATAAGCATGAAGACCAGGCGGTGGCAGACACTGTGCAAGTTTCAATCCAGCTGCTGTCTGTAAGTATGGTTATATACAAGGCACACTGGACTATAAGGGCACCTTTGGATGTTGAGAAAATCAAAAGGATTTTATAGTGGCTTATATGTCCGCAAAAATACGGGGTATATAGTCTCTGGTCTACTAAGTTGCCATGAGTTAAAAATTGAATTGAACTATTTAATCTCCAGTGGGGTTTGCCTTGCTGAGCTAATTTTCTCCATTGAATTGAACCATGTGCACCCTATACCCAAACACCTGAGCCCAAAAGTCTGACTTAACCAGCATATCTTAATTGCTGTTTGCGGTTCAGACAAAAGGATTGCCACTGACGAGATGTATGACAGCTAGCAAGAGCTTTAACAGGCATTGGACATAGGTGCTAAGGAAAGGAAGATTAACATTTTTCACTGTTGACAAGCTAAAGATATTAGCGACTATTTTAAAAATCAGGTATGTTACTGTACTATAGGAAAAAGGGGCACTAGTTAGAGTATCAAAGTTTTTGTTTAGTGTTTTTGGGCACAGAATAGTTGAGGATTCATTGTTTCGACTATGCCGGACACATTGATATGTTTGGTTGCAAGGGCGTGTGCCGAACTTTTCCACAATATCCATCACATTTAGGTGTTGTATTTTGTCTTTGCATTTTGGGCGCAATTTTTGGCACAAATTAGACCCAGGAAAAAGAATGGTAGAGAGCAAAATTGATGCGAGTCCATGTAAGATTTTGGCGCATGCTCATTGATTGTCGGCATTTTCAGGAGCACTACTGATTATTAATCTACCATTATTTAATTACAGCCGTGCGCACTTTTTAAAACATCGGGCTTGTGCTTTCCAGAGACTGATCTCCGATGCCGACAGTCGTGTGCTTGCGCCCAGGAATAGCAAATCCCCCCCCAATGTGTCCCACATTGAATAAGAACTTAAACCTTCTTCTTTATGATGATCATCCAGCACAGAGAGAAGTCATGTGAATCATCAAACCTATAAAATAGTTGGAAATAAAATGGACCTTACTAATCATGGATCGCTTTTAATTTTTTTTTTTATTTTTGGAAGATTCATCTGCAGCCAGAGTATAGGGGGGAAAGAAAAATTGGACTTTCATTTGGGATTGTATCTAATGGTGATCAAATTCCGACTGTAATGGAGATAATTTTGATGAAGAAAAATAAACGTATGATGAAGGAACATTGTGAGACAGGTGGGGAGAAATGAATCCTTGCTATTATCCCATGTCATGTTTTTTGGAATCAGTCCATTTGTAATGAGTTTTTCCAAATAACATCAAGTACATTGCTTCCACAATAGCAAACGTGAAATCAGCTCTTGTAGGATACTGAGTATATACCACACAATACAAAACAATTTAAAGAAAGTCAAAGAAAACACACCCACACTTTTAATATCACATCCTATGTCAGTGAAAGGCTCTATTTGACGTCAGACATTGATGTGAAGGAGCTGCCTTTTAGGTTGGCACCTGCGTAATGATTTTCAGTTTTCCTTCCTGGTAAAACATTTATGCATATCACTTTCCTAGAATCCCAAGACGGAACATGCATGACATGTGATACTCCCCACACCAAGTAATGGGCATAGGCAATTCCATGAGGATTGACGGTCTCTATCCAATGCGATCATAAATTTGAAGAGTCGATTCCTTGGCCATGGCAAGTCTGCGGCCAGCATGGGCCGCGTAAATAAACAAGTAGCCCCAGAAGGGTAAATAAGTTGGCTTTTTTAGATTCAGAATTTTGCGTGATTTTATGAGAAAGCCTTCTTTCCCAATAACCACTCTTTTGAGAAACAAGGGGATTTTTAAAAAAAGGTCAACGTGAGTACTACCATGTAAATTCATTCATGAGCCCTAAATTAAGCCAAATCTTATGTGCATTTTCTAAAGTAAATTTTTATTTTTTTTATTTGAGAAAGTGACACCCTGAACAAAACTTGACAGACCAAGGGGGTTATTGTCATTAGGCGGTCCTGGTCATTCTATGTCTATTTTGGATCTATATGAGTCTGATAGAGCAGCAAAGTGGCTGTGGCCCTTTATAACTGTTTGTTGCTTACTTAGGTCTTGGATTTTTTTTAAAACAGTCTAAAAATGCTTAAAAAAGGCCTCAGCACACAGACCACCAGGGGACCCTGGAGTAAATGACTTGTATGGGATTTTGCAAAATCCCAAGTGAATGAATCTGGGTATTGCACGTTGTGCACTTGCAGTAGTTCTATTTTTAAACCAGAGAATGAGAAAAAAAAAATCTGTTGTAACTTTTTTACGACTAAAAAGCCCACAAGAACCAATGATAATAACCCACAATGAGTTAGGTTCTCAAGACTTATACTGATAACTGATTACTTCGGATCCGCCTCCACTCAAGGAAGGGAACAGAAAATCAGCCCCATTGCAAAAATACCACATAATAACAATACATTAAAATTTCATTTCAATACATTTCAAATTCAAAAGCTGAATTTAGGTAACCTATAGCTAAGAATTCACATATGAATTAGAAATAGCACGGAAAGAAGAGAAATAGTTTCTGCTATCAAATATTGCCTTCACAGAAGGTCAATAGCAGGTTTACTTGTTCTATTATAGTGAGGTCGTCTATAGAAAATCACTAGATAGAAATAAACTCTTCTCTGGTATTATGTGTACACACTTCTAGACGGATTATAACTGAGCAGTGACTATATTTCAGTCCTGCTGTTATGGGAGAGAAATGATATGAAGCACAAGTAGCTTTTTTTGCACTTTCACACAAAATCCCCCAGAGATGTGCAGGATTTTGTCCACTATTACACAGCTCATTATAGCTCTACTTGCAATTCAAAGGAACTTTCTTCCTTGCGATGTGAAATTAACAAGTAGACAAGCATCTGTGATCTAACTAGCATTAGGAAAGCGGCGAGGATGAAATTAAACCAGCTCATTACTGACAAGGAGGTAAGGAAAGTGATCAAACGACTTTAAGCAATAAAGCAAAGTCCCAGATGGCTTTAATAATCTTTATTAAAAGTATGTTTGAAAGATTTTTTATTTATACAAGATTTCAGTATTAGATGATGCTCTAATTTGACCAGTCATTTGATTGTGGACAACCATAGTATGGAAAAAGACCTAGAGGGACGGTGATTTCACACTGGGGAGCAAGATGGGAAATATAAAGACATACAACATTGGAAGAACAGTAGATAGAAACATAGCCCTTTACAGTTGGGCAGGAGAATTCTAGGATGATAGGCCTGATAGGTTCACTGTTCATGGGTCATTGTTGCTCATACCGTGTGGAAACTCTCCTTTCCTTAAACTTTGTGCATAATGAGTGACCTGGTGCTGGGTTATAGTTTGTGGCTTAAGAGTTTTTGAAGAGGCAATCCACTAAATGTAAGCCAAACTGCAAACACGGTTACTTCTTTATTGGAGTATTAATACAGATAGAATTCCACTGTAACATGGATAACCTTCATTAATAATGGCAGTGGCCATGATTAAAGACGGTTACACTGTTTGAAACACATTGGATAGTGATGCACGTGCCAGTGGAATTTGATCTGTACCAATAAAGAAGTTTCTTTGGTAATTAACCAAAACAGAGAAAAAAAGTAAAATTAAGCATGGTTCAGGTCACTTTTAATATAACTCTAAAGAGACCTTGACAGCTATTACTCCTGATTCCCCCGTTCACATGTCTATTCCATCCAGCCAAATGTACATTTGTGCTCAGTGACATTAGTTAGTTGCTAATATCCTTTGAAAACAAGTAATATTGCATTATGAAATAAAAACATATTTTAGAAGGCAAACCCCCATACATATATGAATGTTGTGTGGTCACATGAAAATAAGCTTGCATGGTGGGCATTGCACTAAATATTTTGTATTTTCATTTTAAGGCACCAAATTATAATTAGCTATAACCATATGGTACCTCTGAAACTGACCTTTTGATTAATTTGCATAGAAAGCAAACACTGCAATTGGTTGACTGATTCCCCTTAACAATCAGTCAATGACCAATACATTGCAAGTTCAAATGCAACCGGTTATAGGTGCTTGCCATGGAAATTTACAGGAGCATATGGATCCTAATCAATCATAAACCACTTAACTAAATACTGTGATTTTTAACATGCCATGAAGTATCATTATTCTATGTACACATATTAATAATTGATAAATATGGTCAAGCCCTGCCCCCCTGGCGCAGCCAGATACATCAAAAGGTTTAGGCCTAAAACTATGGCAGCTACTAGCATGGGAATGTTTGAGGTGAGTGCACAGGTGCAGGACCCGATGATGTTGAACTGGTACAAAGGGGGTAATAAACACATTGCCTGGTGGTTCGCATGGCATTGCATTTACTTCAGGGCTTTCAGACAACTGGTATAGAAGCCCTGGTAAATGTGTCCCTATGTATCTATACATCTATCTACCTGCATGCAATAGATTCTGTTATAGTTCACCTGTACAGAATTCTCATTGTGCCTCTTTGTACATGCAGCACAGAAAGACACTCTCCTTTCCTAGCTCTATTCCCTGGGTGGCCGCTATAAGGGTGTAATTTTGATTATTTATCAAATCATTGTGGTGAGATCTAGTAGCATGAAATTGCTATGTATGAATAGAACTAGAGAAACAATGCTGGGCAAAAACCATAAATCATTTGCTGCCACACTAGTTATAGCACGCACATAGCTTTTTATTCTCTGCCTCACCTGCCAATTCCCTCTTTCTTTTTATCTCATTTACTTTTCGAGAGGTTGCAGTCAAAGTAGAACTATACCGTATTACAAGATTGCATTGGTCTAACAAGAGTGTAGCAGTGCAGTTAGAGATTAGTGACCTCAGTAAGTGATATATAAGGGTCTTGAAGGACAGGATGGCTTTGTTATTAAGTTACAGGTAATATGTCCTTTTTTACACACCAGAGATTGGACAAATGTTGGTATCTGAAGTGTTGCCTAGTTACTGGTCCATGATGCTGAGACATCGGTTAACACTTGATGTTGCACATAATAGGATCAGACAAAGGCTTGAAACATCTGTTCGTTGTATGTGATTTGTACAGTGATGTGTAAAATCTGTAAGAGCTCATAAGATCAGATGCAATATATGTTCGTTTTTGAATCAGTGTTTATTACAGACAATAATAGCACATTGTGAATTCATGAACATTTACATTGGTTTAATTTCAGTAAATAACCAAATGATAACACTTTGTAGAATACCTGGAATGCATTCCTTCCGCATCTATCCACATTTCCAGGATACTAGTTAACAATACTGTTTTGCTCCCTGTTCACATTTGCCTGGAGGTTTTAATGTGGAACTAGTCAAGATTCAAAATGGCAGCACCAATATTGTGGATGCTATTGAAGAATTCTAAGTAAAACACATATTGGACAGTAAGTACCCCACAAACAATGCTAAACTGAAGGTTATTAATTTGGGTTTATAAAGGTTTGGGAAAACTTGTTGGGTAAATTATTATACTATATTTTTTTTTTGTTTTTACTTCTGCCCAACAATCATACAGAAATTAAGAGGGAAGTAAATTATCTAACAGTTACTTTAAATCCCTCGGCTTAGGCTAGGTTCACAAATTTGACATATATGCTATGAAAATCTCCCAAATTATTATTTCTAAGTACCCGTAAATTTACATTACCCAGACAGAAGCAAGAGACTTAAGCAGACAATGCCCTCAAATGCCGTAACATAACTGGAGACTTTCTAGTCAGTAATACATAATGCAATTTCTACATAACACAGTTTTGTGACTGGTTTTAAGCTGTGTGTACACAAAAGCACATCCTTATGAACGCTTTAACTGATCAAGAGGTGAGAAATATATCTTAGATTAGTTTACATTCTGGGTGTTGGGTATAGAAACACTTTGAACCCCAAACTACCATTTGTACACTAGAAAAGGCCCATATCCAGACATATGAAAATGTATAAAACGTCACTTTTATTAAAGCTTTATTAAAAATATGAATATAAATGCTTGGATACATGACTTTGAAAACACAGCATATAACCCCTTTTCAAGTAAAGTATCCTGTATCTCTCGATAGTGGCAGGTACCGTATTACAAAAAAAATATTGTTCATAATATAGGTCCAAGTAAACACCTACATTCATAGAGGAATTTCAGGGTAAACAGTGGATCAACAAAGCTAATTCGAATTCAACACACAAAAAATTAGCCCCCTGACATGTTTAGCCAGTTATCTGGCTTCATCAGGGCTAAACCTTTTTAGCTTTTTACATAAATTAGTATATACCAGTTTAAGATCTCAAGGGGTGATCTTGGCAACTAGGGTTGGGCAGTTTCTCAAAGGCTTTACTGTAAATCCATTAGCTATCAATTTCTGACCAATTAGGATAATTTTATTTCCCTAAAGTGAAGGTTCGATCATACTAAAGAACATACATCCATTTAGTTATACAAAAAAATTATAAAGGCTGACTGTCTTTTCATACCAGTATATATTGCTCGACTCCATTTTTATCAATAATGATAATAAATAACTAGAGGGAAAGTAAAACTTGATCAATATCTGTCTTTTTTTCCATGAGCACAGCTTTAACATCTCCTTTAAACCTTTTTTAAGTGTATGAGCTTCACAAGTAGACCTCCAGAAGACTCCTTTGTGATTATTTCTTTCAGCATTACATATTTTTTTAACTGTAATTATTTTTCATTTACTTTTGAAGCCCCCTACAGTTTTGAAAGGTTTAAATACTCATATGCTGCTAGCTTCTCACCTGCTATATAGTTCCTTTGCAGTTTTATTATCATTCATAAATTAATTTTGATTTTATACAATTACTTTGTTGCTTGAGTGCTGGCATTAGTTATTGTGTTTCCTTTCTCTTTTGATTGCAGTTAGTTATTTCATTCCTTTAGAGAAATATAATGTTTTCTAAAGAATTGTCTATTACTGATAATCAAAGGTAAATGTTCAAAAGAGTAAAATAATTACTTTTCTGTTAGTCATTTTTTCCATCTATTGGCACGTAAACCTTGCCACCCTCCACATACTTCCCTCTTCATTATAATAATAATTCCTTTATATAGTGCACACAGATTACGCAGCGCTGCACAGAGCCTGCCAAACCAGTCCCTGTCCCCAATGGGGCTCACAATCTAATCAACCTACCAACATGTTTTTTGGAGTGAAACATATGTGAAACCCACGCAAACACAGAGAGAACATACAAACTCTTTGCAGATGTTGAACTGGATGGGACTTGAACCTAGAACCCGAGCACTGCAAGGTGAACCAGTAACCACTGAGCCACCATGCTGTACATATTCATTGTTACATTCATTATTACAAAGTTTATAGAATTATTTAAACATATTAACCTTACTTTAGAGGAAATATGCAACCAAGATACTGGGGTCTGAGGAAGGAGATGCCTTCAGCAAAAATCTTAATGGCCCATCTTTTATTGTTCCAAAGTAAGAAATGTGCTGGATGATTCAGTAGAATTTTGGAGGTCTACCATACAATGGAGCCAATATAATAATTACATATAAGAAATAAGCACCACCCCCTATAAAAGGTGAAGGTGAAAGGGGGAGGTGGTCATACACCTGACTGTCTGGCGGAAGTTTTCCCCATTGTATGGTGGTAGTGTCCTCACTGTGTGGCTGTATTCCTCACTGTGTGGTGGGAGTGTCCCTCATTGTATGGCCATAGTGTTTCTCACTGTATGGCGATAGTGTTCTTCACTGTATGGCGGTAGTGTTCCTCACTGTATGGTGGTAGTGCTCTTCACTGTATGGCGGTAGTGTTTCTCACTGTATGGCGGTAGTGTTCTTCATTGTATGGCAGTAGTGTTCCTCACTGTATGGTGGTAGAGTTCCTAGCTGTATGGTGGTAGTGTCCTCACTGTATGGTGGTAGTGTTCCTCACTGTTTGGGGGTAGTGTCACTTACTGTATGCTGATAGTGTTCCTCACTGTATGGTTACATTCACACACATGTATGGGGGATGTATATACGGCCGACATATGTACGGCCGATATATGTCCACCATACACTTCTATGGGCTCACTGCTCTGTACGGGAGCGGTACGGTGCAGCACACGTGCGGCACTGTACCGCTCCATAGCCCGGGAAAAGATAGGACATGTCCTATCTTCTCCCGTGATACGGCGCTGTGCGCTGTATCTTCCTATAGAGAGGGGCGGGGGTGAGCAGCGCTCATCCCCTGCTCCTCTCCGCAGCTCTGATGCATGCCCACTGTACCGTATGAATGTACATTCGTGTGAATGTAGCCTAAGGCTGTATTCTTCACTGTATGGAGGTAGTGTCCCTCACTGTATGGCGGTAGTGTTCCTCACTGTATGGCGGTTGTGTTCCTCACTGTATGGTCGTAGTGTTCCTCACTGTATGGCAGTAATGTCCCTCACTGTATGGGGGTAGCATTCCTCACTGTATGGAGATAGTGTTCCTCACTGTATGGCGGTAGTGTCCCTCAATGTATGGCGGTTGTGTTCCTCACTGTATGGGGGTAGCATTCCTCACTGTATGGAGATAGTGTTCCTCACTGTGTGGCAGTAGTGTCCCTCAATGTATGGCGGTAATGTCCCTCACTGTATGGGGGTAGCATTCCTCACTGTATGGAGATAGTGTTCCTCACTATGTGGCAGTAGTGTCCCTCACTGTATGGCGGTAGTGTCCCTCAATGTATGGCGGTAGTGTTCCTCACTGTATGGGGATAGTGTTCCTCACTGTATGGTGGTAGTGTTCCTCACTGTATGGCGGTAGTGTCCCTCACTGTATGGTGGTAGTGTTCCTAACGGTATGGCGGTAGTATTCCTCACTGTACGGCAATAGTTTTCCTCACTGTGTGGCGGGAGTGTCCCTCACTGTATGGCCACAGTGTTTCTCACAGTATGGCGATAGTGTTTTTCACTGTATGGCGGTAGTGTTCCTCACTGTATGGTGGTATAGTTCCTCTCCTGTTAGTGTTTTTTCTAATTTTAGACCTTTTGGTATGCAGTTAAACTCTAAATCTTTTTCCAATGTCGCAATCTCCCATAAATCTCTCATCTCAGTGATTAGTAATCGCTCTAATGTTTTTAGTGTAAGTATCGTATTTTTTATATTGTCATTAGGTTTATGATCGTCATAATCGTGTGGGATCTGAAAGAGGGTATGAATGGTATTGATTCTATTTCTTCGGTCATTCCAGAGGGTACTCATATTGGTGTTTTAGTTGCAGCCTTAATGTAAGGATGATAGGACAAACAATAAAAACGGAGATAAGTACTTACTGGCGCAACTATGTTTGATCGGTGCTGCAATATACTAGATACCTCCTATCATGGTATTCGTAAGGGAATGCAAAAATAAATCAGGTTTATGTATATCGCGCTCCTCCAATGTGAGAAAAGTAGAGAAAAGTTGGTATTTACCTTTAGTTGTTCACGGTACTTGGGTGGAGGGTAGAAAATGGAGAATCAGTGCACTGTTTTGCTTCTGCCACGGATCCGGCGCAGCCCCGGCCGGTGACCGCGTTCGGATGTACGTGGACGCTGTGCGGAGTTCTCCGGTGTCTGCTTCGGTGACGTCACCACTGGAGCTACGGAAACAAAGGAGGAACAAATTTCCTACGCGTTTCGGAGACAGGGACGGTCTCCTTCGTCAGGGATCGCTACACTCCTTTGGAGGTATCCTTAAGTAGCTACTTAGCCTCACCTTTGAACTATTCACAGTAAGTACTCAGTGCACCTGTCAATGGTTGGTTTAAAAGGCAAATGTCTCTATTTCGCTATTTAGTCCCCCCGGGACAAGAGTATTGAGGTTAAAAATCCATTTGCTTTCAGCTCTTGACATTTTATTAATGAAATTTCCCCCCCTTGGATCGGGGTGGATAATTTCAATCCCAAAGAGATAGCCGTTCCCAGATCGTAGTCCGGAATGTTTTTACATGGAATGTCGGGACAATGGATTGTCATTTGTTCTTTTATTTATATTCCGTATATGTTCGTTAGTCGTGGTACAGGGGCCGTATGGTTCCCTACGTATAGTTTTTCACAACTTACATTTAATCCATATATCACCCCTTAGTGTGACAATTGGATTATTTTGATAGTTGAATGACGTTTGGGAACCCAAAACATTGTACCTCCTGAACTGGTGTTTTCAGTTGCAAGGTCTTGATAGTGAATGAAGTTTGGGAAAACCAACATTTGTAACTCCTGAACTGGGGTTTTTTCAGTTCAAGATTTACTAATCACTGAGATGGAGAGATTTATGGGGAGATTGCGACATTGGAAAAATTTAGAGTTTAACTGAATACCAAAAGGTCTAAAATTAGAAAAAAAACACTAACAGGAGACATTGGAGATAAAGAGACCTTAGGGGAATGGGAGGAATAGGAATACTCCACGTTTCTCCAAAACAGGCTGTTATGTTAAATTCATAATAAAAAAACGAGAAGAAACAGAGAAACCCCAATTTAAGGAGACAAACAAAGAAAATATTAGATCAGATTTGAGGAGGAATAAAAACCTGTTATAAAGAACATCCAGAAATCAGAAATCATAACTATATAAAACATTCAAAAAAACGGATTAGACAAAAAGAGGAGGAAATCGTATCATAAAAAGAATAAGAAATTCAAAAGAGTTGAAGAGTACCATACAAATACGAAGAAGACCCAAATACCTCATTACATCTCTGCACGATAGATGAAACCCCTTGCAGTTCCCACTCATGAAGAAACTGTTCACAATCACAAGCACCAATGAGTAGTGATAGAAAGTATCCGCAAGTGGATAATTTATAAAAGAAGGAGAACATGTTCAAATATCAACTGAGACAATGATCGGTCACAGAATAAAATAAGACGAAACAACTCCGAACAACCCCACTGTCCGCTAAGTCCAATGTCATAGTCGAGAGACGAAGAGAACCGATCCATTCCAATAAGCAACACAAATATACAACGTTGGGCGATCTAGAGAGCACGAAAACTAAGAACCAGGGGGAAATAACGGAGGATTCAACACCGACCATAAGAAAGAACACAGAATCAACGTAGAGAAAAAGAAAAAAACTGTTTAAAAACAGGATGTTTTTCAGGTAAGAAGTGGAAAAAAAACCAAAGAGGTACAAGGGGTGGGAAACTCACCCCAAAGGAAAAGGCATTATTAAAACACCAAAAAGATGCAGAAATTAAAAATCTACAACATCAGTAAATCATACACTAACCAAAAAATGAAGAAGAAAACATTACTGAAAAAAGGCCTGAAATTCGCACACCCACAGCGAAATTTATAAGTTTGAGGCTTTTATTGGGTGTAAAGAAATTCATGAGGAAAATCTATCTCTAAAAAAATATTTCTACAAAAGACGGACAAACAAAACCAATATGATCTCTCCCCTAGCCAATTTTACATACAGACACGTTCAATGTAAATCGAAAATGCATCCACTTAAACGGGAATACTCAGAGGCTTTAATGCATTTCAACAAGCAACATAAAAGATATAAGAAATCAGAAAATCTTAAAACAAACACAATAAAAATAACTAAACAAGGTGAAATAGAAGCAATAAGAAATTACAGAACAACAATGCAATTATTATTAGACAGGCAGACAAAGGCGGGAGTATTGTAATTATGGATCAAGAATACTACAAGCTAGAAGCACAAAAAACTGTTAGGGGACAACAAAACAAATACAAATGCTAGGCACAAGGACCCCCAGTAAGGAATATCAAAAGGAATTGAATTACTAATTAAAACACTGGCTCACAAGGGCATCCGAAATCAAAACAAGAAATCATTGTTAACCTAATAATCTAACTACCCGCATAGCTGCCTTCTATCACATACCGGAAAATTCATAATCCATAAACTTACCCACGCAGGTACAGCCCTATTAATATCTGCATTGACTGCCAAACGCGCGAATATGTCAAGAATATCGGGAGACAATATGTTACAATCAGACCACCCAAGACACACAGCTTATTTAAATAGGGATAACTAAGCATATTTATACAGATACTAAGAGAATACCAACTAGGGAGGATTGATACATAATTGGAACCCTAGATGTCAACTCATCTTATACAGTCAGGTTGAAAGAAAACGAGAAAAGAAGAGAAGCAGCTACATAGTTTTTACTAAAGAGGACAAAGCAATACAAAGGAGCAAATGATTTGATAGGAGAGTTGCATCTTTTATGTATCCAATAATTACTTTATACGAAGATAAATTTTACTTACAGGAATGGCGGAACGGACACACATGGGGACAACGTGGCACGTGCCTATGCCAATTTATAGTAAGGCAAGATGGGAAGGACCGCCATCTATGCCGCATGATGCAGGAGCAGCGGGAAAATTGGCCCCTTGTTGGAAATACGTTTGTAACGATATGTTTTAGTATGGAAAGGGGTGGTGAGCAATCTTTGAGACAGTTTTGTACATGATATTAATACAAATGAGTTTACTTACACTCTCACCCGGTATTACAGTAAGGAAACAAATAAAATTTTTGGACCTCACAAATTCATTAAGGACAAAAAACCTAGCACAAAATCATATAGAAAGCCGACGACGGCAACAGCTAATACCACTTGGACAGCTGCTTACCCTGTTGGGCTACAAAATATTCCTCAAGCCAAATTCTAACTAGCGATAAGAGAGGAACTGTACAGAGATGGAGGATTATTGGAAGGAGAGTGATGGGCTATCGAAAAAATTGAGGAAAAAGGAATAGCTAAACGATAAAGAACTGGAAACAAAAAAAAGCAAACCACAAAATAGCGAGTTCTAGCGAGGGGGGAGTGCCTGTATTTAGAGAACACCTAATGAAGAAAGAACGAACACATCGAACACTAAAAAACAAGATGAAGCATGGAAATAAAGTACACCTTCAGAACTCAACAACACCAGTCATGAGTGAGTGTGTAAGAGATCATCAAAAAACACTGGGGACATCCTAGGAGGCAAAGTGATAGTGGCGAACTAATAACCCAGAAAAACCCCTTCAATTTTCAAGAAAGCAAAAAATTTAGGAAATCCCTTAATAGCCACCCGACCCATTAAGAACTGAAAAAACACAAGGAAAACTACAAATTAAAATACTTGAGAGAAACAAATGTCAAAAGGTATTGCCATGCAGAAGAATAGAAATGCTCCTAGTTGTAAGACTTGAATGATATGAAACTGGAAAAACCAGTCAGGTACAGGTACAAAATGTGTGGTCTCACACTTCATTCACATATATAAAGAATGAATCGACAATGTCACACTAAAGGGGGTGAATATGGATTAAAATGTAGTGTGAAAACTATACGCAGATGCAAGGGAGAACCAATACGGCCCCTGTACAAAAGATATAAAACGAACATACACGGTAATATAAAGAAAAAGAACAAATGACATCATGTCCCGACATTTCAATGGAAAGAACATTCAGGACTCCTATTCTGGAACTGTCTAGCTCTTGGGATTTGACTATCCAACCGACCAATGGGGGGAAAATTTCATTAATATAATCAATGTACAAGAGCTGAAAGCCCAACTGGTATTTTTAACCCTCAATCCCTTTGTCCCGGGGGGACCTCTTACAATAGGAAATCGAGACATTGGCCGTATTTAAACCAACCATTGCGGTGATGAAGAGTAGTAAGGACTCTGTGCAAGTTCCAAAGGGGGCTAATAGCTATACGGTCCCTCAAAGGGAGTTGTAGCGATCCGGGAAGGAGGGACGTCCTGTCTCCGACCGGAGGAAATTGTTCCCTTGTTTCGTAGCTCAGTGGGTGAGTTCATGAAGAGAACCGGGGAACTGCAAAGCGTCCACGAACTCGAACGGGTCAGGCAGGGGCTGCGGGATCAGGGCAGCGAAGCAACACCAGTGCATGTTGGTGGTGGCTCTAAACTACGCATATAGTTATAAGAATCGTTCAGGGCACATTCACATAAGGCGTTTCGTCGCGTTGTGCGTCACATTTTTGATGCGATTTGCACATTTTAATGAATGAGGTGGAAAATCCCCATATACTGTATACTGTAGTATGGCAGTATATGAAAAGATCGATCAGACAACCTAGGGTCAAAGTACCCTAGAGGGTCGGAAAAATAAAAAAAAGTTTAAAAAAACCTAAAATTTCAAATCACCCCCCTTTCCCTAGAACTGATATAAATGGAAATTAACAGTAAAAATCATAAACACATTATATACCGCCGTGTCCAAAAATACCCGATCTATCAAAATATAATAACGGTTTTTCACTGTGTTTAACCCCGTAAGGGTGAAGACACACGTGGCGTTTTTAGGCAGTTTTTGGTCCGTTTTTACTAAGTGCGTTTTCTGATCGTAAAAAACGCATGCGCTAAAAGACGCATCCGTTTTTAAAAAACGCAAGCATTTTTTGAAAACGCATGCGTTTTTGTCCGTTTTTAATTGCGCAAATTCGGAAAACCGGACATAAACGCATACGTTTTCAAAAAACTGATACGTTTTTTACGATCTGAAAACGCACTTAGTAAAAACGGCCTAAAAACGCCACGTGTGTCTTCACCCTAATGGAAAATAGCGCCCAAAGTTGAAAATGGCACTTTTTTGCCATTTTGAAAAGTATAAAAAACAGGTTCTAAGCAGCCAAACGCATGGTTTAAAAAATGGATGTGTTTTAAAAACGCATGGGTTTTTAAATGGACTGAAAACGCTTAAAAAGGGACCCAAAACGCCACCTGTGGCATCACCACCACATCACCACTGGTTACCCTGATAAAGTTTTGTGATAGTGCTCATCCCCTTTTGAACCCGTTTTGAATCTGTTTTTGGCCCCTTTTTAAGCAAAACGCATGCTTTTTGCTCAAAAACGGGCCAAAAACAGATTTGACATGGGTCTAAAAGGGTATGGGAACTATGACAAAACTTTATCGTGTTTACCAGTTTAATTATGCAAAATATGCAAATAAGTTTTCCAGGATGAGACAAGGAAAGCAGTTTCCTCTCCTATCCTCACACCTTTGTATCCTATTTTATTTCTTCATTCCCTGTAATTCACAGCTGGTAGCACAAATGCGAGATAAAAGTGTGATGTGAACAGAGCCTAAAATATTTATATATGTTTTTGCATTTTTAACTACCCCCTGTGGGCCTCAGCACATCTCATCTAGTAGTTCTCCTTTAAGCCACCGTGCTGCGTTATTGGAGGGGGATATCTTTTTTTTTTTTTTTACCTGTTCATAAAGTGGTTCAGATCTGCTGTTTTATACAATGTGCACTATTGATGAGCTTCTGTTGTGATTGACTGAACACAATTTAAATTTTATTCTAATCTTTTATTTATAAAGCGCTAACATATTCCAGCACTCCTCTCAACAGGGAGACAAAAAGATCAGAATATCGGGAGCAATAAATCATTTACATATACCGAGACAAGGAAGCAAATGTGCTCCATTATACCATCCCGTTGTGCAATCATTCAGACCTAATAAATCAATGCATATTCATGGATCTCATAACCTTTAATATTTGCTTAGAGAAACCTACTGTCAGATCAAGGGCTCTTTAAATCAATGGCTGTATATTTTGCTTTTTGTAACAATTAGACTCTTTAACTACATCCTGCTCTATGATTTAATTATTTCTGTTTTATCATGTAATTATTGGAAGAAAAATCATTCAAATATTTGTATATTATTTTCTGATATTTTTTCCTGTGCTTCAATGACATCCATACTGCCATCTAGGGGATGTATTGGGCAGTGCAGGGCAGCTATAAACTGCACACTGATACATCAGCAACATTAAGCAATTACATTGATCTACGGCGCTACAATCCTGAGTCAGTATTTTTATGAATAACTTAATGTTTGTTTTGGAGTGCGCATGAGATTATTTAGTGATTGATAATAGAAACAATATATTAGGAAATTTTTAAACTAAAAACAGAACCTAATGCAATCTAGACCTTGTAGTCATCTCAGTTAATTTATAATCAATTTACTACCGTTATCGTCTGCTGTTTAGGTGATTTACTTTATCTACAAAGAACTGAATGTGGAAATTGTGCCCTAATAATATTGTAAGTAATAAGCAAATAATTTTGTAGAACATAATCTGTCACCTTACATGGTGTTGTATAATGAATCTTGAATATTTAAGGGGAACCCGTCATCAGAAATTGATCAGGTGAACCACTACCAGGAGCTTAACACCTTCCAGATCATGTTTTTTTCATAGCCCAGGATGGCGATATTATCTAGTAATATAACTTTGAAGTGAGATGTAAATACAGTAATGGAGGAAGAGTCTGGGGGAGATTTGTCAGTAGTGTCTGACAGCACAATGGTTCTAGTTGCTCACTTTAATCAACTGGTTAGCAATAGATTTTACCTTTTTATAAAAAAAATGTTGTTTTTTCTTTAACAAGACATCCAAATTTGGGGTCCTGCTGTAAAATATCCCAGTTCTTCAAAAGACTATTCTTGATCACTTTGGCATGATCATATTTAGATACAAAGGCAACTTGCTCTTCTATCCTTTTACTTTTAAGACGTCATATACCATCAATGTGTATTTCGTAAATATGGAAACCCTTAAAAAGAATGCATGCCTCTACCTCTCTACCTTTAAAGAGTATGCTAAAACTAAACATATCCTTCGTGGGATGTGGTGTGTACTGCACCCTATGTTAATAAAAGAGAATTTGAAATAAAAACATAAACTGTTAGATCTGTAACAGACACTTGTTAGATCTTATGCTTCAGACTGTTCAACACTTGCAAATTGCAATTGATTAAGACCTGAGCCAAACTTGCAAAGATGAATTGTGAAACTGGTTCATCCATTGAGAGAATGCAGAGTGTGATCAAAGAGGTAATAAAAACGCAGAAAAGTAGAAGAAGTGAATAATGCTGTTGTCCATACTTCTTCATACAAATTATCACAAGAAGAATTGAAAGTGATCAAGAAGTTTTTGTCCCTACTCAGAGTATGGATAAATTTGATTTTACAGTAGATTTTTACAAATTCTGTAGAAACTTGAGTTAAAATGTTTTTTTCACAGTATATGCAGAAAAAAACAGTGCCTGTATGTTTGAAGAAGAGACAATTTGACACTCAGGTAAATTCAGATTTTTGAATACTTTTCAAAAGAAGGTAACAGATGAAGTGATCAATAGATTGGATAAATGTAAAATACAACAAGTTCAGAATATGTCCTGTGAAGAGAAGATAGCATTGAAGAAGTAAAAAGAACATTCTTCGCTCTGATAAAAACTGATAGGTGAAGCAACCATGATATTTAATAAAGATGATTATTGTGAAGAAGCATAGAAACATTTAAATGATTCCTCAATATATCGGAGTTTGCAGGGTGTGTTTAAAAACAAAATGTATGCTTTTTTATGTAAAAAATGTGTAATATCTGGAACGGTGTATAAAGCCTTGATTAATGATCATCCAAGAGTTTCAATTCTGTATTTGTTGCCTAAAATTCATAAGGTTTTAGGCGTTAGTGTAAATTCTAATCTACAGATTCTGTCAGTGTATATTGATTCTTGCAGGAGATTGTTAAACACTTCCTAATTGTTTGAGAGACACTATTGCCTATCCTAGAAAGGAAGAAGAAGAAATAGCTGGGCAGGTTTGCGAAGTACCCATTGATGTTATGCAAGGTCCTAAAAGTAAAAAGATAGGAGAGCAAGTTTCCTTTGTTTCAAATCCATGCCAAAATGATCAAGAATAGTATATTGAACAGCTGGGATATTGGGTGAAAAGAAAACAAAGTTTATTTATAAAAACGAAAAATCTATTGCTAACCAGTTGATTATATCAGATATTATTACTAAAAGCTGGCAAGACAGCAATTTTTATGCAGCCAACACTGTTCCTTAATAATTAAATCATCATTTATCATCCTAGACAAAGATACTGCATTAAAGGAAATCAACCACTGAGAAAAAAACATAAAAAAACGTATAAAAACTGACCTCTGCTCCTCTTCATCTTGATCCTGGCATTGCCTGTCATTAGTCTAGACATGCCTCAATCACTTAGAAAAGAAAGCTATAAACAGCAGCACAGAGTGAAGGGGACAAGATTTCTGCTAATTATGCATGTCCTTGCCACCTCACTTTCCCATGCTGAGAGAAGGAGGTGATGTCATGAGAGTGACGTGAATTCATGCCTCTTACGTGACGCCACATTGCTCTCCTATGCTGGGGCATAATTAGTTATCTAATTATAACTTTCTTTTCTAGGTGATCCCAGCAAATCAAAACTAGTGATGAATCAAGATGAAGAGGAGCTGAGGTTAAGATTAATGGTTTTTTACCTGCAATAGCTAGAACCTATATGTTGAAGTGTCCATGTGGCAGTGTTTATGTCGGACAAACCACAAGTAGTATTAAGGTCAAATAAATTATAAATGAGAGGCAAAAAGAAATAAAGATAAATACTTACTGGCGCAACTACGTTTGGTTGGTGCTGCAATATACTAGATACCTCCTATCATGGTATTCATAAGGGAATGCAAATAAATCAGGTTTGTGTATATCGCGCTCCTCCAATATGAAAAAGTTGGTATTTACCTTTAGTTGTTCACGGTACTTGGGTGGAAGGTAAAGAATCAGTGCACTGTTTTGCTTCTGCCACGGATCCGGCGCAGCCCCGGCCGGTGACCGCGTTCGGATGTTCGTGGACGCTGTTCGGAGTTCTGCCACCACTGGAGCTACGGAAACAAAGGAGGAACAAATTTCCTACGCGTTTTGGAGACAGGGACGGTCTCCTTCGTCAGGGATCGCTACACTCCTTTGGAAGTATCCTTAAGTAGCTGCTTGGCTTCACCTTTGAACTACTCACAGTAAGTACTCAGTGCACCTATCGACGATTGGTTTAAAAGGCAAATGTCTCTATTTCGCTATTTAGTCCCCCCGGGACAAGGGTATTGAGGTTAAAAATCCATTTGCTTTCAGCTCTTGACATTTTGTTGATAAAATTTCCTCCCCTTAGATCGGGGTGGATAATTTCAATACCAAAGATAGCAGTTCCAGATAGTAGTCCTGAATGTTTTTCCATGAAATGTCGGGACAGTGGGTGTCCTTTATTCTTTTTCTTTATGTTCCGTATATGTTCGTTTATTCTCTTGTACAGGGGCCGTATTGTTCTCCCTACGTATAATTTTTCACAACTACATTTTAATCCATATATCACCCCTTTAGTGTGACAATTGATTCTATTTTTGATGGTAAATGAAGCTTGGGACCCACACATTTGTACCTCCTGAACTGGGTTTTTCAGTTTCAGGGTCTTACACATGGAGCATCTTCTGCATGGGAAAAATCCGTTTGGCATTTGTGTCTCCAAGGTGATTTTATTTGTAGTTTTCGGTGTTTTTTTGTTGTTCTTAATGGTGGGTGCTATTAGGTTTCCTAAATTTTTTGCTTTCTTGAAAATGAAAGAGGGGTTTTCCAGTATTAGTTCGCCTATCACTTTATCCTCCTTCAGGATGTCCCAGTGTTTTTTGATAATCTTCTTAAACAAACCACCATGGACTGTGTGGTTGATCAAGAAGGGGACTTTAATTTCCATGGATTCAGTTTGTATTTTAGGTGTTCTTTCTTTCAATAGGTGTTCTCTTGCTAAATCTGCTATTTTATATTTTGTTTTTTCCAGTTCTTTATCGTTGTATCCTTTTTCCTCAAATTTTTTAGATAGCACATTAGCCTCCTTCCAATAGTCCTCCATCTCTGTACAATTCCGGCGTATTCTGGTGAATTGGCCTTGAGGAATATTTTGTAGCCAAACAGGGTAATGGCAGCTGTCAAGTGGTATATAACTATTGCTGTCGGTCGGTTTTCTATATGATTTTGTGAGGATTTTTTTGTCCTTAATGAATATTGTGAGGTCCAGAAAATGTATTGATTCTTTACTGTATATCGGGGTGAAGTGTAAGTAAAACTCATTTTTATTAATTTCATTAAAAAACTGTAATAGAGATTGCTCACCCCCTTTCCATATAAAAACAATATCGTCTATAAAACGGTGCCACAGGGCCAAGTTTGCCCGCGCTAACGGATCGGCATAGATGGCGGTCTCTTCCCATCTGCCTACATATAGGTTAGCATAGCACGGGGCAAACTTGGTCCCCAATGAGAGGCACCTATCATTAACAAGCAATTAAATGTGAAATAGAGCTCCTTATCCAACTTGTTAATGTTATGGGCCTGACAAGAATTCTCTCTATAACTGTTACTTTAGTCCTTTCCACTATCCATTTCACCCATTGGCCAGTTTACCACAACATAATAATGCTTATTTCTAAGTTGTGGTGACCACAAGTAAAAATGCTGCTATATAGAGCTAACAGCGGAACACCCATTCTGTGCACAGTATGGTATGCATAGTATGGTGTGCATATTGCAGCCACAACACAATACTAGCCCTGGCTCTTCAGGGAGATTTAATTGCAATTAGTGGTGGTTCTCAAGTAATTGCAAGTATGCTAGTGCTTGTACACCAGAAAACTGGCATACAAGGTCTGATAAATCTCCTGCAATTAAAATATGTGAAAGTATCATCAGCCACAAAGTTCTCAAATGTTTCATGTACTTGCACTCCTTGTGCAAATAACCATAATCATCTGTAGTTGAATTAAATGTAGGGGGTCATTTATTTTAGAATTTTCTCCATTATTTCTTTTATTTTTGTGACTTTTCTGGGCATATTTGATATATTTGCACCTAAATTTGTGACTTTTCCACTTACAAAACTAGCCCTGCAAGAATTTTTCAGTGTTGCGCCTGATACATCTTTAAAATCCAGATGTGAACTTATGTTACTTACACTTATGTGTAGGAAAAACTTTAAAAGACATTGAAGAAGAGTTTGAGACTTTTAAATAAAAAGTTGCAAAAACCCTATAGACACAGCTGCCTGATATATCAACCTCTAAGATAAATGAAACAGGTTCAAAACAAACAAGAAAAGACACGCACAAATGTCCCAATTAACCCCTTACCGAAATGTGACGTAGTATTACGTCACATGCCGGGTGCGGGTTCAGCAAAGACTTACCGGTAACACCCATAATTGGTTGCTTTCCCGCTGATCGCTGCCGACGACTTCCAAAAGATGGGGGCGAGTGACATCAACGGGGAGCAGCGTTTCGTCGCCATGGTAGCCTCATGTCTTCCGAAGACCCGAGGCTACTTCGAGTTACTCCATGCATTACAATGTGCTATCAGCAAATTGCAATGAATGAGGAGTAAAATCTCCATATACTGCCATAAAGTAGTATGGCAGTATATGGTAGGCTCGTTCACACACCCTAGGGTTAAAGTACTCTAGGGAGTCTAAAAAAAGTTAAAAAAAAATTATAATAAAAAAAAATAAAAACTCAAATCACCCCTCTTTCGCTAGAACTGATATGAATATAAATAAACAGTACAATTCATAAACACATTAGGAATCGCCGCATCCAAAAATTCCCGATCTATTAAAATATGATAACGGTTTTTCACTGTGTTTAACCCCGTAACGGAAAATTGTGCCCAAAGCTCCTGAACTGGGTTTTTCAGTTTCAAGGTCTTACACATGGAGCATCTTCTGCATGGGAAAAATCCGTTTGACATTTGTGTCTCTAAGATGATTTTATTTGTAGTTTTCGTTGTTTTTTTGTGGTTCTTAATGGTGGGTGCTATCAGGTTTCCTAAATTTTTTGCTTTCTTGAAAATGAAAGAGGGGTTTTCTGGTATTAGTTCGCCTATCACTTTGTCCTCCTTTAGGATGTCCCAGTGTTTTTTGATGATCTTCTTAAACAAACCACCATGGACTGTGTGGTTGATCAGGAAGGGGACTTTAATTTCCATGGATTCAGTTTGTATTTTCGGTGTTCTTTCTTTCAATAGATGTTCTCTTGTTAAATCTGCTATTTTGTGTTTTGTTTTTTCCAGTTCTTTATCGTTGTATCCTTTTTCCTCAAATTTTTTAGATAGCACATTAGCCTCCTTCCAATAATCCTCCATCTCTGTACAGTTCCGGCGTATTCTAGTGAATTGGCCTTGAGGGATATTTTGTAGCCAAACAGGGTAATGGCAGCTGTCAAGTGGTATATAGCTGTTGCTGTCGGTCGGCTTTCTATATGATTTTGTGAGGATTTTTTTGTCCTTAATGAATATTGTGAGGTCCAAAAAATTTATTGATTCCCTACTGTATACCGGGGTAAAGTGTAAATAAAACTCATTTTTATTAATATCATTAAAAAACTGTAATAAAGATTGCTCACCCCCTTTCCATATAAAAACAATATCGTCTATAAAACGATGCCACAGGGCCAAGTTTGCCCGCGCTGACGGATCGGCATAGATGGCGGTTTCTTCCCATCTGCCTACATATAAATTGGCATAGCACGGGGCAAACTTGGTCCCCATGGCCGTACCCCATGTCTGTAAGTAAAATTTATCTTCGTATAAAAAATAATTATATGATAAAATAAAGGAGATGCACTCTCCTATAAAATCAATTTGCTCCTTTGGTATTCTTTGTTCCTTATTTAGAAAATATGTAGCTGCTTCTCTTCCTTTTTCGTTTTCGATGACTGTATATAATGAGGTGACGTCTAGGGTTCCAATTATGTAGTCATCCTCCCAAGTGGTATTCTCTAGTATCTGTAGAATATGCTTAGTATCTTTTAAATAAGCTGGGAGTTGTTGGGTGACTGATTGTAACATATTGTCCACATATTCTGACATATTCGCCGTTAGGCAGTCAATGCCAGATATGATAGGGCGTCCTGGTGGGGTAGTTGTGGATTTATGAATTTTCGGTATGTGATAAAAGGCGGCTATGCGGGGAGTTAGATTATTTAGGTAAAATGATTCTTGTTTTGTTAGGATGCCCTTGGTTGAGCCAGTTTTAATTAGTATATTCAATTCCTTTTGATATTCCTTAGTGGGGTCCTGTGCCAACAGTTTGTATGTTTTGTTGTCCCCTAACAATTTTTGTGCTTCTAGCTTGTAGTATTCTTGATCCATAATTACAATACTCCCGCCTTTGTCTGCCTGTCTAATAATAATTGCATTGTTGTTCTGTAATTTCTTTATTGCTTCTGTTTCACCTTTGGTCAGGTTATTCTTATGTGTTTGTTTTGAGATTTTCTGATTTCTTATATCTTTTATTGTTGCTTGTTGAAATGCATTAAAAGCCTCTGAGTATTCGTTTAGAGGATGCATTTTCGATTTACATTTGAGGTCTGTATGTAAAAATTGGCTAGGGGGAGAGATCATATTGGTGTTATTGTCCGTCTTTTTGTAGAAATATTTTTTTAGAGATAGATTTCTCATGAATTTCTTTACACCAATAAAAGCCTCAAACTTATTAAATTTCGCTGTGGGTGCGAATTTCAGACCTTTTTTCAGTAATGTTTCTTCATTTTTGGTTAGTGTATATTTACTGATGTTGTAGATTTTTACTGCATCGTTTTGGTGTTTTAATGCCTTTTTCTTTTGGGGGAGTTTCCCACCCCTTGTACCTCTTTTGGTTTTTTTCCACTTCTTACCTGAAAAAAATCCTGTTTTACAGTTTTTTTCTTTTTCTCTACAGTTAGAATTCTGTTGTTCTTTCTTATGGTCGGTGTTGAATCCTCCGTTATTCCCCCTGGTTCTTGATTTTCTGTGCTCTCTAAGTCGCCCAACGTTGTATATTTGTTGCTTATGGGAATAGGATCGGGTTCTCTTCGTCTCTCGACTATGACAGTTGGACTTAGCGGGACAGTGGGGTGTTCGGGTGTTCGTCTTATTTTATTATTATTATTGTGTGACCGATCATTGTCATCAGTTGATATTTGAACATGTTCTCCTTCTTTTGTGGAATTATCCAATTGCGAATACGCTCTACTATCATTGGTGCTTGGTGACTGTGAACAGATTTCTTCAGTTAGGTGGGAATCTGCAAGGGTTTCATCTATTGTGCAGAGATGTAATGAGGTATTTGGGTCTTCTTCGTATATGTTGTACGGTACTTCATCTCTTTTGAATTTCTTATTCTTTTTATATACTATTTCCTCCTCTTTTTGTCTAATCCGTTTTTTGATGTTTATGGATAGTTTTGCAGCACCGATCAAACATAGTTGCGCCAGTAAGTACTTATCTCCCAAGTAATAACATGAGATAACGGGGAACAGCTCTAATTACAACAGTAGAACCAGCAAGGAGTAATCTTACTGGACAGATATATAAAGGAGTTACTGGATGCCGCCTCCATCACCTGTCTGGATCAGCCGTCCATCACTCTAGTAACCCATGCTGATCAAGGCTGGGCTGCAGAGAACTGGTTGTGGCTCGGTCAATCACAGCAATTCACACACAAAGACTGAAGAGAATCAACACCTTCTACGTAAGCCAAAAAGAAACATGATCTTGATGGTGTCAAGCAGCTTGACCACATACTGGTAGTGGTTTATTAGGTCCACTTCTGCTCAGGGCCGGTGTTAGGGGGCAAAAAACTAAGAATTTGCCTAGGGCCTACTATGGTAAAGGGGCCCCATGCATGTGGACTTCTGTGGGCAGAGAAGGTCTGCTCTGTTCATAATCCTTGGATGAAGATGCTGATCATCTAACTCCTGTCAGGCAACAGGGGTAGTGGACCCACTGAACCACTGCGGATGATGATGTAAGCCGACACCTAGGAGCGGAGTCTAAGTGGTACCCGGCTTTCACCAGAGTCCACCACAAAGCAGGTTGGACTTGCTGGGGCGTAGTACCAGAATCGTGAGACAGAGACGGAGTCAGGGACAGGCAGGAGGTAACAACAGGAAATTACAATAATCGCAGGAATAATGCAGATAAGCTTTCTCAAAGGCACAAGGCACAAAGATCCAGCAGCGGACATAGGAATTTAACAGGTAAGGTGGCTGCCCAGCGCCAATTATCGGTGCCCTGGCCCTTTAAATCTCAGAACGCCGGTGCACTCACACGCCGGAGTGACTGGACCGCCACAGGAACGAGGGAAGGTGAATGCTGTCTTCAAGGAGGAAGCCACAGCACCAAAGATCAAGTTCCAAAAGGTTTATTTACATGTGCATCCAAACATGATAAGTGATTCGCAATGAATCTTTATCAAGCATAAAAAATGGCAAACGCCAGTACATATATATACAAAAAATACTCAGTAACATCATTTCCTTTGTGACGTAATAAGTGATTAATTAAATATACAATTCATACACAGTGTATTAAAAAGGGGAGTTTTATACTCCACAAGTGAATATTAATAGCAGTAGATACTGTGAACTTCACAATTTGTTAGAATAAACAGAAGTACACAGTAGTTAATGTCCATTGGTGATTGCATACAGGTGTGTATCCCCGTCATGTGTGCGTTGTTGATAGGATGCGTCTCCATGGGGCTAGTTCGAGTGCGCTTCAACCGCGCATGCGTAGTTGGCAGGGTTGTCATGGTGATTCTAGTCACCTGATCGGTACCGGTTCCACAACATTTGTTCCGATCATGTGATGCATCCTGTTCATGGAGCGCGCAGGAGGCAAATGTGGTAGGTAAAAAGCTCATAATAATGGTATGAATGGCATTATCAGTATTAATATCACATAATCATTGGTTTAAGTAGTAGGTGGCATTGAAAATGCCTCTAACGATACGGCACCAGTATAATGAAAAATATATCTAAGAGGACACCCTACACAGAAAAGATAATCATAAAGTAACCAATTATATTCGGGGGTCATGCATTCATCTAGAGCATCCATAACAGGCCTCCTGAGGTACACGGGGCTGGCTGGAACTAATCAAATGTCCAAACGGGACCATGTCTCGACCAGCACAGAGAAGCCCCAGTTTTTAGTACCTATATGGGCCATATGGAACTGAACGTAAAGGGTTGTATCTGGTGGCATCTGTCCATAAGGTGAATGCTGCCACAGGGCGCAGGGAGGCACACGGGTGCGCCTGCGAACCAGAAACATGGGTCATAGTAGCACCTGTGACATCGCCTGTCTATATATCTATCGTCTATCTGTCTAGTTATCTATCTCCAATAATTTGTCTATTTCATATCTATATATCTGTCTATCTAACCTTATATCTAGCTTATATCTATCTCTCTTCTACTGTATGTACTTATCTTGCATATCTATCATCCAGCTAGCTACTTTATGCATCTATGGGGGAGATTTATCATTAGTCCTATGTAGCTTCTTGGCGTATAATTGTCGCAAATTTTTACGCAAACATCATTTTTGCTGTTTTTTTAAGCAACAAAAAAAACTCAACTCTGAAGTCACGCAATGGGGGAAAAAATACACCATAGAGTGTGCAATACCACATTTATCATTTGGGAATTTTCAATTTTTAATCGCAAAACTACACCACATAGGAGGTGGTTTATGGGGGTCAATTGCTACTACAGGGGGAAGTTTTTGCTCAATTTTGATGTTCCTGCTCAATTTTAAAGTTCTTGCTCAATTTTATGTTTGTGGTATCTGAGAATTTCCTGTGCAAAAACATTGCAAAAAGGCAGAAATTGAGCAGATGTTACACATACGTGCGACTGGTGCAGTCTATTCACATAGAGCACACACAGCTGATCGGAAATAGTCGGGAAATCCGACGAAAATGCGTTGTGCGGACCCTTAATAAATGTGCCCCATTTAGTAGGCTGAGGCACTCCCCAGCTCTTGGTTATCCCTTATTTGACCAGGTGGGAGTGTGTCAGTCTTCCAAAGCACCGTGTACTCTACATGAGGTCCCATTTTAATTCAAGGAGCATTGATAAATGGATGTACCGTATCTGTCATGCCTCCATCATGGATGGAGACAATGGGGGTCATTTACTAAGGGGCCGATTCGTGGTTTCCTGACGTGTTACCCGAATATTTCCGATTTGCGCCGATTTTCTCTGTATTGCCCCGGGTTTTTGGCGCACGCGATCGGATTGTGGCGCATCGGCACCGGCATGCACGCGACGGAAATTGGGGGGCATGGCCGAACGATAACCCGACGGATTTGGAAAAACCGCTGCATTTTTCACCAGGCATAGGATGGTGCATTCCAGCGGACCTCGGGGAACTTCAGCGCAGCAGCGACACCTGGTGGACGTCGGAGGAACTGCCTTAGTGAATCGTCGGAAGACCCGAATCCACCGCCCAGAACCCGCCGCTGGATCGCGAATGGGCCGGGTAAGTAAATATGCCCCAATGTTTACCAACATTCTCTCTTGTAGTCCTATGCCACTACTCGGCTTATACGCCTTCCCAGGGGTACCGTTTAGATGGGACCCCTATTTGGCTGCATTGCACATTCTAAAATTAAATAGGTTTTACAAAAATAAAAGACTTTGTTGAGGTTGGTCACAATAGCCACATTGGGGCCTTGAACTCTACGGACCATTCGCGATCCAGCGGCGGGTTCTGGGAGGTGGAAATTCGGGGTCTTCCGACGATCATAAGGGCAGGTTCCTCCGACGTCCCACCAGGTGGTTTGTCGGCTCGCGCGCTGACGTTCCCGAGGTCGCTGGAATGCACCATCCGATGCTGGTGCCAATGCAGCGGGTTTCCAATCCGTGGGTTATCGTTCGGCCATTCAGATGCCCCCCAATTCCGTTGTCGCGTGCATGCCGGGTGCCGATGCGCCACAATCGCCGCGGGCGCCAAAACACCGGGCAGACAGAGAAACTCGGCGCAATCGGACATATTCGGGTACATCGTAAGGAAACCACGAATCGGCTCCTTAGTATGGCACACCCTGTCCCATCCATGATGGAGGCATGGACAGTACGGGACTCCTTTATCCCTTGCTCCTTGAATTCCAAGGTGGACCTCTGTAGAGTACACTGTGCTTTGGAAAGCACTGACCACTCCACCTGGTCAAATAGGGATCACCCCGAGCAGGGAGAGTGCCTCAGGCGACTAAATGGGCGACACCCTTACTCGGGGTCTGCACAACGCATTTTCGTCGAATTTCCCGACTCCTTTCGATCAGCTGTTGTGCCCTTGTGAATAGACTGCCCAGTCGACCGTATGTGTAACATCCTGCTCCATTTTCTGCCTTTTGCTAATGTTTTTGCACAGGAACTTCTCAGATACCACAACACTAAAATTGAGCAAAGAACTAGTACATGCGCAGGAGGCCACCATCCACAACTTGAGCAAAAACTCCCCCCTGTAGTGCAATTGACCCACATAAACCCCCATCTGGGTGTAGTTATGCGATTAAAATTGATAAATTTCCCACATGATAAAGGTGGATGCACACTTTGGTGATTTTTCCCCTCATTGGTGACTTCAGAGTGAGTTTTTTTGTGCTTCAAAAAGACAGCCACCCATGATTGTTGCGCACCCATTTGCCGACAATTATACGCCCCAGCCGCTCCTAGGCTACTGGCTTACCTCTCCACCCTCGATCCTCAAGAGCTGCTGGCTGATAGATCTGCCCGCACGTTAACCTACAGTCGCAGCGAGATAGATATCAGCTAGCTATAAGGGTCGCTAGAGAGATATATAGGATATGCATAGACAACAATTATTATTTAGCTCGCTCACTAGACAGTAGACGCTAGAATACTATAGACGGCGAGGTCACAGGTGCTACTAGACCCATGTTTCTGGTTCGAAGGCGCACCCGTGTGCCTTCCTGATGCTGTTGGCAGCATTCACCTTCATGGACAGAGTTGCCACCCGAGACACCCCTTACGGTTCAGTGCCATATGGCCCATATAGGACAAACCACTGGGCTTCTCTGTGCTGGTCGTGACCATGGTTCCCGTTTGGACATTTGATTTGTTCCGCAAGCCCGTTGTGTACCTCGGCGGCCTGTATGGATGCTCTAGATGAATGCATGACCCCCGAATATTAATTGGTTACTTTATGATTATCTTCCGTATAGGGTTGTCCTTAGATATTATTTTTCTTCTCCTGGTGCCGTCTCGTTGAGGCATTTCAATGCCACCTACTACTTAAACCAGATTATGTGATATAATAACTGGATAATGCCGTTCACTACCCATTATTATGAGCTTTTTACATAAATTTGCCTCCTGCGGTCCATGAACAGGATGCCTCACTGAATTGGAACAAAGTTGTGGAAAAGTACCGTCGGTGAGTCGAATCACCCTGACAACCCTGACAACTCGCATGCGCGGTTGAGTCCGCTCGCCCGAACTAGCCCCATGGAGACGCATCCTATCAACAACGCACACAGGATACCACCTGTATTGTCAATCACAAAGGGACATTAACTACAGTGTATTTCGGTTTATTCTTAACAAAATTGTGAGTTCAGGTATCTACTGCTATTAATATGCACAGTGGCTTATACACTCCACTTTATACACTGTGGATGGATGGTATATTTATTAAATCACGTATTCCGGCACCAAGAACTGATGTGTTATGAGTATTGTTTGTATATATATGTACTGGCGTTGCCATTTGTTAGCTTGATAAAGATTCATGCGAATAATGCGGCCATGCTCCGGGTACCCGTGACGGCACGAACTCTAAGCATTGCCTTGGCTACACATGCATAGTAAACGTCACCCCCTACTATAATCCTAAAAGAGCTGTCATATAATCTATTTCGTATCGGTGACGGCAGTTGTTGGCACAACTGAATAAATGGCGCCACCAATATCTTGAAAAATAGTCCGCTCGATCTTTGAATATGAACGTGATGACACGCAGATCACTTTTCAAAGGGGTTTAATCCTGTTTTTAGTATAATGAAAGAAATAAAAAGGAAATGGCAGAAAGGAAAACAGGAAAGGGCAAACAAGAAGCAAGAGAGGTGACAGAAAAGGAAGTAACAGTGGAGCCAGCAACTGTGTAGAGGAAACCTGGCTTCTACTCATGTAAGTGATAACTTGCTACAAGCTTTCATATGTAGTAAAGACAGAATGATGTGTCATCTGGTTTATATTCACACCTGGATAAATATTATGGAAGGTATTGAAAAAAGATTTTCTGTTTTTTTTTTGTACTTTAGAGCAAAACTTTTATTCTACATTGCTGCTTCAAATTGCATAATAATTTTAAACAAATTGTAATATCTGATTCTAAAATCTGATTCTAGTATCTATTTGGAAATCTTTTGAGAAATACGCAGCGATCAATTGGTTCTGAAAACTATATAGTATCATCTGCGCTGTGTGAGATGCTTAATATGACCACCGCTGTATAGAGTTAGTATCAGGAAAGCAGAGGCTGGAAGGAGGAATTTGTACAGGAGTGAAGGGGTCCTTGTGTAGTCCTATATTCCCCAATCTATGACTTCTGCACCCACATAGAGCTGCACAGACACAAGGCTCCAGCTAGCTACAAATGAAGCCACTCCAGCAGCTCACTTACCATCTCAGCTTTTCCCAGTGGATACAGATTCACAGAAATAACCAGCACAGTGTAAGTCATGCCCCTTTTTCTGTAACCCCTTCCATATAGAGCTCCCTTTTCTGTAGCCCCCATTTATAGAGCCCAGTTTCAGATACCCCATCCTTATAGTGCGCCCAGGTATACAGCCCCTTCTTTATAATGCCAAAATTTCTGCAGCCCCATTTAATACTCCTAACTCTATCATTCCACTGTCTGTAAAGCCCCCCGCCAATTAATGCCCTTTTCCAGACCCCCTCCTGTACATAACCCCCTCACATGTGATTGTGCCAATAACAACTTTACTGAGGGTGTATACAGCTACAGAAACACCAGAGAAATCCCTCCTTGTTACATCCAGTGACTGCTGGTGACATGTCCACTTCACTATTAGGGTGGTGGCACACGTGACGTTTTGAACCCGCTGTTAGTCCGGTTTTAGTCATGCGTTTTTAGTCAATTACTTAAAAACGGGCCAAAAACGTGTTTAAAACACCACGTGTAACATCACCCTGAGGTTGCGCTCACACGATTGCATTTAAACAAATACAAGACACCAGGCGCTCGTTATCCATCAAATGCATTTAACTGGAGACTCATGTGAGATCAAACCTAGGCTCTTCCTACTGCCATGTGTGAACACACCCCAAGGAATGTCCCCACAGCCCCCCATGTGCCCCACACACAGATCCCCCTGTAATGTGCCCCACACACAGATCCCCCTGTAATGTGCCCCACAATTACCCAAATAAAAAATATCAGCAAAAATAAAAGAGATAAGAAAATACTATATTTGGGCTTCTAGTATAAATGTCATTTTCAGGTATTGCATTAAAAAAAAGACAAATGTTACAAACAATTCCAAGACTGTTTTTGAGACATAATTAAATTTTTTCAAATTTTCAATTTTGGGTTGGAGCCTGCCTAAGCAAACTGACTGAAGCAGCCCCCATGTTGATTGAAGCCACCCCCTACCACTTGTTTGAATTCCCTGTTAAACATGCGTGGAAACTAAGAGGGAAACTAAGAATCACAATGAAATTGCTGATTCTGTGGGCCACCTAAAATCAGGCAAGAATCCTCAAATCCTTAACCAGGAAGGCCTATCGTTCCTGTTGCAGAAAGCACAGAAAGAGAAAGAGAGAAAGAAGACCTTTTTTTTTTATTTTAAAAACCAAATATGAGTGTAAAGCAGACCAGGAACAGAATAGCCGAGGGGAGGCTCGAGAGGAGTAGTTAGTAGCTGTTTCTCTTTAGAGGAGTAGGCTCTTTAGCTGTCTGACCAAGCTTTGTGTTCTGCGAACTGTGAGGGCGGGGGAGATCAATTTTGCTTAGATCATGCGTATCTTTTTTTTAGGGGAATGGGGAAGGGGGGGAGGGATTCCAGCTTTTCTAACTTCAAACTCGCGGTCTTTAGTGCCTTGTTTTAAATGCTTGTTTGGAGTATTATTGCTTAGTAGGTGATGTTGTAAATGGAAAAAATAAATAATCACAGTTAATATGTGAGGACTAAAATGTCCTCCTAAGCCGAAACAAAACGTTTGCAAAAGTGGAGACTCTCTAAAACAGGCAAACACATCACATGTACCCACAAAGGGGAAAAAAAAAAAAAAAATTAAGATACATTTGCAATGATTAAAGAAATCTTACCATTTGATTTCATTCATTAGAGCAAAATCCAGAAGGGGCGTTGTAGGCGAAAAAAAAAAAGATCCCGGGCACGGGCCCCAATGGAATGTGTACGCACTTCAGTAATGCTTTCCAGACCCCCTCATGTACATAAACCCCCTCAACATGTGATTGTGCCAATAACAAATTTCTGAGGGTGTATACAGCTACAGAACACCAGAGGAGAAATCCCCTCCTGTACAATCCAGTGACTGGGTGGACATGTCCGGCACCATTAGGGTGGTGGCACACGTGACGTTGTTGAACAGCTACGCGTTAGTCAGGTTTTTCGTCAATTACTTAAACGGGCAAAACGTGTGTTAAAAATGTACATCACCTAGTTTGCGCTCACACGATTGATTTAAAACAAAATAAAAGACACCAGGCGTCGTTATACATTCAAATGCATTAACGGGAGACTCATGTGAGATCAAACCTAGGCCTCCTTACTGCAGTGTGAACAACCCAGGAATGTCCCCACAGCCCCAGTAATGTCCCACACTCCACAGTAATATCACACAAAGGCCCCCTTTGTAAATCTCCCTCGTTAGTGCCCCAACATCCCCCCCCTGTAATGTGCCCCAATAATGTGACCCACACAGTCCCACCTGTAATGTGCCCCCCCACAGATCCACTGTAATGTGCCCCACCAAGATCACCCCTGTAATGGCCCCAAACACAGATCCCCTGTCATGATGCCCCACCACACGATCCCCCTGTAGTGCCCCACACACAGATCCCCGTAATGTTGCCCAACATAGATCCCCCCTGTAAGGAGCCCCATTACAGATCCCCTGTAAGGAGCCCCATTACAGATCCCCCTGTAAACGGCCCACACAGATCCCCCTGTAAGGGAGCCCATCAGATCCCCTGGAATGTTGCCCACACAGATCCCCCTTGTATGTGCCCCACAACAGATCCCCTGTTTGTAATGTGCCCCACACAGATACCCCCGTAATGTGCCCCACACAGATCCCCTGTAATGTGCCCATATAGATCTCCCTGTATGTGCCCATAGGTATCCCCCTGCTATGTGCCCATATACATCTTCCTATGTTCTCCCTCTCACCTCACTCCTGCAGCTCCGTGCACTGCTGCCCCCTGCAGGTCATGTGATCGTGACATCATCACAGGTCCTGCAGGGAAAGCAGTGAACACTGTGACTGTCTCATCATTATCTATGTCCAGAGAACTTTGACCGTGAAGAGAGAGGAGATCCGGGGCACCGGCCAAAAGATCCGGGGCACGGGCCCCGGATCTTTTGACCTAGCAACGCCCCTGGCAAAATCCCTGAGTTGAGTGAGTTTGCTGAAAAAACAATTATAACATTCATGACGTCGGAAAAGCTGGATTGCATTCAGCCTGTCATTCATAAACACATTGCACAGAGCTTCCTGAAATGTCCAGACAGGACAAATTAACCTGCGTAAGATTAATCATACACAGCAGCTGAGGGATGGTGCAGCAGTTGATTACTCCTGCCTGTCAGACACAACACCGTGATTACATCATTCTCTGAAGGAGTGCATACTTAATGTAAGAGGAGAAGTGCTGGAGCCAGGCACAGAAGCAACAAAGCTTCATTATCATAATGTTATAATTGTTTTTTCAGCAAAATCACTTAAATCAGGGATTAAACAAGATATGTTCCTGCATCAGTGTAGCTACAGTATTGTCAAGGTATGTTTGGTTCATAATGCATGAAATCAAATGGTAGCTTTCCTTTATTATATTGGATCTGAGCTTTAGTCTAAAAGTCTACATCTAGCTTTGTAAGATAAATACAATAAATCCATTGAAAAACAGTGCACTACGAGTTGTAATGCAAATGTGGAAAAGTCGCAAAAAAAGTGCACAAAAAAGTCTCTGACTTTTTTTGTGCTAACATTTAGAAAAAAGGTTGTGATAAATCTCCCCTTAAGTGTTCGGCAGTGCTTAAGTATTACCGATATAAAGTGCTATAAGAAATGTCGAGCATATAACTGAAAATATCCAAAAGAGATAATGATGCTAATTTAATTGATCTCTGATAATATTGAAGAAGGTAGACATCATTTGGAAATTTTAAATTGCCCATTTAAAACCGGTGTCCCATTTAAAAACCAAGTCTTTTCAGATGTACGCTGCTTGAATGAACTCTAATCATAATCTCAATTTTCTGATAATTTCTGGCAAAAGCATATAACTAGGACTAACCACAGTCTGAAATGATACAAAATGTTCTTGAGCTCACAGTAGGACAGCCACAGAGCTGTAAGAATGCAAATATGGAATGTTTTAATAATTAATACAATGCTAATGTGATAACGTGGAATTAACATTTAGCTAACTGTTACAATTGATGAAAGTGACTGGTTATTACACTGCAATACCCCGGAGATATACAATTCTCGTATAACATATAAAACTATTATTATTATTACTACTATTAGGGCCATTAATGGCAATGAATATTCTCTGAAAAAACAAATTAAGTGTTATATATGATATTAAAATATACAATAGAAATTTGATAAATATATATTCCTTTTTGAATTTTGTTGCAGGTTTTCTACTTTGTATGTCATTATTCATGCATTTTTCTGCAGATTATTGTCAGCATTCAGTGGTAGTGGATCGTCTGTACCACCGCGAGTGATGACGTAAGCCGACACCTGGGAGTGCAGACTAAGTGACACCCGGTTTTCACAAGAGCCCGACGCAAAGCGGGTTGCATACCGCCAGGTCACTCCACAGGCTCCACTTTGCTTGCGAAGTACAAAATTGTAAGACAAAATCATGGTCAGGGACCGGCAGGAGGTCAGGACAAGCAGCACGGGATCGAGGTCAATGGCAGAGCAGAAGGTCAGGGCTGGCAGCAGAGGAACGTTGTCAGGAACCGAACCGGAGTCACAACGGGAATTCACCAATCACAGGGCATAAGGAACAAGCTTTTTGAATGGCACGAGACACAATGAAGAGGCAGGGCTTACAGGAAGAGGACAGCTATTTATAAAAGGTAGGAATGACCGGACCCAATCAGAGGTGTGCTGGCACTTTAAATCGCGAGAAGGCGACGCGCATGCCCTAGGATGCAGGGACGTGCGCGCTGGACCGCGGGAGACAATGTTGGAGCGCGGACAGGTGAGTGAGCCTGCCACCGACGTGAGGGAGCACTGGAAGGCACATGGGTGCGCCTGTGACCCAGGGCATTGGTCGCAGGAGCACCTGTAACAATGATTTTTCATCTTAACTGTGTAGCCTAAGGTAAGGTCAGAAAAGGATGGGTGGGAATTATTAATAACTGAAAAAGCAAGGTAAAAGCAAATACACTACACAAAATTTTTTGAATGGATTCAGGTTTGTGGACGGGCTTGAAATGCTTCTCAGTTGCACTGGCTGGTCCCATCTCACTTCAAGTCTTGGACCAGGTCTTCCGAACCTCTTTCAGAATCATTCTTACCAATCATTCTTACCCATGATGTTAGATCTTTCAGGGAGCCCTAAACCAAGGACTGTTGACAGTCAACTTCATAGTGTCATAGTTTATACAATTGAAAAAGACACTTGTCCATCAAGTTCAACCAAGGAAGGGAAGGGATTGCATGAGGAAGGGATTTAGGGGAAACAATTCTATATAACATAACCATCAATGTTATTTAGGTGTGTTTTTCCATTTTCTAATAATTGTTCCAACAGTTGTTGACTTCTCACCATGCAGCTTGTCCACTGTTAGGTAGCCCATCGTAGCCACCAGTACTTTGTAGAGCTGAAATTGCTAAATGCCAGTGTCAGAACTCACAAATTGTTCTGATGAGATCAAGTTTCAGGTTCTTGCTGGAAAACCACACCCAGAGCTGCCTGTGATTGACAGCTCCATTTCTGATCTTGGAAAAGCTGGGTGTGCCTCTGAACTCGTTTTGCCTGCAGCTGCGAATTGAGTGCTGGACGGCTGAGCCAGTCAGTGCTGGGGGCGGTATCCATTACTGCCTTATATTCTGCCCAGCCCTTCATCTGGTGCTGGTTATTGCAGTCTATCTGTGTATCTAGTGCTCTTGCGTTTCTTGCTATTCCGTGTATTGACTTCTGCTTTGCCTTCTGACCATTCTATTTGCTATATACGAATCTGTACCTTTGCCGCCATCTTGGTTTTGACCCGGTTTGTTTGACTCCACTTGTCTGTCTGTATCTGTTGTTTGTCCCTCAGTATCGTTTATCTTCTAGTGTGACCCCACCTTCCTGTCTGTCTTGTGTCGGTTTCTGTTACCAGTGTGAACACTGACCTATATCTATATTCTGGCTACCTATCCGCTCCACCATCCAGCAGCTGCCAGACGAAGTAAGTTTTCCCTGTCATCTTGTAGGGTCGCTCAGGGACCGTCAGTTAGGTTCCTGATTTTGGGTTCGCCCTTATCAGGGAGGTCTATCTGCTTTAGGCAGAGCCTTAGCCCGCAGGGACATTGCAGGGTGAGCTTGCCACCACCTACCTAGTCTGACAGCTAGCGCCAAGCCTGTTTGTGGTTGTGCGGTTGCTGGACAGGTACTGACAGCCAGCTTCACTACACCTGTAGCACCTATTCCCTGCCCGCTGCCCTCTCTGCACCCTCCTCCTGCTGTCTGCTGTTCAGTAATAGATAGATAGATAGCATATGTTTCATGTATAAGTCTGCCCAAGTGCTGGGAGGGCCGGAGAAGGCCTCAGGTAGGTTCTGTGGGTACTTAAAGCCAGAGACCGCATTCACACATTCCATTTGTATTGTGCTTTGGGGCTTTGTTCGATCACAAATGTGTTTCTATTAAAACACAGGCGATAGGTAAAGAGCACCCAGTGTTTTGCTTTGTGTACATCCTTTTACAGGATTTTTTAGATTCTATCTTTTACAGTTGAAGTGTTCCTATGAAGAAAATTACAGGCCACTGCATTCTTGAAAAAAAACTTGCAAAATTGCTCCTCCTTCCAATCCAATAGTAATATACCATACTATTTTTTTGTATGTGAATTCTTCATGCAATGTCTCACACCCATGCTGAGATCAGGAATGAAGAAAGGAACATGTGCCAGTGTTATGGTGGACTTTGCACATGTATTTAAGAAGTACCTGTGCCACATATGTGTCACACGTGACCCTTGTGTGTCGCAGCTGCACTATTCTTCATGCTACCGACTGATGGCGCCATGCCCACGGATGGTAATTCGGAGGAGGTGGAGGAGGGGTGGGAGGAGGAGGAGGCATAGTAGGCCTGAAACACCTGGACCGAGGTAGGCCCCGCAATCCTCTGCGTCGGCAGTATATGACCAGCCCCAGGGTCAGACTCGGTCCCAGCCTGCACCAAGTTAAGTGTAGTAGCGTTCTTATAAGTTTGGAATATGGCGGGTGAGGGGAATGTAAACAGATGCGCACTTGCTGGGGTGACATAAAGCTGGCAAAAGCCTTGTAAAGTGTACCCTTGCCAGTGCTGGACAAGCTGCCTGCTTGCCTACTCTCCCTCGCTACTTGTCCCGCAGAACTACGCACTCTGCCGCTAGCGCTGTCAGAAGGGAAATACTGTTTCAGCTCGTGCACCAGGGCCTGCTGGTATTCATGCATTCTCACACTCCTTTCCTCTGCAGGGATGAGAGTGGAAAGATTTTGCTTGTACCGTGGGTCCAGGAGAGTGAACACCCAGTAATCGGTGCTGGAATAAATTCTTTGAACGCGAGGGTCACGGGATAGGCAGCCTAGCATGAAATCTGCCATATGCGCCAGAGTACCAACGCGCAAGAATTCACTCCCCTCACTGGCCTGACTGTCCATTTCCTCCTCCTCCAACTCCTCCAAATCCTCTTCTTCTGCCCATACACGCTGAACAGTGAAGGACTCAACAATGGTCCCCTCTTGTGTCTCGCCAACATTCTCCTCCTCTTCCTCCTCATCCTCCTCCACCTCCACCTCCTCCGATATGCGCTGAGAAACAGACCTAAGGGTGCTTTGGCTATCAACAAGGGAATCTTCTTCCCCCGTCTCTTGTGACGAGCGCAAAGCTTCCGACTTCATGCTGACCAGAGAGTTTTTCAACAGGCCAAGCAGCGGGATGGTGAGGCTGATGATGGCGGCATCGCCACTGACCATCTGTGTTGACTCCTCAAAGTTACTCAGCACCTGACAGATATCAGACATCCACGTCCACTCCTCATTGTAGACTTGAGGAAGCTGACTGACCTGACTACCAGTTCTGGTGGAAGTTGACATCTGGCAGTCTACAATCGCTCTGCGCTGCTGGTAAACTCTGGATAACATGGTCAGTGTTGAATTCCACCTCGTGGGCACGTCGCACAACAGTCGGTGAGCGGGCAGTTGGAGGCGGCGCTGCGCTGCCCTGAGAGTGGCAGCATCTGGGCTGGACTTCCTGAAATGCGCACAGATGCGGCGCACCTTCGTGAGCAAATCTGACAGATTGGGGTATGTCTTGAGGAAACGCTGAACTATCAGATTTAACACATGGGCCAGGCATGGCACATGTGTCAGTCTGCCGAGTTGCAGAGCCGCCACCAGGTTACGGCCGTTGTCACACACAACCATGCCTGGCTTCAGGTTCAGCGGTGCCAGCCCACCGAGTCAGGTCTGCGCGTGATGCCCTGTAATAGTTCTTGGGCGGTGTGCTTTATACGCCTAGGCTCAGCAGTTTGAGCACCGCCTGCTGTCGCTTAGCGACGGCACTGCTGCTGTGCCTAGAGCTACCGACTGATGCGCCATGCCACGATGTCGTTCGGAGGAGGAGGTGGAGAGGGGGGTGGAGGAGGAGGAGGCATAGTAGGCCTGAAAACCTGGACCGAGGTAGGCACCACAATCCTCGGCGTCGGCAGTATATGACCAGCGCAGGGGTCCAGACTCGGTCCCAGCCTCCACCAAGTTAACCCAATGTGCCGGCAGCGACAGCGATATATAGTGGCCCTGCCCGGCAGCACTCGTCCACGTGTCCGTGTCAGGTGGACCTGTCAGAAACGGCGTTGGTCAGGGCACGGATTATGTTGTCTGACACGTGCTGGTTGCAGGGCTGGGACGCACATCGGGAAAAAAGTAGTGGCGGCTGGGGGACCGAATACCGAGGGGCGGCCGCCGCCATGAGGCTGCGAAAGGCCTCGGTCTCTACTGCCTATAGGGCAGCATCTCCAGGCTTAGCAATCTGGAGATGTGCACATTAAGGGCTTGGGCGTGGGGGTGGTTGCACTATATTTGCGTTTCCGCTCCAGCGTCTGGGGTATGGAGAGCTGAAGATGGTGGATGCTGTGGAGGATCGTGGAGGCGACGATGGGGTTTTTGTGGCAGGGTCCTGGGCAGGGGGCTGACATCAGCTGACAAGGGGAAGGAGCAGTGGTGTGCACGGCGGAGGTGAAAGGGTGTTGCCACTGAGGTGGGGTTTAGCATTTCATATGCCTGCGCATACTGGTGGTAGTTAAGCTATAGTGGTGGAACCCCTGCTGATCTGGTTTGGCAAATGTGGCACACCACAGTCCGCGGTCATCCGTTTCCTTAAGAACCTCCGACTTCTGAAAATCTAGCCTCGCCGCAGGAGCCCTCGCCACGGGAGCTTCACTAGTTGACACATTTGGCGCTGATGCACCAGCTCTGGCCCTGGCCTCTCCGTCTGGCCCCACCACGCCTCTTCAACCTGTTCTGGTCGAGGACTCTCCTCCGTCTCAGAAGCACTGTGTTCACCCGGCCTCTCAACCAGCTTGGGTCTGTCACTCATCATCCTCGATCCCTCAGTCTGCTCCCCCCTCGGACTTCTGCCTGACAACAACTTCACCACTGTCGACAACCGTGTCTCCTCATGCCGGACACCTCTTTACACACTTCTTCCAGTACGTCAACAAGGTCATCATCACCACAGACTGCGACCGGTGGAAAACTGGGCATCGGAAAATTGCTCATCAGAACCGGACAAGTGGTGTTGTGACTGTGGGAAGGGTCCAGAAAACAGTTCCTCAGAGTATGCCGGTTCAAATGGCAAATTTTGCTGGGGGGGGCAGAATGGGGGGAGGAGGCTGAGGTGCAGGAGCTGGAGGGTGCCGAGATTTCGGTGACATGGGTGGACTGCGTGGAAAACTGACTGGTGGACAAAATTGCTCGAAGCATTGTCGGCAACCACGACATACACCTGTTCGCACTGTTCTGGCTAACAGTGCTCTACCACGAGTCCCAGTAAACTTCAGACATGAAACTAGGGAGTGTAGCTCTGCGGGTTCCCCTGCTCCCTCATAAGCAGGTGGTGTCTCACCCCCCCAGGACCACGGCCCTTGACCCCTGCAGTAGTTGGATGCCCACGTCCCCGCCTCGTCCTCTACCCCTAGCCCTTGGGTTAAACATTTTGAAATGAGAGTTTAACTTTAATTTTTTTTTTAACTTTTTTTGTGTTTTTTTTTTTTTTGGTGTGTTTTAGTTTTAAAACCAAACGATGCTATCTATTGCTATGTGTTTTTCTAGCCAGTATGAAAGCACACTGCTATGCCAGATGAGATGACACGAGTTATTAAAAAAATAACGTAAAATAAAAAAGGAAATGGCAGACTGTGCCTAATTGAAATCCAACCCCGGGCCCTAATAAATTTTCCCACTCGGTCTTTGCGATGGATATGTGCGTCACTAAGCGCAAACACAGTGGTCGCAAGTCTCACTCCAAATTGCTCACAATTTGCTAGTAGATGCACTGCAGCAACTACAGCCACCAGCAGATCAACCAGAAATCAAATATATAACGCTACTGTAGGCGTAAGTAAGCCGTTTGGATTCTCCTATGGCCTATTTTCTAGCCAAGTATTAAAGCACACTGCTATGCCAAATGAGATGACGCTGAGTTATGAAAAAAATAAACGTAAAATAAAAAGGAAATGGCAGACTTGCCTAATTGAAATACAACCCGGGCCCTATAAATTTCCCACTTCGGTCTTTGCGAGGATATGTGCGTCACTAAGCGACAAAAACACAGTGGTCGCAAGTCTCACTCCAAATTGCTCACAAATTGCTAGTAGATGCACTGCAGCAACTACAGCCACCAGCAGATCAACAAGAAATCAAATATATATAACGCTAATGTAGGCGTAAGTAAGCCGTTTTGGATTCTCCTATGGCTATTTTTCTAGCCGTATTACAGCACACTACTATGCCAGATGAGATGACGCTGAGTTATGAAAAAAATAAACGTAAAATAAAAGAAAACTGGGAGGACTGTGCCTAATTGAAATCAAACCCTAATAAATTTCCCACTTTGGTATTTGAGGTGGATATGTGTGTCACAAGAGCTAAACACAACGGTAGCAATTCCTCACAATATGGTACTAGCTGCACTACTAGTGCCAGCAAGCCCAGCCACAAGCAAATAAAAAAAAAAAGTTATAAACGTTATTGTAGCCCTAAGAAGGGGGTTGGGTTGTGTGTAGAATCACTCCTGCCTAACAGTAAGCAAATAGAACCCTAACAGCTTTCCTGACCAGACAGCAGCTCTCTCCTAGCGGATCCAGACAGAGAATGATCCGAGCAGCGCGGGGCAGCGGCTAGTCTATATCCCAGGGTCACCTGATCTGGCAGCCAACACTGCTATCGACGTGTAAGGGTACCACGTCATGCTGGGTGGAGTGCGAGTTCCTGGCTTGTGATTGGCTCTGTTTCTGGCCGCCAAAAAGCAAAACGGCGGGAGCTGCCATTTTCTCGAGAGGTGCGCGAAATACTCGTCGAGCAACGAGCAGTACGAGTACGCTAATGCTCGATCGAGCATCAGCTCGGACGAGTATGTTCGCATCTCTTAGTAATATACCATAGAGATTTTTTTGTTGTGAATCTTCATCGCAATGTCTCACACCACCGCGATCTGAGATCAGGGGTGAAGAAAGGAACATGTGCCCGTGTTATGGTGGACTTTGCACATGTATTTAAGAAGTACCTGTGCCACAAATGTGTCACACGTGACCTTGTGTGTCGCAGCTGCACTATTCTTCATACAACACTAATGAAGCACTGAAGGGGGCATTCCAAGCACAGTCGGACCATGCACCACATTTTCATACAGAAATGGTAGCATGGCCCATGTTAAAGGTGGCACCAAAAATAAGTTGGTGCACTTTTGGTCGGGGTAGTTCGGGAGGGTAGATTCATTAAGTACGGATGCCTCATGAATCTGTTGCCCTCTGCACACATACACAGGCAAACTGACATATTTGCGCTGTTTTTTAGTAAATGTTCCCCAATATTAATTGCCAGATCCTCCTTTGTAGCAGATAACTGCTGCCCACCTTCCTGCATTTGGTGCTCAATATGGGCATCAAATACTTATTGTCCCTAATGTACTTCATTCCCTACAACTATATTTAGAGCACATAAAAGTGTTGCAATTAATGCAATATGGTTTGTGTTATAGCAAAATAGATACATTGGGGCAGATTTACTTACTCGATCCCCGGTACGATTTCGACGAGGATTCGGGTCCGGCGAGATTCACTAAGATCGTTGCGCCCGAGTTCCTGCATGTGGTCGCTTCCCGCTCAGGTCCGCCGGAGTTCAACTTCTTCTTCCCAGTGCATGTGAGTGCTAATCATGCGACCAAATCCTTTTTAAATTCCGGGTTTGTCCGAATCCGTCGGGTTGTCGACGCCCACACCCCCCGATTCTGTTTGCATGCAAGCCGGCGCCGATGTGCCACAAATCCGTTCGTGTGCGCCAAAAACCCAGGGCAATTCGGCGCAAAACGGAAAAATAATCGCGAAACCGAATGAATGAAGTGCGGCGTTCGGATCCTTAGTAAATGAGCCCCATTAAATCTATTCTGTCTATTAAAATAATGCCATTTTAAAGCAATGGCTGTGATTTTGAGTGATTCTAAAATGTACTTCTTGTAATACAAAGAACATATGTTACATAGCCAAAATGCTTACGTGTAAATGCCTGAGAACATAGCCTGCGCTTTCGCCAGTCCATTGACAATCTCAGATGGCAGCATAGTTTTATAAGGCACAAAGTAAAAAACAGTCGATGGTCCATTATTTTGAGACTGCTTGTTGCCTTTAGAAATATATATGTTATGCTTGTGTTTGCAAAAATTGCCAGTCATAAAATGTGCAAGTGCTTGTAAATTTTCATGAAAAAAAGCTTGGGATTTTATGAACCGATTATTGATTTTGTCTAACATCTTCAAATCTCTTCTGGCTTGAATGGGTGCTTGAGTATATACTATATCAAAATTTGCAGGGGCTAGAAACATTCAGCACCAGTGACCAGAATATACTGACTTATTCAATAGGTAAAAAAATGAAGTAAACAGACTACCAATGTGTACTCAATCAAAAGCATTGTGGGGATTTTGTAAACCTATTTTACACAAACAGTATCCTTTATTCAGTTCACACCATATGGTCATAAATAACAGCTCTAAAAAATGAAGAAAAAAATGTGACTACTTAGAAAAGTGTTAGCTACAATAATTAAGAAAAATAGAATATGGAAGGGTAAAGGCCACTAAATATCCGAAAAATCTTACATTTTAAGAGGATTTTTTTAATACCTTAACTAAATCCAACTCTTGCACAGATTTGGCACAGTTTGATTTTATTCTCAACTCTCTCCTTTATATATAAGAGCTGTAGATTCCGGCATAGCCCGGGATAGTAAATAACTGCACTAGTTATAAACAAAATAATTGGTACCAAAAATATCTATCTATATATGCATCATCTCTCACTCAGACTCCCCGGCTGGCTCCTGTCACTTCACTCACTTACACATCACTGCCGTCTCTCTGTCACTCCCCACTCACACTCCACGCCTGTCTCTTGTCACTCACTCACACTCCCCGCACTGTCTCTCTGCTCACTCACTCACCCATCCCCAGCCTGTCTCTCTCGTCACTCACTCACTCGTTCCTCTCACTCACTCTCCCCACCTATCTCTGTCACTCACTCTCCCCCGCCTATCTCTGTCTCATCACACTCCCCGCCTGTCTCTCTGTCACTCACTCACTGGCTGTCTCTCTGTCACTCACTCACTCTCTCTGCCTATCTCTGTCACTCACTCTCCCCGCCTATCTCTGTCTCTCACTCCAACTCACTGGCTGTCTCTTGTCACTCACTCTACCTACTATATAACCTGTATTATACTCATTGCCTAGTAACCAAATCAAAGCTCAGAGTATATTAATGACCTGTGGCAAAATAGAAGCTGAGCTGTGTGGTTGCTTATTGCCACAGCACACAATGGCTCCTGTATATGTGGGTTATTCATATACCTCACATATAAGTCTGGGTTCACATGTTGCATTTGTTTATGTTAACGCATCGTTTCAAATGCATCAAAACAGTTGAGGAGAGGAGATTGGCCTATACATTGCTGCCACACATGTGTGTGTTTTAAAAATATGTATGTCAACAAAATGGTTAGACAACATGTTACACACATGTAAACACTGAGCCACCATGCTGCCCATATCCCCATCTCATATCTATCTGCATAAAATTCTTCCATATTATTGTTTGTACCAGACTAAAGGGAGCATCTTACATGACTGTGACTGGTCATAAAAATTGTTTTATTTGGGGCCCCCACTTTTAGTTTTGCCCAGGGCCCACTTTGTCTAGAACGGCCCTGGGCTAAAGTACAATAATTCCAACATCCAGAGGACTGTTTGTAACTGGGAGTTGTCTGTAAGTCGGGTGTTTCTTAAGAGGACCTGTCACAAACCCAACCCCCCCCCCCCCCCACCCAATTAGCTCCCCCTCATCCTGTCCCCAGCCCCTTTATATTTATTGAATTTTTATTAAAATCACGGCAGCGACTTGTGCAATTCATGCGCTGCTGCCGGTGATTCTTAAGTGGCGGCTGGGGACCGAATACCGAGGGGCGGCCGCCGCCATGAGGCTGCGAAAGGCCTCGGTCTCTACTAGCCTATAGGGCAGCATCTCCAGGCTTAGCAATCTGGAGATGTGCACATTAAGGGCTTGGGCGTGCGGGTGGGTTGCACTATATTTGCGTTTCCGCTCCAGCGTCTGGGGTATGGAGAGCTGAACGCTGGTGGATGCTGTGGAGGATCGTGGAGGCGACGATGGGGTTTTTGTGGCAGGGTCCTGGGCAGGGGGCTGACTATCAGCTGACACAGGGGAAGGAGCAGTGGTGTGCGACGGAGGCGGGAACGCGCTTTTTGCACAGAGGTGGGGGTGTTTATGTTTTAGCATTCATATGCCTGCGCCTTACTGGTGGAGTGGTAGTTAATGCTTATTAGTGGTGGAACCCATGCTGATCCTGGTTGGCAACTGTGGCACACCACAGTCGCTAGGTATCGGTGTTTCCTTAAAGACCTCCAGACTTCTGAACATTAGCCCTCGCCGCAGGAGCCCTCGCCACGGGAGCTTCATAGTTGATACATTGGCGTGATGCCCAACCAGCTTGGCCCGGCTCCCGTCTGGCCCACACAGCTCTTTCCAACCTGTTTTGGTCGAGGACTCTCCTCGTTCGAAAGCACTGTGTTTCACCCGGCCTCCAACCCAGCTGGGGGCTCAGCGGGCCTTTGCTCATGCATTCTGCCTTTGTCGGATCTTCCTCTGTTCTGCACTTTCCTATACATGTGTTATCTTTGCCGGGTGGGCGTGCTCTGCCCGGCTGGCCTTCTCCTGGGCTTGCTCGTTGCACGCTGGGCTGTTGTCGGTGTATCGTGCTTGATCTTCCGTGTGTCTCGTCTTCTCCTGTTGATGGTCCGTTTGGTGACTGTGGGCCCGCCCGCTGGTGCGTGCCGTGCCGAGTTTGCCCCGTTTTGGTCTCCCTTAGTGCGTTGTGCCGACTTGTGGATGCGGCTTTGCCCCGCGCCGAGGTCGTTTGCGGTCGGTTGTGATTGCCGAGAGCGGTCTTCTCGTTGGTTGGTTCGTGCATTGTCGTCTACTGGTCGTCAGTGCCCTCTTTGTTTCTCTCGTCTGATTTTGTGGTCCCACCGGTCTGCTTTTCTCCATGTCTGTTCTTCGGCTCTAAACTCGCCTTTGTCTCCTGGTTTTGTGTCCGTCTCTACGATGTGCCTCCGAGCGGTTCTTTCTTGCACGGCCGTCGCGTGTGTTGTGTTTTGTGTGTGTACCCTGCGTTTTCCCCTTGCGCCGTCGCTTCCGTTTGTGTTGAATGCGGTCGAGGGTCCGTTTGTGTGGGCCCACCGCAGTCCTTTTTCTCGTGTTTTCATGGCGGTGGTGTTCTTTGTGTGGTTGCTGGTCTGTCCTTCTCTGTCATTGTTTTGATCTGGAGGTATCGGCTGTGTATAACCTCTTTGAGGTTGGCCCTGTTTTTTGCCCCTTCCCTGAATGACTGGGATGTTGGTTTCTCTGACTCATCGTTGTCTGACGTGATCGTCGCGATATGCTGTCACCTCATCATCATCCGATCCCTCAGTCTGCTCCCCCCTCGGACTTCCTGCCTGACAACAACTTCACCACTGTCTGACAACCGTGTCTCCTCATCGTCGGACACCTCTTTACACACTTCTTCCAGTACGTCAACAAGGTCATCATCACCCACAGACTGCGACTGGTGGAAAACTGGCATCGGAAAATTGCTCATCAGCAACCGGACAAGTGGTTTGTGACTGTGGGAAGGGTCCAGAAAACAGTTCCTAGAGTATGCCGGTTCAAATGGCAAATTTTGCTGGGAGGGGGCAACTGGGGGGAGGAGGCTGAGGTGCAGGAGCTGGAGGAGTGCCGATTTCGGTGACATGGGTGGACTGCGTGGAAAACTGACTGGTGGACAAATTGCTCGAAGCATTGTCGGCAATCCACGACATCACCTGTTCGCACGTTTCTGGCCTCAACAGTGCTCTACCACGATCCCAGTAAACTTCAGACATGAACCTAGGGAGTGTAGCTCTGCGGCGTTCCCCTGCTCCCTCTAAGCAGGTGGTGTCTCACCCCGCCCAGGACCACGCCTCTGACCCGCAGTAGTTGGATGCCCCGTCCCCGCCCGTCCTCTACCCCTAGCCCTTGGGTTAAACATTTGTGAAAGGAGAGTATAACTTTAATTTTTTTAACTTTTTTTGTGTTTTTTTTTTGTGGTGGGTGTTTTTAGTTTTTAAAACCAAACGATGCTATCTTTGCTATGGTTTGTTCTAGCCAGTATGAAAGCACACTGCTATGCCAGATGAGATGACCGAGTATTAAAAAAAATAAACGAAAAAAAAAGGAAAGGCAGACTGTGCCTTTTGAAATCAACCCCGGGCCCTAATAAATTTCCCACTCGGTCTTTGCGATGGATATGTGCGTCACTAACGCAAAACACAGTGGTCGCAAGCCCACTCCAAATTGCTCACAATTTGCTAGTAGATGCACTGCAGCAACTACAGCCACCAGCAGATCAACCAGAAATCAAAATTATAACGCTACTGTAGGCGTAAGTAAGCCGTTTGGATTCTCCTATGGCTATTTTCTAGCCAAGTATTAAAGCACACTGCTATGCCAAATGAGATGACGCTGAGTTATGAAAAAATAAACGTAAAATAAAAAGAAATGGCAGACTGGCCTAATTGAAATACAACCCGGCCCTAATAATTTTCCCACTTCGGTCTTTGCGATGGATATGTGCGTCACTAAGCGAACACACACAGTGGTCGCAAGTCTCACTCCAAATGCTCACAATTTGCTAGTATGCACTGCAGCAACTACAGCCACCAGCAGATCAACAGAAATCAAATATATATCGCTACTGTGGCGTAAGTAAGCCGTTTGGATTCTCCTATGGCTATTTTCTAGCCAAGTATTACAGCACACTACATGCCAGATGAGATGACGCTGAGTTATGAAAAAAATAAACGTAAAATAAAAGAAACTGGCAGACTGTGCCTAATTGAAATCAAACCCCTAATAATTTTCCCACTTTGGTATTTGAGGTGGATATGTGTGTCACATAGAGCTAAACACAACGGTAGCAATTCCTCACAATATGGTACTAGCTGCACTACTAGTGCCAGCAAGCCCAGCCACAAGCAAATAAAAAAAAAAAGTATAACGTTATTGTAGCCTAAGAAGGGCTGTTGGGTTGTGTAGAATCACTCCTGCCTAACAGTAAGCAATAGAACACCCTAACGCTTTCCCGACCAGCAGCAGCTCTCTCCCTAGCGGCATCCAGACAGAGAATGATCCGAGCAGCGCGGGCAGCGGCGAGTCTATCCCAGGGTCACCTGATCTGGCCAGCCAACACTGCTATCGACGTGTAAGGGTACCACTCATGCTGGGTGGAGTGCAGAGTCTCCTGGCTTGTGATTGGCTCTTTTCTGGCCGCCAAAAGCAAAACGGCGGGAGCTGCCATTTCTCTCGCGGCGAAATACTCGTCGAGCAACGAGCAGTTACGAGTACGCTAATGCTCGATCGAGCATCAACTCGGACGAGTATGCGCTCATCTCTAGTAATATACCATACATTTTTTTGTATGTGAATCCTTCATGCAATGTCTCACACCCATGGCTGAGATCAGGGGTGAAGAAGGAACAGGTGCCAGGTTATGGTGGACTTTGCACATGTATTTAAGAAGTACCTGTGCCACAAATGTGTCACACGTGACCGTGTGTCGCAGCTGCACTATTCTTCATACAACACTAATGAAGCACTGAAGGGGGCTTCCAACACAGTCGGACCATGCACCACATTTCATCATCAGAAATGTTTAGCATGGCCCATGTTAAAGGTGCACCAAAAATAAGTTGGTGCACTTTGGTCGGGGTAGTTCAGGGAGGGCTAGATTCATTAAGTACGGATGCCTCATGAATCTGTTGCCCTCTGCACACTACACAGGCAAACTGCATATTTGCGCTGTTTTTTAAATGTTCCCCAATATTAATTGCCAGATCCTCCTTTGTAGCAGATAACTGCTGCCCACCTTCCTGCATTTGGTGCTCAACTATGTGCATCAATACTTATTGTCCCTAATGTACTTCATTCCCCTACAACTATATTTAGAGACACATAAAATGTTGCAATTAATGCAATATGGTTTGTGTTATAGCAAAATAGATACATTGGGGCAGATTTACTTACTCGATCCCCTCGGTACGATGTTCGACGAGGATTCGGGTCCGGCGAGATTCACTAAGATCGTGCGCCGAGTTCCTGCATGTGTCGCTTCCCCGCTCAGGTCCGCCGGAGTTCAACTTCTTCTTCCCAGTGCATGTGAGTGCTAATCAGCGACACAAATCCTTTTTAAATTCCGCGTTGTCCGAATCCGTCGGGTTGTCCGACGCCCACACCCCCCGATTTCTTTTGCATGCAAGCCGGCGCCGATGTGCCACAATCCGTTCGTGTGCCCAAAAACCCAGGGCAATTCGGCGCAAAACGGAAAATAATCGCGAACCCCGAATGAAAAGTGCGGCGTTCGGATCCTTATAATGAGCCCCATTAAATCTATTCTGTCTATTAAAATAATGCCATTTTAAAGCAATGGGCTGTGATTTTGAGTGATTCTAAAATGTACTTTGAAATCAAGAACATATGTTACATAGCAAAATGCTTACGTGTAATGCCATGAGAACATAGCCTGCGTTTCGCCAGTCCATTGACAATCTCAGATGGCAGCTATTTTTTAAGAGCACAAAGTAAAAAACAGTCAGCTGGTCCATTATTTCTGAATGCTTGGTTGCCTTTAGAAATATATATGTTTGCTTGTGTTTGCAAAAATTGCCAGTCATAAAATGTGCAAGTGCTTTGTAAATTTTCATGAAAAAAAGCTTGGGATTTTTAGAACCGATTATTGATTTTTGTCTAACATCTCAAATCTCTTTCTGCTTGAATGGGTGTGCTTTGAGTATATACTTATACAAATTTGCAGGCCCTAGAAACATTCAGTCACCAGTGACCAGAAATATACTGACTTTTCAATAAGGTAAAAAAATGAGTATAACAGACCTACCAATGTGTACTCAATCAAAAGCATTGTGGGGATTTTGTAAACCTATTCTACACAACAGTATCCTTTATTTCAGTTCACACCATATGGTCATAAATAACAGCTCTAAAAATGAAAGAAAAAAATGTGACTACTTAGAAAAGTGTTAGCTACAATAATTAAGAAAATAGAATATGTGAAGGGTAAAGGCACTAAATATCCGAAAAAATCTTTACATTTTAAGAGGATTTTTTAATACCTTAACTAAATCCAACTCTTGCACAGATTTGGCACAGTTTGATTTTTATTCTCTAACTCTCTCCTCTTATAATATAAGAGCTGTAGATTCCGGCATAGCCCGGGATAGTAAAATAACTGCACTTAGTTAATAACAAAATAATTGGTTACCAAAAAATCTATCTATCTATGCATCTATCCTCACTCAGACTCCCCGGCTGGCTCTCTGTCACTTCACTCACTCACTCTCCTGCCTCTCTCTGTCACTCACTCACCCCGCCACTCGCCTTCTCCCCCTGTCACTCCACTCACAACTCCCCCGCTGTCTCTCTGTCACTCACTCACACTCCCCGCCTGTCTCTCTGTCACTCACTCACTGGCTGTCTCTCTGTCACTCACTCACTCTCCCCACCTATCTCTGTCACTCACTCTCCCCGCCTATCTCTGTCTCTCACTCACACTCCCCGCCTGTCTCTCTGTCACTCACTCACTGGCTGTCTCTCTGTCCACTCACTCCACTCCTCTGCCTATCTCTGCACTCACTCTCCCCGCCTATCTCTGTCTCCTCACTCACACTCACTGGCTGTCTCTCTGTCACTCACTCTACCCTATATAACCTGTATTATACTCATTGCCTATAGTAACAATCAAAGCTCAGAGCTCATATTAATGACCTGTGGCAAAATAGAAGCTGAAGCTGTGGATTGGTTGCTTATTGCCACAGCACACAATGGCTCCTGTATATGGTGGTTATCATATTACCTCACATATAAGTCTGGGTTCACATGTTGCATTTTGTTTATGTTAACGCATCCGTTTTCAAATGCATCACAAACAGTTGAGGAGAGGAATTGGCCTAATTATGCTGCCAACATTGTGTGTGTTTACAAAATATGTATGTCAACAAATGGTTAGACACATTGTTACACACATGCTAACCTGAGCCACCAATGCTGCCCATCTCCCTATCATCTATCTACGCTATAAAATTCTTCCATATTATTGTTTGTTTTACCAGACTTAAAGGGAGCATCTTACTGACTTGGGACTGGTCATCAAAATTTTTATTTTGGGCCCCCCTTTTAGTTTTGCCCAGGGCCCCACTTTGTCTAGAACCAGGCCCTGGGCTAAAGTACAATAAATTACCAACATCCAGAGGACTGTTTGTAACTGGGAGTTTTCTGTAGTCGGGGTGTTCTTAAAGAGGACCTGTCACACACACCCAACCCCCCCCCCCCCCCACCAATTAGCTCCCCCCTCATCCTGTCCCCGCCCCTTTATATTTATTGAATTTTTATTAAAATCACCGGCACGCGATTGTGCAATTCATGCGCTGCTGCCGGTGATTCTTACAGGTCCCTGACTGACAGAGGCGTGGAGGGGGGTGTGTCGGCCAGCCCCTAATGAATAAGGCCGACTGCTTGGGGGCTTATACTCATATTTGATAGAGGTTGGATCGTTTAAAACAAGTATGCCAACACACTTTATAATAATAAAAATTCAAAATATAAAGTGGCTGGGGACAGGATGAGGGGGAGCTAATGTGGTGGGGGGGGTTTTTTCGGTGTGACAGGTCCTCTTTAAGTAGGGGACCCGGCTGTATAATAATAGGGCACATTTACTTAGGTCCAAACACCCGCATTTTCGCTGGGGTTTCGTGATTTTTTCAGATTTGCCCCGGGTTTTTGGGCATGCGATCGGATTGTGGCGCATCGGCGCCGGTTTGCATGCGACAAAAATCAGGGGTGGACGTCAGACAAACCACAGAATTTAAAAAGCAAATTGTGCCGCAAGATCAGCACATACAGCACCAGGAAGAAAAGAAGTGAACCCTCAGTGGGGGAAGTGACACTGCAGGATATCGGGCGCACGATCTTAGGAATCTCGCAGAACCCGAATCCTCATCGGACATTCCGATCGGCAGCGTCAACAATGGGTAATAAATGTGCCCCAATGTCTTTATGTTTCACACCCACAGATTACCAGGTGCTACACAAGGTTGCCAATCAAGTCCTCTCCCTACCCATGGGGTTCACAATCTAATCAACCATACTGTATGTTTTGGATGTGGGGGAGAAAACTGGAGGACCGGAAAAAAACCATGCAAACATGGAGAGAACATACAAACTCTTTTGCAGATTTTGACCTGTGAAGTGACTTGAACCTGGACCCCAGCACTCAAGGCAGGCTGAAGTGCTAACCACTGATCCACCGTGCTGCCCCTAAAATTTATCACAGGCTGTAATCACTGTTTGCAAAGATCTTTGTCCTCTACAGCTTTTGTGACAACACAAATGTGATATGAGACGTATTTTTGTTATTTTTTATGGGCCCTTATACAACACTAATTGTATGTTTATTAGCTCGATTTAGTCGTCGTTCTGTTGTACGATTAGATAAATTTAGCAATACCACATAAAAGTATTGAAAAACAGTTGGAGGCTTGCGATTCTGGATGAAGTATACGTGAATTGCGTGTATCGTCATGAAGAAAATAATATTTTAGATATTGAAAAAAACATTAGAGACTGGATGACAGCGTTCTTTCCATAAATATGATAAACGGAGGCTCCAGCTAATTACCTAGAGAGGGAATTTATTTGCGGCGCTTGTAATTTCTACAGTTTTCCTTCTCCACATTAAATAGCATATCATCTTCTTTTTCTCTATTTTGCCCATTGTAAATCTCTCATAGGTTTTATGGTAAGAATCTGTCCCAATTATATGCCAAGTTTTAGATAGTAATTAATAGAAAAAAAAAAAAAAAATTCAATTCATCAAAAATAATATATAATGCAATAAAAAATATTACAAGCCTTCTCATGATGGTAATCTCTGAACATTCAAGGCTCATTCATATCTCCTACTAACGCCCCCCAAATCGTTCCCCTATCGCCCAATGGTGTGTAAGGTGGTCTGGTGTTTTAGTGTTTTGTTTTTTGGGGTGGTTTCTTATCGTTTTTTGGTTGTTGGTGGTGTAGTGTTTTTGTTTCCCTGGTGTGGTAGTTTATTGGGCGTGTGGTGCCTTTTTCCCTAGCCCTTGGGTTAAACATTTTGAAAATGAGAGTTATAACTTTAATTTTTTTTTTAACTTTTTTTTGTGTTTTTTTTTTTTTTGTGTGTGTTTTTTAGTTTTTAAAACCAAACGATGCTATCTTATTGCTATGGCTGTTTTCTAGCCAAGTATGAAAGCACACTGCTATGCCAGATGAGATGACACTGAGTTATTAAAAAAATAAACGTAAAATAAAAAAGGAAATGGCAGACTGTGCATAATGAAAATACAACCCCGCGGGCCCTAATAAATTTTCCCACTTCGGTCTTTGCGATGGATATGTGCGTCACTAAGCGCAAAACACAGTGGTCGCAAGTCTCACTCCAAATTGCTCACAATTTGCTAGTAGATGCACTGCAGCAACTACAGCCACCAGCAGATCAACCAGAAATCAAATATATATAACGCTACTGTAGGCGTAAGTAAGCCGTTTGGATTCTCCTATGGCTATTTTCTAGCCAAGTATTAAAGCACACTACTATGCCAGATGAGATGACGCTGAGTTATGAAAAAAATAAACGTAAAATAAAAAAGGAAATGGCAGACTGTGCCTAATTGAAATCCAACCCCGGGCCCTAATAAATTTTCCCACTTCGGTCTTTGCGATGGATATGTGCGTCACTAAGCGCAAAACACAGTGGTCGCAAGTCTCACTCCAAATTGCTCACAATTTGCTAGTAGATGCACTGCAGCAACTACAGCCACCAGCAGATCAACAAGAAATCAAATATATATAACGCTACTGTAGGCGTAAGTAAGCCGTTTGGATTCTCCTATGGCTATTTTCTAGCCAAGTATTACAGCACACGACTATGCCAGGATGATGATGACGGCTGAGATATGAAAAAAACTAAAGGTAAATAAAAAAGGAAATGGCAGACTGTGCCTAATTGAAATCCAACCCCGGGCCCTAATAAATTTTCCCACTTCGGTCTTTGCGATGGATATGTGCGTCACTAAGCGCAAAACACAGTGGTCGCAAGTCTCACTCCAAATTGCTCACAATTTGCTAGTAGATGCACTGCAGCAACTACAGCCACCAGCAGATCAACCAGAAATCAAATATATATAACGCTACTGTAGGCGTAAGTAAGCCGTTTGGATTCTCCTATGGCTATTTTCTAGCCAAGTATTACAGCACACTACTATGCCAGATGAGATGACGCTGAGTTATGAAAAAAATAAACGTAAAATAAAAAGAAACTGGCAGACTGTGCCTAATTGAAATCAAACCCCTAATAAATTTTCCCACTTTGGTATTTGAGGTGGATATGTGTGTCACTAAGAGCTAAACACAACGGTAGCAATTCCTCACAATATGGTACTAGCTGCACTACTAGTGCCAGCAAGCCCAGCCACAAGCAAATAAAAAAAAAAAGTATAACGTTATTGTAGCCCTAAGAAGGGCTGTTGGGTTGTTGTAGAATCACTCCTGCCTAACAGTAAGCAAATAGAACACCCTAACGCTTTCCCTGACCAGCAGCAGCTCTCTCCCTAGCGGCATCCAGACAGAGAATGATCCGAGCAGCGCGGGCAGCGGCTAGTCTATCCCAGGGTCACCTGATCTGGCCAGCCAACCACTGCTATCGACGTGTAAGGGTACCACGTCATGCTGGGTGGAGTGCAGAGTCTCCTGGCTTGTGATTGGCTCTGTTTCTGGCCGCCAAAAAGCAAACGGCGGGAGCTGCCATTTTCTCGAGCGGGCGAAATACTCGTCCGAGCAACGAGCAGTTACGAGTACGCTAATGCTCGATCGAGCATCAAGCTCGGACGAGTATGTTCGCTCATCTCTAGTAATATACCATACTATTTTTTTGTATGTGAATTCTTCATGCAATGTCTCACACCCATGCTGAGATCAGGGGTGAAGAAAGGAACATGTGCCAGTGTTATGGTGGACTTTGCACATGTATTTAAGAAGTACCTGTGCCACAAATGTGTCACACGTGACCCTTGTGTGTCGCAGCTGCACTATTCTTCATACAACACTAATGAAGTCACTGAAGGGGGCATTCCAAGCACAGTCGGACCATGCACCACATTTATCATACAGAAATGTGTAGCATGGCCCATGTTAAAGGTGCACCAAAAATAAGTTGGTGCACTTTGTCGGGGTAGTTCAGGGAGGGCTAGATTCATTAAGTACGGATGCCTCATGAATCTGTTGCCCTCTGCACACTACACAGGCAAACTGCATATTTTGCGCTGTTTTTAGTAAATGTTCCCCAATATTAATTGCCAGATCCTCCTTTGTAGCAGATAACTGCTGCCCCACCTTCCTGCATTTGGTGCTCAACTATGTGCATCAAATACTTATTGTCCCTAATGTACTTCATTCCCTACAACTATATTTAGAGACACATAAAATGTTGCAATTAATGCAATATGGTTTGTGTTTATAGCAAAATAGATACATTGGGGCAGATTTACTTACTCGATCCCTCGGTACGATGTTCGACGAGGATTCGGGTCCGGCGAGATTCACTAAGATCGTGCGCCCGAGTTCCTGCATGTGTCGCTTCCCCGCTCAGGTCCGCCGGAGTTCAACTTCTTCTTCCCAGTGCATGTGAGTGCTAATCATGCGACACAAATCCTTTTTTAAATTCCGCGGTTTGTCCGAATCCGTCGGGTTGTCCGACGCCCACACCCCCCGATTTCTGTTGCATGCAAGCCGGCGCCGATGTGCCACAATCCGTTCGTGTGCGCCAAAAACCCAGGGCAATTCGGCGCAAAACGGAAAATAATCGCGAAACCGAATGAAAGTGCGGCGTTCGGATCCTTAGTAAATGAGCCCCATTAAATCTATTCTGTCTATTAAAATAATGCCATTTTAAAGCAATGGGCTGTGATTTTGAGTGATTCTAAAATGTACTTTGGTGTGTAATACAAGAACATATGTTACATAGCAAAATGCTTACGTGTAAATGCCATGAGAACATAGCCTGCGCTTTCGCCAGTCCATTGACAATCTCAGATGGCAGCTAGTTTTATAAGAGCACAAAGTAAAAAACAGTCAGCTGGTCCATTATTTCTGACTGCTTGGTTGCCTTTAGAAATATATATATGTTCTGCTTGTGTTTTGCAAAAATTGCCAGTCATAAAATGTGCAAGTGCTTTGTAAATTTTCATGAAAAAAAGCTTGGGATTTTATGAACCGATTATTGATTTTTGTCTAACATCTCAAATCTCTTCTGCTTGAATTGGTTGCTTTGAGTATATACTATATCAAATTTGCAGGCCTAGAAACATTCAGTCACCAGTGACCAGAATATACTGACTTATTCAATAAGGTAAAAAAATGAAGTATAACAGACCTACCAATGTGTACTCAATCAAAAGCATTGTGGGGATTTTGTAAACCTATTCTACACAAACAGTATCCTTTATTCAGTTCACACCATATGGTCATAAATAACAGCTCTAAAAAATGAAGAAAAAAATGTGACTACTTAGAAAAGTGTTAGCTACAATAATTAAGAAAAATAGAATATGTGAAGGGTAAAGGCACTAAATATCCGAAAAATCTTTACATTTTAAGAGGATTTTTTAATACCTTAACTAAATCCAACTCTTGCACAGATTTTGGCACAGTTTGATTTTATTTCTCTAACTCTCTCCTTTATAATATAAGAGCTGTAGATTCCGGCATAGCCCGGGATAGTAAATAACTGCACTTAGTTATAACAAAATAATTGGTTACCAAAAATATCTATCTATCTATGCATCTATCTCTCACTCAGACTCCCCGGCTGGCTCTCTGTCACTCACTCACTCACACTCCCTGCCTGTCTCTCTGTCACTCACTCACACTCCCCGCCTGTCTCTCTGTCAATTCACACACCCCTACGTCCATACACTTTCTGTTCTCTCTGTCCCTCTTCCCTCACCCCTTCTACTCCCTCTCTCCTCCCCCCTATCTCTTTCACGCTCACCCCTCTGCTCCCGACTCTCCTCCCCTCCCTCTCTCGTTCTCTAGATCACTCACACTCCCCGCCTGTCTCTCTGTCACTCACTCACTGGCTGTCTCTCTGTCACTCACTCACTCTCTCTGCCTATCTCTGTCACTCACTCTCCCCGCCTATCTCTGTCTCTCACTCACACTCACTGGCTGTCTCTCTGTCACTCACTCTACCCTATATATAACCTGTATTATACTCATTGCCTATAGTAACCAATCAAAGCTCAGAGCTCATATTAATGACCTGTGGCAAAATAGAAGCTGAGCTGTGATTGGTTGCTTATTGCCACAGCACACAATGGCTCCTGTATATGGTGGTTATCATATTACCTCACATATAAGTCTGGGTTCATATGTTGCATTTTGTTTATGTTAACGCATCCATTTTCAAATGCATCACAACAGTTGAGGAGAGGAGATTGGCCTAATTACATTGCTGCCAACATTGTGTGTGTTTACAAAATATGTATGTCAACAAAATGGTTAGACACATGTTAACACACATGCTAACCACTGAGCCACCATGCTGCCCATCTCCCTATCATCTATCTATCTGCTATAAAATTCTTCCATATTATTGTTTGTTTTACCAGACTAAAGGGAGCATCTTACTGACTGTGACTGGTCATAAAATTGTTTTATTTTGGGGCCCCACTTTTAGTTTTGCCCAGGGCCCCACTTTGTCTAGAACCGGCCCTGGGCTAAAGTACAATAAATTACCAACATCCAGAGGACTGTTTGTAACTGGGAGTTGTCTGTAAGTCGGGTGTTCTTAAAGAGGACCTGTCACACCCAACCCCCCCCCCCCCCACCAAATTAGCTCCCCCCTCATCCTGTCCCCAGCCCCTTTATATTTATTGAATTTTTATTAAAATCGCCGGCAGCGATTGTGCAATCCATGCGCTGCTGCCGGTGATTCTTACAGGTCCCTGACTGACAGAGGCGTGGAGGGGGTGTGTCGGCCAGCCCCCTAATGAATAAGGCCGACTGCTTGGGGGACTTATACTCATATTTGATAAGAGGTTGGATCGTTTAAAACAAAGTATGCAAACACAATTTTAATAAAAATTCAATAAATATAAAGTGGCTGGGGACAGGATGAGGGGGGAGCTAATTTGGTGGGGGGGTTTTCGGGTGTGACAGGTCCTCTTTAAGTAGGGGACCGCCTGTAATAATAATAGGGCACATTTACTTAGGGTCCAAACACCGCATTTTCGCTGGGTTTCGTGATTTTTTTCAGATTTGCCCCGGGTTTTTGGCGCATGCGATCGGATTGTGGCGCATCGGCGCCGGTTTGCATGCGACAAAAATCAGGGGAGTGGACGTCAGACAAACCACAGAATTTAAAAAGCAAATTGTGCCGCAAGATCAGCACATACATGCACCAGGAAGAAGAAGGTGAACCTCAGCGGGGGAAGTGACACATGCAGGATATCGGGCGCACGATCTTAGTGAATCTCGGCAGACCCGAATCCTCATCGGACATTCCGGATCGGCAGCGTCAACAAGATGGGTAATTAAATGTGCCCCAACGTCTTTATTTATATAGCACCCACAGATTACACAGCGCTACACAGAGCTTGCCAAATCAGTCCCTGTCCCCATGGGGTTCACAATCTAATCAACCTACCTGTATGTTTTGGAGTGTGGGAGGAAACTGGAGGACCCAGGAAAACCATGCAAACATGGAGAGAACATACAAACTCTTTGCAGATTTTGACCTTGAAGTGACTTGAACCCTGGACCCCAGCACTGCACGGCTGAAGTGCTAACCACTGATCCACCGTGCTGCCCCTAAAATGTATCACAGGCTGTAATCACTGTTTGCAGAGATCTTTGTCCTCTACAGCTTTTGGTGACAACACAAATGTGATATGAGACGTATTTGTTATTTTTTATGGGCCCTTATACAACACTAATTGTATGTTTATTAGGCTCTGATTTAGTCGTCGTTCTGTTGTACGATTAGATAAATTTAGCAAATACCACATAAAAAGTAATTGAAAAACAGTTGGAGGCTTGCGATTCTGGATGAAGTATATCGTTGAATTGCGTGTATTCGTCATGAAGAAAATAATTATTTTAGATATTGAAAAAACATTAGAGACTGGATGACAGCGTTCTTTCCATAAATATGATAAACGGAGGCTTCAGCTAATTACCTAGAGAGGGAATTTATTTGCGGCGCTTGTATTCTACAGTTTCCTTCTCCACATTAAAATAGCATCATCTCTTTTTCTCTATTTTGCCATTGTAAATCTCTCATAGGTTGCTATGGTAAGAATCTGTCCCTAATTATATGCCAGAGTTTTAGATAGTAATTAAATAGAAAAAAAAAAAAGAAAATATAAATTCATCAAAAATAATATATAATGCAATAATAATAATTACAGCCTTCTCATGATGGTAATCTCTGACATTCAAGGCTCATTCATATCTCCTATCTACCCCCCCCCTCGTTCCCTATGCAAATTTGTAAAATTGTATGACTTATAAGCTTAGAGGATTTTTTTTCAAAAATAAACCATTTCATATGTGGGTTTAAATTTTCCATATCCTTTCAATGCTATTTTCCCAGAACAGATGTAGTAATCATTTCACATGCAGCCAACACTATGCTCTATTGACATTGAGTACAATGGGGCACTATGGTGGCTGTATAGTGCACCATTCTAATGGTAAGTGTACTAAAAAAAAAAGCATGTCATGCCCATAGCATAGTGTTCCGGGTCAATTGTGTATCCTGCTTGGCTGTACAAGATTTCTCAGTGAGCAAAATCAATACTGTAACCTCATATAAAACTCTTAGAAAATCAAGAATAATAAATCAGGGACACTTACTCACAAATACAGACACCATGGGCCACATGTATCAATCGTTTTTCTGTTATTTTTGCGCTTTATCATACTTGAGCACCATTTTTGCCAAAACGCCAAACTAGCCACGCAGCAAAAATAACCAGGTGTAACCCAGTGAAAACAGGGGTATCATCATCTCTACATCCCTGCCTCACAAACACAGCTAAACTGTGCACATACACATGTGTATCACACTACTACACAGCAACTATAGAGTTAACAAAACAAAGCTGCTGTAGTGACATCACACAATATTGTTACATTTTGCAGAGACCAGTGCAGAGCAGGCCTAGTGTCTGAGTTGTTGTAGTGCAGAGCAGGTGTGTGTCTGTGTGGTAGTGCAGCAACCTGTAGCAGCAGAAACACCTCAGCAAAGCTGGGAAGAGATTGCACATTCATTGCACATAAGAAAGAGCTGGAAGCACAAGATATTTCTGTACAGGACAGAGATAAAGAATATAAGTAACTGCAGAAGCTACAGAGGATCCAGAGACATGTGCAGAGGGAGGACACTGGAGCACAGAGACCCCTCAGCCTCATACATCAGGTACTGAAGTCACTGCCCCTAGAACTTGTCTTGGATTATTATTACTGTGATTGCTGTCTGAAGTGTTCATACTCCTGAGAATAAACTGTTCAAAGAGACTGTGGACCATGTGCTTATCTATCTGGGCCTAATATCCCCTAAACTACACACCCTCAGAATCCTAAAAAAACTCGCCCCTGCTAGCCCATCGTGGTCTGGCGTGTGTGGCTGTTACACAGGTTTCCCTCATTTATCCTACATGTAGATGTTTTGTTGTGCTTAATGATATTCATCACTTGGGACTTTTCATACAGGTGCAAAAATAAGCGCAAAAACACTCCAGCCCGAAGTTGACGTTAACTAAGAAGTAAGCACTGAGCCCCTGTGCATAGTAGCTCATCCCCAGAAGCAGAGCTCAGCAGACACTAGTACAGATAATACAGACACTACATACACTGCAGACACTAGTACAGATAATACAGATATTACATACACTGCAGACAGTAGTACATATAATACAGACATTAGATACTCTGCAGACACTAGTACAGATAATACAGACATTACATACACTGCAGACACTAGTACAGATAATACAGATATTACAGATATTACATACACTACAGACACTAGTACAGGTTCAAAGAGACTGTGGAACATGTGCTTATCTATCTGGGCCTTATATCCCCTAAACTACACACCCTCAGAATCCTAAAAGAGCTCGCCCCTGCTAGCCCATCGTGGTCTGGCGTGTGTGGCTGTTACATTGGACACAGAGTAACTGTCTGATGTGTATGGTCACTTTAACATGATCCCCAACCTTATTAATACAATTGTCTTTATATATGGCAGAATTGTCTTTGTGTATGGCAGAATGGTCTTTATGAGCTTTGTACCATTAGTTTCCTTTTCTGTCTCTTTCAGTTTCTTTTTTTCATGTGCACATCTGTGCATCTTGTCCTTTGTTTGTTCCACCAGCCTTGTCTGCCCATTCAGTGGAAGAGCTGCAAATCAGACTGTAATACCTTTCTTATAGTGGTTTTGCCAAAGTGACTGTGCTAGTTATGAATTCCACCAAGCATGAAGTGAAATTGGATCCTAGAACTTCATTGGGACATCTTGAAGATATCAAGACTGTTTACCCAGCCAATGTGAGACCAATCCATTCACCATCTGAAAGTGCATCATCATCTCCTAGAGTGAACACCTGTCAACAAGAGAAACAGACACCTTCCTCGAGAGAACATTGGGATCCACCAGTTTCCCTAGAACATTTGGGAGCAGAAGAACAACAGATGGTGAGACGGATGTTGAGAGAAGAATGTCATGCCTTTGCTAAAGATGACTTTGATGTTGGCTGTATTCCTTCACTGAAAATGAAGATCAACCTTAAAGATAATACTCCAGTGACTAAGGGGTATACAGGAGTACCAAAACCCTTACACAAAGAAGTTAAAGAATACCTACAAGACCTTATCAACAGAGGATGGGTCCAGAAGTCAAAATCATCTTATTCCTCTCGCATTGTGTGTGTTAGGAAGAAGGATGGAACTCTTAGGCTTTGCTGTGACTACAGAGAATTAAATTCAAAGACTATACCAGATCGTCATCCTCTACCCAGAATACAAGATATGCTAGACAGCTTGTCCGGAAGCACTTGGTTTTCTGTCCTAGACCAAGGCAAGGCCTATCATCAAGGTTTTATTGAAGAAGCCAGTAGACCATTGACTGCCTTCATTACTCCTTGGGGTCTCTATGAGTGGATTCGCATTCCCTTTGGACTCAGCAATGCACCCGCCGAGTTTCAAAGAAGCATGGAAGCCTGTATGGAAGGATTGAGAGATGATATCTGCCAGCCGTATTTGGATGATAACCTCGTCCACAGTAAGACCTTCGCTGATCATGTGGAACACATAAGAACTGTTCTAAAATGTTATCAACAACATGGAGTGAAGTTGACACCCAAAAAATGTGAACTCTTCAAAAGAAAGGTCAGATATCTTGGAAAGATTGTATCCGGAGAAGGTTATACAATGGATCCAAAAGAAATTGCTCCAGTGAAAGCATTGAAAGACAAACCTCCATCTACAGTAGGAGAACTAAGAAAGATTCTAGGTTTCCTTTCCTACTACCGAACTTACATTCAGAACTTTTCCAAGATTGCATCTCCTTTATATGCTCTCTTGTCAGGAAACTCCACCTCTAGTGCTGTGACACCAGTGGACAAAAAGAAGAAACAAAGCAGACATAAAACCAAAGGAAGAATATCAGCGTCTGCCCAACAACCTATCAACTGGACTTCTCATCACCAAGAAGTGCTAGAGGAACTAGTTGACTGTTTGATCCAACCACCAGTTATGGGATACCCTGACTTTAACACTTCATTCATCCTACATTGTGATGCTTCTCAAGTAGGACTTGGAGCCGTCCTGTACCAAAGACAAGATGGAAAACTAAGAGTTATTGGTTATGGGTCAAGAACTTTAACACCAGCTGAGAAAAACTACCATTTACATTCTGGGAAGTTAGAATTCCTAGCTATGAAGTGGGCCATCTGTGAAAGATTCAGAGACTACTTCAGTCCAGAATTTGTGGTCTACACAGACAACAATCCTTTGACTTATGTCCTAACCACAGCAAAACTAAATGCAACTGGTCAAAGATGGGTTGCTGAACTAGCAGACTTTAATTTCAGTATTAAATATCGTCCAGGCAAGTCTAACACAGATGCAGACGTCTTGTCAAGAATACCACTTGAACCAGATGACTACATGCAACAATGTTCAGAAGAAGTGGGAATGGAAGACATTGTGAGTACTGTTCAAGCCATTCAAATACAACAAGAGGAATACATGCCCACCTGGTGTCCTCTTGCCGTGGAAATAACTGTAAAGGATCAGGAATTGGACTGTACTGTTTCTATTCGCCAGTTGTCCAAAGAGACAATCAGAAAGGCTCAGAAAGAAGACAGAGTTATTGGAAGAGTACTTCACTATCTAAGTCAAGATAGACTTCCAAGCAAAAGAGAGAGAGAAACTGAGTCACCTGCTATCAATACTTTATTGAAGGAGTGGCCTAAGCTCTATCTGACTTCAGATGGGATTCTACATCGAAAGAGAGGACCCAATTCACAACTTGTGTTACCAAGAGTCTACCACTATACAGTGTTCAGAGAACTCCATGAAGACATGGGTCATTTAGGAATTGAAAGAACAACTAACCTAATTCGAGAAAGATTCTTTTGGCCTTATATGCAGAAAGACATTGAAAGATATGTGACCAAGGAATGTGATTGTTTAAAAGACAAACGCCCTCATAAACCTATCAGAGCACCCATGGGAAACATCACAACAACTTTCCCGTTTGAGATGGTGTCCATTGACTTCTTACATCTAGAACAATGTAAAGGAGGTTATGAATACATCCTTGTTGTCATGGATCATTTCACTAAGTTTGCACAGGCTTATGCAACTACCAATAAGTCTGGGAGAACAGCTGCTGAGAAAATCTTCAATGATTTTGCCCTCAAGTTTGGCTTTCCAACCAAGCTCCACCATGATCAAGGTAGAGAGTTTGAAAACCAGCTCTTTCATCACCTTGGAAGATACTGTAGAATTCAGAAATCACATACCACCCCATATCATCCAGAAGGAAATGGCCAAGTGGAAAGATTCAACAGAACTCTACTATCCATGTTGAGAACTCTTACCTCGGAAGAGAAAAGAGATTGGAAAAATTCACTGTCTAAGATGGTGCATGCCTACAATTGTACCAAAAGTGAAGCCACAGGATATTCACCCTTTTATCTTCTATTTGGCAGATCACCCCGTCTTCCAATAGACATTATGTTTGATACACCAGTTTCAGACACTTACAAGACCTACCCTGACTATGTTCGTGCTTGGAAACAACGCATGACTGAAGCCTATAAAATAGCTTCTAAAGTTGCCACTGAAGGACAACACAAAAACAAAGACCACTATGATAGGAAATGTCATGGAGCTGAATTGTTACCTGGAAACAGAGTGTTAGTCAGAAATCTGCTTGAAAAAGGTGGACCTGGTAAACTTCGTTCTTACTGGGAAGACAAAATCTACGTTGTTGTCAGAAGAAGGAGTAAAGATAGTCCTGTATATGAAGTGAAGCAAGAAGCGGGAAACAACAATAAAACAAGAATCCTACACCGAAACTTGTTATTGCCTTGTGACTACCTACCACCAGATAAATTCAATCGTGAAGTAAGGAATCAACCTAAACCTTCAAGAAGACCTCAACTTGAAGAACCACTTGAAGAACCTAACAACCTATCAACTGGACTTCTCATCACCAAGAAGTGTTAGAGGAACTAGTTGACTGTTTGATCCAACCACCAGTTATGGGATACCCTGACTTTAACACTTCATTCATCCTACATTGTGATGCTTCTCAAGTAGGACTTGGAGCCGTCCTGTACCAAAGACAAGATGGAAAACTAAGAGTTATTGGTTATGGGTCAAGATTTTTAACACCAGCTGAGAAAAACTACCATTTACATTCTGGGAAGTTAGAATTCCTAGCTATGAAGTGGGCCATCTGTGAAAGATTCAGAGACTACTTATACTACAGTCCAGAATTTGTGGTCTACACAGACAACAATCCTTTGACTTATGTCCTAACCACAGCAAAACTAAATGCAATTGGTCAAAGATGGGTCGCGGAACTAGCAGACTTTAATTTCAGTATTAAATATCGTCCAGGCAAGTCTAACACAGATGCAGACGTCTTGTCAAGAATGCCACTTGAACCAGATGACTACATGAAACAATGTTCAGAAGAAGTGGGAATGGAAGACATTGTGAGTACTGTCCAAGCCATTCAAATACAACAAGAGGAATACATGCCCACCTGGTGTCCTATTGCCGTGGAAATAACTGTAAAGGATCAGGAATTGGACTCTACTGTTTCTATTCGCCAGTTGTCCAAAGAGACAATCAGAAAGGCTCAGAAAGAAGACAGAGTTATTGGAAGAGTACTTCACTATCTAAGTCAAGATAGACTTCCAAGCAAAAGAGAGAGAGAAGCTGAGTCACCTGCTATCAATACTTTATTGAAGGAGTGGCCTAAGCTCCATTTGACTTCAGATGGGATTCTACATCGAAAGAGAGGACCCAATTCACAACTTGTGTTACCAAGAGTCTACCACCATACAGTGTTTAGAGAACTCCATGAAGACATGGGTCATTTAGGAGTTGAAAGAACAACTAACCTAATTCGAGAAAGATTCTTTTGGCCTTATATGCAGAAAGACATTGAAAGATATGTGACCAAGGAATGTGGTTGTTTAAAAGACAAACGCCCTCATAAACCTATCAGAGCACCCATGGGAAACATCACAACAACTTACCCGTTTGAGATGGTGTCCATTGACTTCTTACATCTAGAACAATGTAAAGGAGGTTATGAATACATCCTTGTTGTCATGGATCATTTCACTAAGTTTGCACAGGCTTATGCAACTACCAATAAGTCTGGGAGAACAGCTGCTGAGAAAATCTTCAATGATTTTGCCCTCAAGTTTGGCTTTCCAACCAAGCTCCACCATGATCAAGGTAGAGAGTTTGAAAATCAGCTCTTTCATCACCTTGGAAGATACTGTAGAATTCAGAAATCACATACCACCCCATATCATCCAGAAGGAAATGGCCAAGTGGAAAGATTCAACAGAACTCTACTATCCATGTTGAGAACTCTTACCTCAGAAGAGAAAAGAGATTGGAAAAATTCACTGTCTAAGATGGTGCATGCCTACAATTGTACCAAAAGTGAAGCCACAGGATATTCACCTTTTTATCTTCTATTTGGCAGATCACCACGTCTTCCAATAGACATAATGTTTGATACACCAGTTTCAGACACTTACAAGACCTACCCTGACTATGTTCGTGCTTGGAAACAACGCATGACTGAAGCCTATAAAATAGCTTCTAAAGTTGCCACTGAAGGACAACACAAAAACAAAGACCACTATGACAGGAAATGTCATGGCGCTGAATTGTTACCTGGAAACAGAGTGTTAGTCAGAAATCTACTTGAAAAAGGTGGACCTGGTAAACTTCGTTCTTACTGGGAAGACAAAATCTACGTTGTTGTCAGAAGAAGGAGTAAAGATAGTCCTGTATATGAAGTGAAGCAAGAAGCGGGAAACAACAATAAAACAAGAATCCTACACTGAAACTTGTTATTGCCTTGTGACTACCTACCACCAGATAAATTCAATCTTGAATTAAAGAATCAACCTAAACCTTCTAAACCTTCAAGAAGACCTCAACTTGAAGAACCACTTGAAGAACCTGAAGAAAACTACTTAGACAGCTCAGATGAAGAAGATAATACTTACATCTTAAGAATGCCTACAAGGAGCAGTTATCCTCAAAACAGAAATACATTAAACCCTGAAGCCTCAGAGTTTACACCACAAACATCTTGTGCAGAAACTCCTGGAAGTACTGAAATCATACCAGAGCCAACTATAGATGAACCAGAAGCTGAAACAGATCAGGAACCTGAACTTGAACCGATTCCAGAAATTGATGCTGATGATCCAATACCTGAGACTGTAACCAGATCTTCTACAAGAGAAAGAAGAAGACCTCTCACCTTAACCTATGACACATTGGGTGAGCCAAGTGCCGTACCAAGAACTGTTCAATTGAAACAAGTTTCATTACCTGTTACCCAGGAATTACAACCTGAGTGGTACCTACCAACCACTTGTTTTTCCGAACCTTTTTGAACACTGATTTTTTAATCCTTTTTCTCATTTTTTTTTTGATGGACTAAGGACATACAAATGTTTTATCACTTAGTTAGTGTTAGCTTAGGCTTCAAGGAACAACAGACCAACCCAACAAGATCTCAAGAAACTGTTATATATATTCATGCAATGTTTAATTCATCTTTAACATTCTTTTTCTCCTATAAGCAGGAAATTCCTCGAGAATGTTAGTCAGAATTTATAGAATAGGATGTTATTATTTTTGCAGTAATCTGTTTAAACCTACATCTGTTAATATGTCAGGTCATCACCTTCCTTGTCACCTCACAAAAAGGACAGGTCAAGCAATACTCACCTACCACGGTGGAAACCTGATTCACATGCCTTAAACCAGTTTACCAACTGGACCACTGGAAGTGTAGACGTCCACTACCCAGAGGAAACCTTACCAGGGGTAACAACCCTATACCAGGAACAAAACTGGGAAGACTAGTTCCAACCAACCCTGTCTTCACCAGTGTAACTCACTGATGTCGAGGACGACATTAAATTCAGAGGGGAAGAGTGTAGCCCAGTGAAAACAGGGGTATCATCATCTCTAGATCCCTGCTTTATTACATACACTGCAGACACTAGTACAGATAATACACACAGAACATCCACTGCAGACACTAGTACAGATAATACACACAGAAAATACACTGCAGACACTAGTACAGATAATACACACAGAACATCCACTGCAGACACTAGTACAGATAATACACACACTACATACACTACAGACACTAGTACAGATAATACAGACATTACATACACTGCAGACACTAGTACAGATAATACACACACTACATACACTGCAGACACTAGTACAGATTATACAGACATTACATACACTGAAGACACTAGTACAGATAATACAGATATTACATACACTACAGACACTAATACAGATATTACAGATATTACATACACTACAGACACTAGTACAGATAATACACACAGAACATACACTGCAGACACTAGTACAGATAATACAGATATTACATACACTAATGTGATATGAGACGTATTTGTCTTTTTATGGGCCCTATTACAACACTAATTGTATGTTTATTAGGCTCTGATTTAGTCGTCGTTCTGTTGTACGATTAGATAAATTAGCAAATACCACATAAAAAGTAATTGAAAAACAGTTGGAGGCTTGCGATTCTGGATGAAGTATATCGTGAATTGCGTGTATTCGTCATGAAGAAAATAATATTTTAGATATTGAAAAAACATTAGAGACTGGATGACAGCGTTCTTCCATAAATATGATCTAAACGGGGCGGGGCTTCAGCTAATTACCTAGAGAGGGAATTTATTTGCGGCGCTTGATCTTACAGTTTCCTTCTCCACATTATAAATAGCATCATCTTTTTCTTATTTTGCCATTGTAAAATCTCTCAAGGTTGCATGGTAGAATTTGTCCACTAATTGATGCCAGAGTTTTAGATAGTAATTAAATAGAAAAAAAAAAAAGAAAAATAATTCATCAAAAATAATATATAATGCAATAATAATAATTACAGCCTTCTCATGATGGTAATCTCTGAATTCAAGGCTCATTAATATCTCCTATCTACCCCCCCTGTTCCTATGCAAATTTGTAAAATTGTAGTATGACTATAAGCTTAGAGGATTTTTTTTCAAAAATAAACCATTTCATATGTGGGTTTAAATTTTCCATATCCTTTCAATGCTATTTCCCAGACGAGTAGTGTAGTAATCATTTCACATGCAGCCAACACTATGCTCTATTGACATTGAGTACAATGGGGCACTATGGTGGCTGTATAGTGCACCATTCGAATGCGTAAAAGTACTAAAAAAAAAAAAAAAAAAAGCAGTCATGCCATAGCATAGTGTTCCGGGTCAATTGTGTATCGTGCTTGGCTGTTACAAGATTTCTCAGTGAGCAAAAATCAATACTGTAATATCATATAAAACTCTTCAAGAATAATAAATCAAGGACACTTAACTCCTAGACCAGACCATGGGCCACATGTATCACTCGTTTTTTCTGTATTTTTGCGCTTTATCATACTTGAGCACCATTTTGCCAAACGCCAAACTAGCCACGCAGCAAAAAATAACCAGGTTGTAACCCAGTGAAAACAGGGGTTATCATCATCTCTACATCCCTGCCTCACAAACACAGCTAAAACTGTGCACATAACATGTGTATCACACTACTACAAAGCAATATAGAGTTAACAAAACAAGATGCTGTAGGGACATCACACAATATTGTTACATTTTGCAGAGACCAGTGCAGAGCAGGCCTAGTGTCTGAGTGTTTGTAGTGCAGAGCAGTGTGTGTCTGTGGGTAGTGCAGCAACCTGTGCAGCAGAAAACACCTCAGCAAAGATCGGAAGAGATGCACATTCATTGCACATAAGAAAGAGAATGGAAGCACAAGATATTTCTGTACAGGACAGAGATAAAGAATATAAGTAACTGCAGAAGCTACAGAGGATCCAGAGACATGTGCAGAGGGAGGAACTGGAGCACAGAGACCCCTCAGCCTCATACATCAGGTACTGAAGTCACTGCCCCTAGAACTGTCTTGGATTATTATTACTGTGAGTGCTGACTGAAGTGTCATAGTGCTGAGAATAAACTGTTCAAAGAGGCTGGGAACATGTGCTTATCTATCTGGGCCTTATATCCCCAAACTACACACCCTCAGATCCTAAAAGAACTCGCCCCTGCTAGCCCATCGTGGTCTGGCGTTGTGTGGCTGTTAATTGGTGGCCCGTACGCGGATTTTGAGTGGATTTGGGATGCCCCAGAGTCTCTTAAAGATACAGTACATCGCTAGTGAATCCTCAGAAACTGTATAATAAAGAGAAAGTGCCTTGGTGTCCTAACATAGCCATGGACATACAGCAACAGTTAGATGCCATTAGTGGGTCTCTCCTGCCATTTTAACCCATGCAGAACTGTGTCAGTGGCCAAACAATGCCAAGGTGCCGAGGACAGAATTAATCAAGCCCGCACCCGCAGACATCAATCACAAGCCATTAATAGCACCCTTGATGAAAGCTGAGGAGAGTGAAGATCAGAGACATGTGATTGTGTTTTTGCAGAGACTAGCTCTATTTATTGCAAGCCTGGAAACTAGTAACTCAAATGAGGGTTTGGTGTCTGAAGAGAACCTGTCATCCCACAAAAGGTTGCGCAAGGATTAAAAGAACAGGTTCAAGCCCTACAACAGACTGGTTAGATTCAGCTACTACATGGAAGGGGTTATTTAGCACTGGTTACATCTCCAAGCAAGTCTAAGCCAGTAAAGAGAATCAGTCTACTCCTGAGATCACATCGGAGAAGAGTTTAAAATAAATGGCAAGATTGAGGGATCGAGAGAGAGGAAAGAGAAAGACTGTCCTATACTAATCTCATTCATCAGATAGATTGGGAGTCCAGAAAAGGATACACGTGATGAAGAAATTACTGAGGGCAGTAGTGAAAGCCATCAGTCCAGGACTGACCTCAGAAAGAAAATGCTGGAATGAAAAATAATCTGACTTTACCCCAACTCAGAATTATCTTAAAGGGACATTACAAAAGAAGAAAGCACATCTGACCTTTACCATAAACTGATCAATATCTCTCAAGACATCAGAGAATCCCCTCAAAACTCTTTGTTCAGAGAGCTATTGTGCTTAAAGAGAGGCTTTGTTGCCTCAGAGAAGATGAAGCGGAGAAGAGAAGAAAGATTTGATCCAGGTTTAATCCAGAAGAAGTTTCTCAGATCTGTTTGGAATGGTTTATTAAGGTGAAAACATCAAGTTCCAGTTGAAGCGGTATCTGGAAGTGCCCACATAACCGATGAGGAATTAATTGAGAAATGAATGTGAGTGTCAGCCTTGAATCAGAAAGGGAAACAAAATAAGAAGCACTCTGCAAGCAAAATCACCAAGGTGACTTCCTCCTAAAACAGAAAGGTGGGGTGCCACAAGGAGAGTCAGAGAAAGAAACTTGATCTTGTGCCTAACCAAGCACCAATCACCCCCAAACCACTACTTAAGCGACGAAGTAACCAACTGATTGGAAAGCAGTAGTGAGTGATCTTCGAGCAGAATGGCTGAAGTGAAGAAAGGCCTTAAGAGCAGAACCAGAACAGAGATTGGCGGGAACACGTCGAGTCTTTCAACACAGACCACCCCCGGTGGACCAGACCACCTCCAGCTGTGAAGATTGCATAACTCCAATCAATCACATTTTTCTAAAGACTTGAGTACCTCGTTTCAAGCAGTTAAAAGGCAGAGGGTTGTTGTGGTGAGGGCAACCAGTAACCTCAACCCCAAAGGGGTCCCAAACTAATACACAAAACCTTGCTATGTCTTTTGAAGAACTCAGAATAATGGAAGAGGTTGCGCCAATATTCTCCCAAGGTGTGGCCGTCTTCAACAACTCCAAGCAAGAAGAAACAACTCAGTCACCAGTATTGAGTAGTGACACTGTCTTCAGGCTAGCGCCATCGAAGAAAGCATGTCAGAAGACCAGCCTAAACTAATTAACCTGGTTGGAGAAAAATGCATGATCCAGTGCACCACTAGATGGATTCCTTTAATAGCTCTAGTGGGGACACAGGAGCTCAAGTCAGTATCCTGAATGAAGAGTGGAGGCGACAATACTACCTCACACCAGATCAGTGGTCAGTACAAGAACTGGTAGGTTCTGGCCCATTCAGTGGAAGAGCTGCAAATCAGACTGTAATACCTTTCTTATAGTGGTTTTGCCAAAGTGACTGTGCTAGTTATGAAATTCCAACAAGATGAAGTGAAATTGGATCCTAGAAATCATTGGGACATCTTGAAGATATCAAGACTGTTTACCCAGCCAATGTGAGACCATCCATTCACCACTGAAAGTGCATCATCATCTCCTAGATGTGAACACCTGTCAACAAGAGAAACAGACACCTTCCTCGAGAGAACATTGGGATCCACCAGTGTTTCCCTAGAACATTTGGGAAGCAGAAGAACAACAGATGGTTGAGACGGATGTTGAGAGAAGAATGTCATGCCTTTGCTAAAGATGACTTTGATGTTGGCTTATTCCTTCACTGAAAATGAAGATCAACTTTAAAGAATAATACTCCAGTGACTAAGGGGTAAAGGAGTACCAAAACCCTTACACAAAGAAGTTAAAGAATACCTACAAGACCTTATCAACAGAGGATGGGTCCAGAAGTCAAAATCATCTTATTCCTACTGCATTGTGTGTGTTAGGAAGAAGGATGGAACTCTGTAGGCTTGCTGTGACTACAGAGAATTAAATTCAAAGGACCTATACCAGATCGTCATCCTCTACCCAGAATACAAGATATGCTAGACAGCGTGTCCGGAACGCACTTGGTGTTTCTGTCCTAGACCAAGGCAAGGCCTATCATCAAGGTTTTATTGAAGAAGCCAGTAGACACTCATGACTGCCTCATTACTCCTTGGGGTCTCTATGAGTGGATTCGCATTTCCTTTGGACTCTCCAGCAACCCACCCGCAGTTTCAAAGAACGCATGGAAGCCTGTATGGAGGAGGATTGAGAGATGATATCTGCCAGCTCGATTGGATGATAAACCTCGTCCACAGTAAGACCTTCGCTGATCATGTGGAACAACATAAGAACTGTTCTAAAATGTTATCACAACATGGAGTGAGTTGACACCCAAAATGTGAACTCTTCAAAAGAAAGGTCAGATATCTTGGAAAGATGTATCCGGAGAAGGTTATACAATGGATCCAAAAGAAATTGCTCACTGAAAGCATTGAAAGACAAACCTCATCTACAGTAGGAGAGAACATAAGAAAGATTCTAGGTTTCCTTTCCTACTACCGAACTTACAGTTCAGAACTTTTCCAAGATTTGCATCTTCCTTTATATGCTCTCTTGTCAGGAAACTCCACCTCTAGTGTGTGACACCAGTGGACAAAAAGAAGAAAGAAAAACAAAGAGACAATAAAACAAAGGAAAGAATATCCGCGTCTGCCCAACAAACCTATCAACTGGACTTTCTCATCAAGAAGTGCTAGAGGAACTAGTTGACTGTTTGATCCAACACAGTTATGGGATACCCTGACTTTACCACTTCATCATCTACATTGTGATGTCTCAAGTAGGACTTGGAGCCTCCTGTACCAAAGACAAGATGGAAAACTAAGAGTTATTGGTTATGGGTCAAGAACTTTAACCACCAGTGAGAAAAACTACCATTTACATTCTGGGGGAAGTTAGAATTCCTAGCTATGAAGTGGGGCCATCTGTGAAAGATTCAGAGACTACTTCAGTCCAGAATTTGTGGTTACACAGACCAAAATCCTTTGACTTATGCTAAACCACAAGCAAAACTAAATTGCAACTGTCAAAGATGGGTTGCTGAACTAGCAGACTTAATTTTTCAGTATTAAATATCGTCCAGGCAAGTCTAACAACGAGATGCAGAAGTCCTTGTCAAGAATACCACTTGAACCAATGATGAACATGCAACAATGTTCCGAAGAAGTGGGAATGGAAGACATTGTGAGTACTGTTCAAGCCATTCAAATACAACAAGAGGAATAATCATGCCCACCTGGTGTTCCTTTGCCGTGGAAAATATGATGTAAAGGATCAGGAATGGACTGTACTGTTTTATTCGCCAGTTGTCCAAAGAGACAATCAGAAAGGCTCAGAAAGAAGACAGAGTTATTGGAAGAGTACTTCACTATCTAAGTCAAGATAGACTCCAAGCAAAAGAGAGAGGAGAAATGAGTCACCTGCTATCAATACTTTATTGAAGGAGTGGGCCTAAGCTCTATCTGACTTCAGAGGGATTCACATCGAAAGAGAGGACCCAATTCACAACTGTGTTACCAAGAGTTCTTACCACTATACAGTGTGTCAGAGAAACTCCATGAAGACATGGGTCATTTGGAATTGAAAGAACAACTAACCTAATTCGAGAAAGATTCTTTTGGCCTTATATGCGAAAGACATTGAAAGATAGTGACCAAGGAATGTGATTGTTAAAAGACAAACGCCCTCATAAACCTATCAGAGCACACCATGGGAAACATCACAACAACTTGTTTCACGTTTGACGATGTGTGGTTCCATTGATTACTTCTACATAGAGAACAATGTAAAGGAGGTTATGATACATCCTTGTTGTCATGGATCATTTCACTAAGTTTGCCACAGGCTTATGCAACTACCAATAAGTCTGGGAGAACAGCTGCTGAGAAAATCTCAATGATTTTGCCCTCAAGTTTGGCTTTACCAACCAAGCTCCACCATGATCAAGGTAGAGTAGTTTGAAAACCGTCTTTCATCACTTGGAAGATACTGTAGAAATTCAGAAATCACATACCACCCCATATCATCCAGAAGGAAATGGCCAAGTGGAAAGATTCAACAGAACTCTACTATCCATGTTGAGAACTCTTACCTCGGAAGAGAGAAAAGAGATTGCGGAAAATTCACTGTCTAAGATGGGCTGCAAAATTGTACCACAAGTGAAGCCACAGGATATTCACCCTTTTCTGCCTATTTGGCAGATCACCCCGTCTTCCAATAGACATTATGTTTGATACACAACGTTCAGAACACTTACAAGACCTACCCCGACTATGTTCGTGCTTGGAAACAACGCATGCGTGAAGCATATAAAATAGCTTCTAAAGTTGCCACTGAAGGACAACACAAAAACAAAAGCCACTATGATAGTGAATGTCATGGAGCTGAATGTTACTGGAAACAGAAGTGTAGTCAGAAATCTGCTTGAAAAAGGTGGACCTGGTAAACTTCGTTCTTACTGGGGACGAAAAATCTACGTGTTTTGTCAGAAGAAGGTAAAGATAGTCCGTATATGAAGTGAAAGCAAGAAGCGGGAAACAACAATAAAACAAGAATCCTACACCGAAACTTGTTATTGCCTTGTGATACCTACCACCAGATAAATTCAATCGTGAAGTAAAGAATCAACCTAAACCTTCAAGAAGACCTCAACTTGAGAACCATTGAAGACCCTGAGAAGAAAATTATCTAGACAGCTCAGATGAGAAGAAGATAATACTTACATCTTGAGAATGCCTTTAGGGCAGTAATCCTCAAAACAGAACATTAAACCTGAAGCCTCAGAGTTTCACACACAACATTCTTGTGTGAAAAAACTCTGGAAAGTACTGAAATCGTACCAGAGCCAAATACAGTGATACCAGAGCTGAACCAGATCAGGAACTGAACTTGAACCGATTTCAGAAGTTGATGCTTGTGATTCCAATACTGAGACTGTAATCAGAATTCTACAAGAGAAAGAAGAAGACCTCTTACTTAACCTAGTGACACATGGGTGAACCAAGTGCCGTGCCAAGACTGTCAATTGAAACAAGTTTCTATTACCTGTACCCAGAATTACAAACCTGGGTGGTACCTACCAGCCACTTGTTTTTCCGAACCTTTTGAACACGATGTTTTGAATCCTTTTTCTCATATTTTTTTTGATGGACTAAGGACATACAAATGTTTTATCACTTCAGTTAGTGTTAGCTTAGGTTTCAAGCTCAAGGAAAACAGACCAACCCCATCAAGATCTCAAGAAATTGTTTATATATATTCATGCAATGTTTAATTCATCTTAACAACTTTTTCTCCTTAAGCAGGAAATTCTTCGAGAATGTAGTTAGAATTTATAGAATAGGGTTATTGTTTTTGCTGTAACCTGTTTAAACCTACATCTGTTAATATGTCAGGTCATCACTTCCCTTGTCACCTCACAAGAAGGACAGGTAAGCAATATACACCTATCACGGTGGAAAACCTTGTTCACATGCCTTAAACCAGTTTACCAACTGGACCCCTGGAAGTGTAGCGTCCACTACCCAGAGGAAGCCTTACCAGGGGTAACAACCCTTACCAGGAACAAAACTGGAAGATAGTTCCAACCAACCCTGTCTTCACCAGTGTAACTCACTGATGTCGAGGACAACATTAAATTCAGAGGGGAAGAGTGTAACCCAGTGAAAACAGTGGGGTATCATCATCTCTACATCCCTGCCTCACAAACACAGCAAACTGTGCAATCACATTGTGTATCACACTAATACACAAAGCAACTATAGATTGTAACAATTAACAAAGCTGCTGTAGTGACATCACACACAAATATGTACATTTGCAGAGACCAGCAGACCAGGCCTAGTGTCTGAGTTGTTTGTAGTGCAGAGCAGGTCCTGTGTCTGGGTGGAGGCAAGAACTATAGCAGCAGAAGACACCTCAGCAAAGCTGGGAAGAGATTGCCACATTCATTGCACATAGAAAGAGCTGGAAGCAAACAAGAGATTTCTGTACAGGACACAGATGAATGATATATAGATCACTTGCAGAAGCTACACGAGGATCAGAGACATGTGCAGATGAGGAGGACACGGAGCACAGAGACCCCCTAGCCCTCTAAATGGTATGAAGTCACTGCCCTAGAACTTGTCTTGGATTATTATTACTGTGATTGCTGTCTGAAGTGTTCATACTCCTGAGAATAAACTGTTCAAAGAGACTGTGGACCATGTGCTATCTATCTGGGCCTAATATCCCCTAACTACACACCCTCAGCATCCTAAAAAAACTCGCCCCTGCTAGCCCATCGTGGTCTGGCGTGTGTGGCTGTTACACAGGTTTCCCTCATTTGATCCTACCTGTAGATGTTTTGTTGTGCTTAATGATATTCATCACTTGGGACTTTACATAAGGGTCTGCAAAAAAGCGCAACAAACACTCCGCCAAGTTGACGTTAACCGAGTAAGCACTGAGCGCACTAGTTGCGAGTAGCTCAATCGCCAACCAGGCTCACAGCACGAGCAGACCGTACAGATACAGAATACATACCTCAGACATTAGTACAGATAATACAGAAACATACCGAACAGTAGTCACATATGAATACAGACATTAGATACTGCAGACACTAGTACAGATAATACAGACATACTACACTGCAGACACTAGTACAGTGAATACAACACTACAGACACTGCAGACACTAGTACAGATAATACAGACTACATACAATGCAGACACTAGTACAGATAATACAAATACAGATATTACATACACTACAGACACTAGTACAGATAATAAACACAAACATACACTGCAGACACTAGTACAGATAATCGATATTACATACACTAGCAGACACTAGTACAGATAATCACACAGAACATACACTGCAGACACTAGTACAGATATACACACAAGAAAGATACACTGACAGACATAGATACAGATTAATACCACAAACATCCACTGCAGACACTAGACAGATAATACACACAACATACACTACAGACATAGTACAGATAATACAGACACTACATACACTACAGACACATAGTACAGATATCAGACATACATACTGAACCACTAGTCAGAAATACACACTACATACACTGAGACACTAGTACAGATAATACACACATACATACACTACAGACACTAGTACAGATTTATACAGACATTACTACTAGCACTAGTATAGACTAATACACTACACTACAGACACTGTACATACACGATAATACAAATTACATACTACACGGACACTAGTACAGATAGATACCACACAGAACTACACTAGCCAGACACTAGTACAGATAATACAGATATTACATACATGCAGACACTAGTACAGTAATACACACAGAACATACCACTGCAGACACTAGTACAGATAATACACACAGAACTACACCTGCAGACACCAGTACAGTTGATACACAAGAACATCAATATTGACTATGGACATAGTACAGATAATATACACACACTACATACACTACAGACACTAGTACAGAATGTAATACAGACATATACATACACTGACAGACACTAGTACAGATAATACAACAAAATACACTCAGACACATACAGATAAAACACTACATAATACAGACACTAGTACAGATAATACACACACACTACATACAGAGACACTAGTACAGATAATACAGAATACATACACTGCAGACACTAGTACAGGATTGAGATACACACACGAACATACACTCAGACACTAGTACAGATAATACACACAGAACTACACTGCAGACACTAGTACAGATAATACACACATACATACACTAGAGCACTAGTACAGATAATACCACAATACATACACTCAGACACTATGTACAGAAATACAGAACATAAACACTGCAGACACTAGTACAGAAATACACACAATACATACACTGCAGAGACACTAGTACAGATTATACAGACAATTACAACACTGAAGACACTAGTCAGATAATACCAGATAACATACACTACAGACCCCACTATACAGATAATACAGAATTACATCACAGCAGACACTAGTACAGATAATACACAAATTTAACGACCGCAGCACAGTCGTAAGATATACACACACTACATTCATCAGGACACTATTACAGAAGAATACAAACAGAAAAAAACATACACTGCAGACACTAGTACAGATAATACAGATATTACATACACTACAGACACTAGTACAGATAATACACACAGAACATACACTGCAGACACTAGTACAGATAATACACACAGAACATACACTGCAGACACTAGTACAGATAATACACACAGAACATACACAATGTGATATGAGACGTATTTGTCTTTTTATGGGCCCTATTACAACACTAATTGTATGTTTATTAGGCTCTGATTTAGTCGTCGTTCTGTTGTACGATTAGATAAATTAGCAAATACCACATAAAAAGTAATTGAAAAACAGTTGGAGGCTTGCGATTCTGGATGAAGTATATCGTGAATTGCGTGTATTCGTCATGAAGAAAATAATATTTTAGATATTGAAAAAACATTAGAGACTGGATGACAGCGTTCTTCCATAAATATGATCTAAACGGGGCGGGGCTTCAGCTAATTACCTAGAGAGGGAATTTATTTGCGGCGCTTGAATCTTACAGTTTCCTTCTCCACATTATAAATAGCATCATCTTTTTCTTATTTTGCCATTGTAAAATCTCTCAAGGTTGCATGGTAGAATTTGTCCACTAATTAATGCCAGAGTTTTAGATAGTAATTAAATAGAAAAAAAAAAAAGAAAAATAATTCATCAAAAATAATATATAATGCAATAATAATAATTACAGCCTTCTCATGATGGTAATCTCTGAATTCAAGGCTCATTAATATCTCCTATCTACCCCCCCTGTTCCTATGCAAATTTGTAAAATTGTAGTATGACTATAAGCTTAGAGGATTTTTTTTCAAAAATAAACCATTTCATATGTGGGTTTAAATTTTCCATATCCTTTCAATGCTATTTCCCAGACGAGTAGTGTAGTAATCATTTCACATGCAGCCAACACTATGCTCTATTGACATTGAGTACAATGGGGCACTATGGTGGCTGTATAGTGCACCATTCGAATGCGTAAAAGTACTAAAAAAAAAAAAAAAAAAAGCAGTCATGCCATAGCATAGTGTTCCGGGTCAATTGTGTATCGTGCTTGGCTGTTACAAGATTTCTCAGTGAGCAAAAATCAATACTGTAATATCATATAAAACTCTTCAAGAATAATAAATCAAGGACACTTAACTCCTAGACCAGACCATGGGCCACATGTATCACTCGTTTTTTCTGTATTTTTGCGCTTTATCATACTTGAGCACCATTTTGCCAAACGCCAAACTAGCCACGCAGCAAAAATAACCAGGTTGTAACCCAGTGAAAACAGGGGTATCATCATCTCTACATCCCTGCCTCACAAACACAGCTAAAACTGTGCACATAACATGTGTATCACACTACTACAAAGCAATATAGAGTTAACAAAACAAGATGCTGTAGGGACATCACACAATATTGTTACATTTTGCAGAGACCAGTGCAGAGCAGGCCTAGTGTCTGAGTGTTTGTAGTGCAGAGCAGTGTGTGTCTGTGGGTAGTGCAGCAACCTGTTGCAGCAGAAAACACCTCAGCAAAGATGGGAAGAGATGCACATTCATTGCACATAAGAAAGAGAATGGAAGCACAAGATATTTCTGTACAGGACAGAGATAAAGAATATAAGTAACTGCAGAAGCTACAGAGGATCCAGAGACATGTGCAGAGGGAGGAACTGGAGCACAGAGACCCCTCAGCCTCATACATCAGGTACTGAAGTCACTGCCCCTAGAATGTCTTGGATTATTATTACTGTGAGTGCTGACTGAAGTGTCATAGTGCTGAGAATAAACTGTTCAAAGAGGCTGGGAACATGTGCTTATCTATCTGGGCCTTATATCCCCAAACTACACACCCTCAGATCCTAAAAGAACTCGCCCCTGCTAGCCCATCGTGGTCTGGCGTTGTGTGGCTGTTAATTGGTGGCCCGTACGCGGATTTTGAGTGGATTTGGGATGCCCCAGAGTCTCTTAAAGATACAGTACATCGCTAGTGAATCCTCAGAAACTGTATAATAAAGAGAAAGTGCCTTGGTGTCCTAACATAGCCATGGACATACAGCAACAGTTAGATGCCATTAGTGGGTCTCTCCTGCCATTTTAACCCATGCAGAACTCGTGTCAGTGGCCAAACAATGCCAAGGTGCCGAGGACAGAATTAATCAAGCCCGCACCCGCAGACATCAATCACAAGCCATTAATAGCACCCTTGATGAAAGCTGAGGAGAGTGAAGCATCAGAGACATGTGATTGTGTTTTTGCAGAGACTAGCTCTATTTATTGCAAGCCTGGAAACTAGTAACTCAAATGAGGGTTTGGTGTCTGAAGAGAACCTGTCATCCCACAAAATGGTTGCGCAAGGATTAAAAGAACAGGTTCAAGCCCTACAACAGACTGGTTAGATTCAGCTACTACATGGAAGGGGTTATTTAGCACTGGTTACATCTCCAAGCAAGTCTAAGCCAGTAAAGAGAATCAGTCATACTCCTGAGATCACATCGGAGAAGAGTTTAAAATAAATGGCAAGATTGAGGGATCGAGAGAGAGGAAAGAGAAAGACTGTCCTATACTAATCTCATTCATCAGATAGATTGGGAGTCCAGAAAAGGATACACGTGATGAAGAAATTATGAGGGCAGTAGTGAAAGCCATCAGTCCAGGACTGAACCTCAGAAAGAAAATGCTGGAATGAAAAATAATCTGACTTTACCCCAACTCAGAATTATCTTAAAGGGACATTACAAAAGAAGAAAGCACATCTGACCTTTACCATAAACTGATCAATATCTCTCAAGACATCAGAGAATCCCCTCAAAACTCTTTGTTCAGAGAGCTATTGTGCTTAAAGAGAGGCTTTGTTGCCTCAGAGAAGATGAAGCGGAGAAGAGAAGAAAGATTTGATCCAGGTTTAATCCAGAAGAAGTTTCTCAGATCTGTTTGGAATGGTTTATTAAGGTGAAAACATCAAGTTCCAGTTGAAGCGGTATCTGGAAGTGCCCACATAACCGATGAGGAATTAATTGAGAAATGAATGTGAGTGTCAGCCTTGAATCAGAAAGGGAAACAAAATAAGAAGCACTCTGCAAGCAAAATCACCAAGGTGACTCCTCCTAAAACAGAAAGGTGGGGTGCCACAAGGAGAGTCAGAGAAAGAAACTTGATCTTGTGCCTAACCAAGCACCAATCACCCCCAAACCACTACTTAAGCGACGAAGTAACCAACTGATTGGAAAGCAGTAGTGAGTGATCTTCGAGCAGAATGGCTGAAGTGAAGAAAGGCCTTAAGAGCAGAACCAGAACAGAGATTGGCGGGAACACGTCGAGTCTTTCAACACAGACCACCCCCGGTGGACCAGACCACCTCCAGCTGTGAAGATTGCATAACTCCAATCAATCACATTTTTCTAAAGACTTGAGTACCTCGTTTCAAGCAGTTAAAAGGCAGAGGGTTGTTGTGGTGAGGGCAACCAGTAACCTCAACCCCAAAGGGGTCCCAAACTAATACACAAAACCTTGCTATGTCTTTTGAAGTACTCAGAATAATGGAAGAGGTTGCGCCAATATTCTCCCAAGGTGTGGCCGTCTTCAACAACTCCAAGCAAGAAGAAACAACTCAGTCACCAGTATTGAGTAGTGACACTCTCTTCAGGCTAGCGCCATCGAAGAAAGCATGTCAGAAGACCAGCCTAAACTAATTAACCTGGTTGGAGAAAAATGCATGATCCAGTGCACCACTAGATGGATTCCTTTAATAGCTCTGGTGGGGACACAGGAGCTCAAGTCAGTATCCTGAATGAAGAGTGGAGGGCGACAATACTACCTCACACCAGATCAGTGGTCAGTACAAGAACTGGTAGGTTCTGGCCCATTCAGTGGAAGAGCTGCAAATCAGACTGTAATACCTTTCTTATAGTGGTTTTGCCAAAGTGACTGTGCTAGTTATGAAATTCCAACAAGATGAAGTGAAATTGGATCCTAGAAATCATTGGGACATCTTGAAGATATCAAGACTGTTTACCCAGCCAATGTGAGACCATCCATTCACCACTGAAAGTGCATCATCATCTCCTAGATGTGAACACCTGTCAACAAGAGAAACAGACACCTTCCTCGAGAGAACATTGGGATCCACCAGTGTTTCCCTAGAACATTTGGGAAGCAGAAGAACAACAGATGGTTGAGACGGATGTTGAGAGAAGAATGTCATGCCTTTGCTAAAGATGACTTTGATGTTGGCTTATTCCTTCACTGAAAATGAAGATCAACTTTAAAGAATAATACTCCAGTGACTAAGGGGTAAAGGAGTACCAAAACCCTTACACAAAGAAGTTAAAGAATACCTACAAGACCTTATCAACAGAGGATGGGTCCAGAAGTCAAAATCATCTTATTCCTACTGCATTGTGTGTGTTAGGAAGAAGGATGGAACTCTGTAGGCTTGCTGTGACTACAGAGAATTAAATTCAAAGGATCTATACCAGATCGTCATCCTCTACCCAGAATACAAGATATGCTAGACAGCGTGTCCGGAACGCACTTGGTGTTTCTGTCCTAGACCAAGGCAAGGCCTATCATCAAGGTTTTATTGAAGAAGCCAGTAGACACTCATGACTGCCTCATTACTCCTTGGGGTCTCTATGAGTGGATTCGCATTTCCTTTGGACTCTCCAGCAACCCACCCGCAGTTTCAAAGAACGCATGGAAGCCTGTATGGAGGAGGATTGAGAGATGATATCTGCCAGCTCGATTGGATGATAAACCTCGTCCACAGTAAGACCTTCGCTGATCATGTGGAACAACATAAGAACTGTTCTAAAATGTTATCACAACATGGAGTGAGTTGACACCCAAAATGTGAACTCTTCAAAAGAAAGGTCAGATATCTTGGAAAGATGTATCCGGAGAAGGTTATACAATGGATCCAAAAGAAATTGCTCACTGAAAGCATTGAAAGACAAACCTCATCTACAGTAGGGAGAACATAAGAAAGATTCTAGGTTTCCTTTCCTACTACCGAACTTACAGTTCAGAACTTTTCCAAGATTTGCATCTTCCTTTATATGCTCTCTTGTCAGGAAACTCCACCTCTAGTGTGTGACACCAGTGGACAAAAAGAAGAAAGAAAAACAAAGAGACAATAAAACAAAGGAAAGAATATCCGCGTCTGCCCAACAAACCTATCAACTGGACTTTCTCATCAAGAAGTGCTAGAGGAACTAGTTGACTGTTTGATCCAACACAGTTATGGGATACCCTGACTTTACCACTTCATCATCTACATTGTGATGTCTCAAGTAGGACTTGGAGCCTCCTGTACCAAAGACAAGATGGAAAACTAAGAGTTATTGGTTATGGGTCAAGAACTTTAACCACCAGTGAGAAAAACTACCATTTACATTCTGGGGGAAGTTAGAATTCCTAGCTATGAAGTGGGGCCATCTGTGAAAGATTCAGAGACTACTTCAGTCCAGAATTTGTGGTTACACAGACCAAAATCCTTTGACTTATGCTAAACCACAAGCAAAACTAAAGTGCAACTGTCAAAGATGGGTTGCTGAACTAGCAGACTTAATTTTTCAGTATTAAATATCGTCCAGGCAAGTCTAACAACGAGATGCAGAAGTCCTTGTCAAGAATACCACTTGAACCAATGATGAACATGCAACAATGTTCCGAAGAAGTGGGAATGGAAGACATTGTGAGTACTGTTCAAGCCATTCAAATACAACAAGAGGAATAATCATGCCCACCTGGTGTTCCTTTGCCGTGGAAAATATGATGTAAAGGATCAGGAATGGACTGTACTGTTTTATTCGCCAGTTGTCCAAAGAGACAATCAGAAAGGCTCAGAAAGAAGACAGAGTTATTGGAAGAGTACTTCACTATCTAAGTCAAGATAGACTCCAAGCAAAAGAGAGAGGAGAAATGAGTCACCTGCTATCAATACTTTATTGAAGGAGTGGGCCTAAGCTCTATCTGACTTCAGAGGGATTCACATCGAAAGAGAGGACCCAATTCACAACTGTGTTACCAAGAGTTCTTACCACTATACAGTGTGTCAGAGCAACTCCATGAAGACATGGGTCATTTGGAATTGAAAGAACAACTAACCTAATTCGAGAAAGATTCTTTTGGCCTTATATGCGAAAGACATTGAAAGTATAGTGACCAAGGAATGTGATTGTTAAAAGACAAACGCCCTCATAAACCTATCAGAGCACACCATGGGAAACATCACAACAACTTGTTTCACGTTTGACGATGTGTGGTTCCATTGATTACTTCTACATAGAGAACAATGTAAAGGAGGTTATGATACATCCTTGTTGTCATGGATCATTTCACTAAGTTTGCCACAGGCTTATGCAACTACCAATAAGTCTGGGAGAACAGCTGCTGAGAAAATCTCAATGATTTTGCCCTCAAGTTTGGCTTTACCAACCAAGCTCCACCATGATCAAGGTAGAGTAGTTTGAAAACCGTCTTTCATCACTTGGAAGATACTGTAGAAATTCAGAAATCACATACCACCCCATATCATCCAGAAGGAAATGGCCAAGTGGAAAGATTCAACAGAACTCTACTATCCATGTTGAGAACTCTTACCTCGGAAGAGAGAAAAGAGATTGCGGAAAATTCACTGTCTAAGATGGGCTGCACAATTGTACCCAAGTGAAGCCACAGGATATTCACCCTTTATCTGCTATTTGGCAGATCACCCCGTCTTCCAATAGACATTATGTTTGATACACCAGCGTTCAGACACTTACAAGACCTACCCTCGACTATGTTCGTGCTTGGAAACAACGCATGCGTGAAGCTATAAAATAGCTTCTAAAGTTGCCACTGAAGGACAACACACAAAAACAAAAGCCACTTGATAGGAATGTCATGGAGCTGAATGTTACTGGAAACAGAAGTGTAGTCAGAAATCTGCTTGAAAAAGGTGGACCTGGTAAACTTCGTTCTTACTGGGGACAAAAATCTACGTGTTTGTCAGAAGAAGAGTAAAGATAGTCCGTATATGAAGTGAAAGCAAGAAGCGGGAAACAACAATAAAACAAGAATCCTACACCGAAACTTGTTATTGCCTTGTGACTACCTACCACCAGATAAATTCAATCGTGAAGTAAGAATCAACCTAAACCTTCAGAAGACCTCAACTTGAGAACCATTGAAGATGGAAGAAAATTATCTAGACAGCTCAGATGAAGAAGAAGATAATACTTACATCTTGAGAATGCCTATTAGGAGCATAATCCTCAAAACAGAATACATTAAACCCTGAAGCCTCAGAGTTTCACCACACAACATCTTGTGAGAAGAAAACTCCTGGAAAGTACTGAAATCGTACCAGAGCCAAATACAGTGATACCAGAGCTGAACCAGATCAGGAACTGAACTTGAACCGATTTCAGAAGTTGATGCTGTGATCCAATATCTGAGACTGTAATCAGAATTCTACAAGAGAAAGAAGAAGACCTCTTACTTACCTATTGCACATGGGTGAACCAAAAGTGCCGGCCAAGACTGTCAATTGAAACAAGTTTCCTGATTACCTGTACCATGAATTACAACCTGGTGGGTACCTACCAGCCACTTGTTTTTCCGAACCCTTTTGAACACGATTTTTGAATCCTTTTTCTCAATTTTTTTTGATGGACTAAGGACATACAAATGTTTTATCACTTCAGTTAGTGTTAGCTTAGGTTTCAAGCTTCAAGGAAAACAGCACCAACCCATCAAGATCTCAAGAAATGTTTTATACTATATTCATGCAATGTTTAATTCATCTTAACACTTTTTCTCCTTAAGCAGGAAATTCTTCGAGAATGTAGTTAGAATTTATAGAATAGGGTTATTGTTTTTGCTGTAACCTGTTTAAACCTACATCTGTTAATATTCAGGTCATCACTTCCCTTGTCACCTCACAAGAAGGACAGGTCAAGCAATATACACCTATCACGGTGGAAAACCTGGTTCACATGCCTTAAACCAGTTTACCAACTGGACCCCTGGAAGTGTAGCGTCCACTACCCGAGGAAGCCTTACCAGGGGTAACAACCCTTACCAGGAACAAAACTGGGAAGACTAGTTCCAACCAACCTGTCTTCACCAGTGTAACTCACTGATGTCGAGGACAACATTAAATTCAGAGGGGAAGAGTGTAACCCAGTGAAAACAGGGGGTATCATCATCTCTACATCCCTGCCTCACAAACACAGCAAACTGTGCAATCACATCTGTGTATCACACTAATACACCAAAAGCAAACTATAGATCTGTAACAATTAACAATAGATGCTTAGTGATCCATCACAAATTGTACATTTGCAGGACCAGGCAGACCAGCCTAGTGTCTGAGTTGTTTGTAGTGCAGAGCCAGGTCCTGTGTCTGGGTAGGAGGCAAGAACACTATAGCAGCAGAAGACACCTCGCAAGCTTGGGAAGAGATTGCACATTCATTGCACATAGAAAGAGCTGGAAGAAACAAGAGATTCTGTACAGGACACAGATGAATGATATATAGATCACTTGCAGAAGCTACCGAGGTATGAGACATGTGCAGATGAGGAGGACACGGGAGCACAGAGACCCCCTAGCCCTCTAAATGTCGTACTGAAGTCACTGCCCTAGAACTTGTCTTGGATTATTATTACTGTGATTGCTGTCTGAAGTGTTCATACTCCTGAGAATAAACTGTTCAAAGAGACTGTGGACCATGATGCTATCTATCTGGGCCTAATATCCCCTAACTACACACCCTCAGCATCCTAAAAAAACTCGCCCCTGCTAGCCCATCGTGGTCTGGCGTGTGTGGCTGTTACACAGGTTTCCCTCATTATCCTACCTGTAGATGTTTGTTGTGCTTAATGATATTCATCACTTGGGACTTTATACAGGTTGCAAAAAAGCGCAAAACACTCCGAGCCTAAGTTGACGTTAACTAAGAAGTAAGCACTGAGCCCCTGTGCAGTAGCTCATCGCCAGAAGCAGAGCTCACAGACAGAGCAGCACTCGTACAGATAACCAGACACTACATACCCTGCAGAAACATAGTACAGATAATACAGATATTACATACACTGCAGACAGTAGTACATATAATACAGACATTAGATACTCTGCAGACACTAGTACAGATAATACAGACATTACATACACTGCAGACACTAGTACAGACATTACATACACTACAGACACTGCAGACACTAGTACAGATAATACAGACATTACATACACTGCAGACACTAGTACAGATAATACAGATATTACAGATATTACATACACTACAGACACTAGTACAGATAATACACACAGAACATACACTGCAGACACTAGTACAGATAATACAGATATTACATACACTGCAGACACTAGTACAGATAATACACACAGAACATCCACTGCAGACACTAGTACAGATAATACACACAGAAGAAAATACACTGCAGACACTAGTACAGATAATACCACAAACATCCACTGCAGACACTAGACAGATAATACACACATACATACACTACAGACAAGTACAGATAATACAGACACTACATACACTACAGACAATAGTACAGATATCAGACATACATAACTGAAGACCACTAGTCAGAGAATACACACACTACATTACACTGCAGACACTAGTACAGATTAATACACACATACATACAACTGCAGACACTAGTACAGATTATACAGACATTACTACACTGAAGGCACTAGTATAGACAATAACGATATAACATACACTACCAGACAACGTACATCAGATATTACAGATATGTACATACTACACGACACTAGGACAGATAGCATACACACAGAACTACACTGCCATGACACTAGTACACAGATAATACAGATATTACATACACTGCAGACACTAGTACAGTAATACACACAGAACATCCACTGCAGACACTAGTACAGTATAATACACGAGCAGAAACCTACACCTGCAGACACCAGTACAGTAGATACACAAGAACATCCAACTGCTAGGACATAGTACAGATAATACACACACTACATACACTACAGACACTAGTTACAAATGTAATACAGACAATACACACATACAGACACTAGTACAGATAATACAACAGAACATACACGTCAGACACTAGTACAGATATACACAACACTACATAAACTACAGACACTAGTCAGATAATACACACACTACATACACTACAGAGCACACTATACAGATAATACAACAGAATACATACACTGCAGACACTAGTACAGATAATACACACACGAACAATACACTGCGAGACACTAGTACAGATAATACACACAGAACTACATCAGACACTAGTACAGATAATACACACACTACATACACTAAGCCACTAGTACAGATATACACAATCATACACTACAGACAATGTACAGAAATACAGAAATACACTGCAGACACTAGTACAGAAATACAACTACATACAATGCACGAGACACTAGTACAGATTATACAGACATTACAACACTGAAGCACTAGTCAAAATACCAGAAACATACACTACAGACACTATACAGATAATACAATATACATGACACTACAGACACTAGTACAGATAAAACACGAAAATTTAACGAACCATGCAGTACAGTGTAAGAGTATACACACACTACATTACAATGCAGACACTAGTACAGAAGTAATACAAACAGAAAAAAACATACACTGCAGACACTGTACAGATAAATTACAAGATACAGAACATAGACACCTGACAGACACTAGTACAGAATAATACACACACATGAAACATACAATGCAGACACTGTTAACAGAATAAACAACAATGTCATCATACACTGCAGACTACTAGTCAAGGACACTAACACAGAACATACAATGCAACAACTTGTGTACAGATAAACACAACTAAATACACTGCAGACACTGTACAGATAATACACACAGAACATACACCTGCAAGACAACATACAGATATACAACAGCCCTGACATACAACCGCAACCACACTAGTACAGATAATACACACAGAACATACACTGCAGACACTAGTACAGATAATACACACAGAACATACACTGCAGACACTAGTACAGATAATACACACACTACATACACCGCAGACACTAGTACAGATAATACACACACTACATACACTGCAGACAGGAGCTGCACCTTCTATTTACAAAACAATCTGAACAATCAGCTCAGAGCAGGACACGAGAGAAGTTTGCAGAATTTAGCAGATACTACAGAGAAGTTTCCCCCGTGTAGCAGGATGATTACACTGGTGTCTGAGGGGGATACTATGCAGAATTACAGGGGTGCAACAGGAGACCAGCACTGGGGGATCCCCTCCAGGACAAGCACCTGCTGAGGAGGTCACTGGGTGTCACACACCTGGGTGCTGCTGTGTGTGTTATCTTCATGCTGGGATGTGGGAGAGAAGCAGAGAGGAGCTTGTAGCAGGATCACATGTAAGTGCCCGAATCTAACATTAAGCCTTAACTGCGCCAAAATTGCGCCTAAACTGTGTTAAAGTAAAGTGATTAATAAGAGCACAACTACTACACTTAGGCGCACAAAAGTGATACATGTGGCCCCATCGCCTCTTTCCTTCTAAAATCAACTTAAAAAATTATGCTAATAAGCCACAAAGGTTATGGGCTTCGCAGGCTGTTACAAAAATGAATGTAGAAGCACTTCCCCATCCCACTGTGTGACTAAGATATGCTGCTACAGTGTAATAACAGCCTGTGAAGCCAGAGCACACAGGGCTTCTGAAACACTCTTAAAGAATGTCATTAGCATAATTTTAAAAGTTAATTTTAGAAGTAAGGAAGCCATGGATGACTAGTATAAGAAGATTACCGCAGTCACGGTGCCTGGACCTACAAGTAAGAGCCCCTGGTTTATCCATGCTCGGTTTTGATGGTAGATTTACTTTAAAGGAAATATACAGCAGGGTTTTAACTTAGTTAAACCTTTCACACTGCGGAGTAGCTCTCAGCAGTATAAATACAGGGGTATGTTTATTAGAAGTGTTTTTTTTTTAAATTAAAATGTTTTTTTATTAAAGTACATCAAGAGCATTATCTGCAGGTAGCATGTTATACAGAAGCAGGAGCTGGACAGATTGTAGATAGTGGCCTATCTGCAGGAGGAGTTGATCAAATTTTACCTAGTGTCCTATCTGCAGGCAGCAGGAGGAGTTGAACATGTTGTATGTAGTGTCCCAACTGCAGGTAGTATGTTATAGAGCAGGAAGAGTTGAACACATTGGGGCACATTTACGTACCCGTCCCGTTGACGCCACCGATCCGGAATGTCCAACGAGGATTCGGAGCTGCCACGATTCACTAAGATCGTGCGCCTGTTATCCTGCATGTGTCGCTTCCCAGCTGAGGTCCGCCGGAGTTCACCATCTTTTTCCCGGTGCATGTAAGTGCGTGTCTTGCGACACAATTTTGAAAGTTAAATTCCGGGGTTTGTCCGAATTAGTCGGATTGTCCAACTGCCACGTTCCCAATTTCTGACGCATGAAAGCCGGCGCCGATGTGCCACAATCCAATCACATGCGCCAAAGACCCCTGTGCAATTCAGGGCAAATCGGAAATATTCGGGAAACCCGACGGAAATGTGTCCGACTGGCCCTTAGTAAATGTGCCCCATGTATAAAGTGTTCTATCTGCAGGGAGTATATTCCAGAGCATGAGTAGCTAATCAGATTGCACATAGTGTCCTCTCCAAAGAAACCATGTTATATAGAAGGAGCTGAGCAGATTTTACAAAGTGTCCTATCTTCAGGTAGTATTTTATAAAGCAGGAGTAGCTTATCAGATTGCACATAGTGTCCTATGTGCAGGAAACATGTTATAGAGCAGGACCTGGGCAGATTTTTTTCATATCTTTTCTTTTTCTATGATTAGAGGCAGTAGTTGACTGTAGAGGTTGGTCCTATTAGCGTCTGACAGCTCTCCATATATGATGATGCATATAAAGAAAATGTCAATCACTCATCTGCCAACCAAACTGCAGCATTGGTAATCCGAGAATGTCTACACAACCAGCGTTGCAGTTCGGCTGGAAGCCAGGGAGTCTTTGTATAATTTTCCTGTATGATGCAAGGACTCCCGTCCTGTAGAATGTATTTTCAACATCCCCCACCGGGGCCTAGCCCTTGAGGTGAGGCCTGGAGACAGTCGGGGGCCGCGGTACCGGAGTGGCTGGCGGTTGCGGCCTAAGCACGCTATTGTCACGGTGCTTGGTACGGGGGAACCGGAGGGCTGTCCTACTGCCTGGCAGGTCTCCAGCAGGGTGGTGTTGGCAAGAAATGATGAGGGAGAGGCTGCTATAGCGGATCTCCCTAGGGCAACCCCTTAATGTCCCGAGTGTGAGTCTCTGGGTGATGGACAGGGTGCCGGTGATGAAGGCAGCCGTATTAGCAGGGACCAGACGGAGACAGAAGTTGAAGAAAACAACTTACAGTTCTTTATTTGAACCGGCAGGAACCTCAGCAACGTGCCTTTAACAGGTAGATGGAGTGCTGAGATGCTTTTGGAGGGAGCCTCAGGAGATAGTTCACCAGCCTGGATGTAGAGGGCAGGCTGGGAAGGCAGCTGTGTCCTGGTAGGAAGCTTCAGCTTGTCCTGTAGGGCTTCAGGTATCACCTTTAAAGGTAAGATGATTCCCCTTTCCTCACTATACTAACTCTAGTCTTTAAACAGATAGAATTCAAAAGATAAAAACTAGAATAAAATGTGCATCAAAATATAAGTCTTCAGGGCATAGACAACTATGTGATTGGGAGATCATTACAGGCGTAATCTTACAGCTAGAGGCGTGAGGAAAGATAGATTTTTTAAAAATGTGTATATTCTTCAGAAAAGAAGATGTACTTCATACTAAAGCCATTGTATACGTTTACACATTCACCAATTTCTTGCAAGCAACAATAGAATCTTTCGAGACTTTCATTCTTGTACTATTTCCAAATTGTAGCAATGTAAATTACAATGTTGTTATTAATTGAGGTTTAGAAAAACATAGAACTGTGCAGTAAATCACTGCCGGCTATATACCGTATTCCGGAAATTGATAACTCCCTTAGATCCGCCTGTATTGAGACAATGTTTATTTTCTACTCTTTTTTTTATTTTCCCTGTGTATATTTCTCGTGATAGAAGGCTTCATTGTAAATTCATAACACTATGGTCTCACATACCTTGTGAATTATTCACGTTTCATATAGTTTTACTGCCTAACAACACAGTGTTATTTGATGTTTCTGGCCAAATTGAAAAAAGAGTATTAGAAGTGATGTCTCTTTTTCAAACATATTAGTCAATTCCTTATACAATCATAATCACACGGCCACAATGGGGGGGGGGGATTTAAAAAAATAATTATATTAGAAATAAAAATTTTAGAGATGATTATGTTCCATACATGTTGTAATGATGAATAGTAACTGGCTGTTTAAACTGTTAAATATAGGAAATCTTTATTAATATGTAAAATGCAAAGATAAGAAAAGATCAAACGTACAAACCAAAATCACAATTGGTACATATGTAAATATATTGTATAGATAAAAATACAATGGGGCAGATTGATCAAGCTGTCTGAAAGTCAGAATATTTCTAGTTCAAGCACAGATCCCCTTTAAAATGTTTATGAGCACTGGTAAAATGAAAGCTGAGATGTAATTGGCTGCCATGGGCAACTAGGAATATTCTGACTTTCAGACAGCTTGATAAATCTGCCCCAATGTGTGACAAAAATAGCATAATAATGAATCACAATAACATGGGTGAAGTGTATGGAGAGCTACAGCACTTATCCAAACATTGGCAATAGACCAAAATTACATAAGAGAGGTAGTCATATTAAAATAAACCTACCATTTGATTTAATGCATTATGAAGCAAACATACCTTGAGAATGTTGTAGCTACACTCATGCAGGATCATATCTTGTTTAATCCCTGTGCTCAGTGGTTTTGCTGAAAAAACAATAATAACATTATGATAATGAAGCTCTGTGGCTTCTGTGCCTGGGCTCAGCGCTTTTCCTTTCACATTAGTTATTCACTGCACCAGAGAATGATGTAATCACAGTGTTCTTCCTGTCAGGCAGAATAATCAATTGCTGCACCATCCCCCAGCTGCTGTGTATGAATGATCCAGCTTAGGTTGATTAGTTCTGTCTTAATAATTCCCCATCCCAGAACAGGCAAAACCTACAACATCAGGGAATATTTCACATACAATTCCTCATATGTTGTATATGCGATCAAATGCCCTTGCGGTTTGGTATATGTTGGGGAATCTATCCAACATATTCGAGACCGAATATCAAAACATAAATCTGACATAAGATTTAATAAATTATTGCTGCTGCTCCCATTTCACTTTAAACAAGCACAGCACTCAATAGTTGAAGTCCTCGAACATGTCAAAGCACCCAGACAAGGGGGCAACAGGATCAACACCTCAAGATGCGAGAAGCGAAACGCCACGTCTGAAAATGCCCAATCCATCAAAATATAATAACGGATTTTCAGGGAAAATAGCGCCCAAAGTCGTAAATGGCATTTTTTTGCCATTTTGAAAAATATAAAAAATTCAACAAAAAGTGACCAAAAAAGTCAGATAGTCCTAAATATAGGAGCATTGGCAACAGCTTCATAAAAAATGACACCACCCACAGCTCCGTACACCAAAGTATGAAAAAGTTATTAGCGTCCGAAGATGGCAAAATGAAGATTTTTTTTTTGTACAGGAGGTTTTAATTTTTGTAAATGTATGAAAACATTATAAAACCTATACAAATTTGGTATCCCAGTGATCGTACTGACCCAATGAATGAAGTAGACATGTCATTTGGGGCGCACAGTGAAAGCCGTAAAATCCAAGCCCAGAAGAAATGGCGCAAATGTGTTTTTTCATCATTTTTACTGCATTCAGATTTTTTTCCCGCTTCCCAGTACATGGTATAGAATATTAAATACCATCACTATGAAGTGCAATTTGTTACACAGAAAACAAGCCATCACACAGCTCTGTACATGGAAAAATAAAAAAGTTATAGATTTTTGAAGGTGAGGAGTGAAAAATAAAGAGGCAAAACGGAAAAGGGACTGGTCCTTAAGTGGTTAATGTCTCAGGCTCCGACAGTGGACAGATGGGCACCACTAGTCTTGTGCTGCTTTATTGTGCTAATGAATCTGGACTGCGGAGTTCCACTTTTAAACCTGCTTTTAGCTGGTCTAAACCGTGCACCACAGAAACTGCCCCCCCCCCCAATATCTTTTTACATTTAAATATAAATAAAAAATGACTTATAGCTCTTTACTACATATTTATTGGCTACATACAGTATGGAGGATATGTAAGGGTAGAAGAAAAAAAGACATCCACTGCTTCTGTATTTAGCTGTGTCTCTTATATTCTATAAACAAGTGTATGAAAAAAAATCTGTCACATAATCTTTACTGAAATTAGAAACAGCATTGATATTGCCAAGATATACCATATATACTCGAGTATAAGCCTAGTTTTTCAGCACAAAAAATGTGCTGAAAACCCAAACTCGTCTTATACTCGAGTAAAAAAATATAGGTTTTACCAGGTTTTTGTGGTAAAATTAGGGGCTCGGCTTATACTTGGGTCGGCTTATACTCGAGTATATTCGGTAGTTAATATTCATTTTTCCCCTAAGTTACTTCTAACACAAATTTGGAAATGTTCTGGATTTCTTCGCTGAGACATGGGTTTAGCTTCCTGCCCTGTGACCTAACATTAGTACCGTATTTTTCGGACTATAAGGCGCACAAAATAATCCTTTGATTTTCTCAGAAATCAAAGGTGCGCCTTGTAGTCTTGTGCACCTTATATAGGAACCGTACTTACAGACAACAGCTGCCTTGTACTGTGCACAGGTCTGCCACCTGCTGGTCATTCATCCTTATAATCAGGTGCTCCTTATATATGAACCTAGACGTTTTAGCAGGCATTTATTGATGGTGCGCCTTATAGTCCGAAAAATATGGTAATGTTTGTAACCTCAACTCCTACGGTAAACTAATTTGTATAGCATTAATAGGAGCGCATACAAATTCTTTAGCAGCTAATACACTAAGTAATTAAGTAATTTAACAAGTTAAAAGAATTTTTTTTCAAAGTTACTCAACATTTACATTCGTGCATGATAGCAACATAGATTTCATGTGGGAATAAAATAAAATGATGACCTCAAGTACAGTTTCTCCCCTCCTTCATAGCTACTATGCCATGCACAGCACAATGGGATTATAGAACTCATTAAATTATTAAGATGCCAGAAGTATCATATAATACTTATTCACTTTATTTATATAACACCATTAAATTCTGGGTAACATATGCAAATAAAATAAGACATTACAGGGTAACAACAATCATACGAAACAATAGGAGTGAGGGCACTGCTCCCAAGAGCTTACAGTCTATGATTGTGTAACTGTCATACAAATGCCTCCATCAGAATGCCAATGATACAATGACAATAATAATAAATACTTATTTATATAAAGTTAACATATTCCGGAGTACTTTTAAAAAAAATCTACCACCAGGATAAAAGGTTGTAAACCAAGCACACTGACATACTGGTTTTTGTCCCCTCTGGTAGGATCTGCTCTTCTTTTAGCTTCTTATTCCCTTGTTTTTGCAAATAAAGGCTTTTAAAATTATGCAAATGAGCCTGCGGGGCTTCAGGCTCCAAAGGTGTTAATGGAGCTGGAAGCCCCTCAAGCTCATTTGCATAATTTTAAAGCCTGCAAAACTGGGGGCTGAACTCAGCATGTCAGTTTCGTTCCGGTTTGCAGCGTTCGGGCTGGGAGATCCGGGCAGCATGCGTTGCAAGTGTGATGCAAGTTCATCGGATCACACTCGCAAGTGTGGAACGGGCCTAACACTGAATGAACCATTCACTATCTATGTATACAGAATCCAGAGTGCATCAGTCTTCAGAGTAACCTGTTGGTGGCCAGTACCTGATGGTATCCAGTGGTGAGGGATTACATAAACGGGAGGAGAAAACAGTGGAGATTAGTAAAATGAGAGCAAAAGTTACATGAGGTTCCTACAGTGCCTTCCTAAGATATTGGGTTTCCTTTTCTACCTTTTACCACATTTCAGGATTCAAACATAAACATATAAAATTTAAATTTTTTGGTGAAGAATCAACAAGAAGTGGGACACAAGTATAAAGTGGAAGCGGAAAATATTGGATAATTTAAAGCAAATCTATCATTTGTTTTTCTGCATTATGAACCAAACATACCTTGAGAATGCTGTAGCTACACTGATGCAGAAACATATCTTGTTTAATCCTTGATCTAAGTGGTTTTTCTCAAAAAAACTATTATAAAATTCAGGATCTTGGGAAAGCTGGGTTGCTGGGTTATATAGAACTTCCTGAACTGTCCACATAGGACTAATCAACCTGAGCTGGATGACTCATATACAGCAACTGGGGATGGTGCAAAGATTGATTACTTATGCCTGTCAGGGACAACACAGTGATTACATCATTGACTGGAGCAGTTCATAATTAAGGGAAGAGGAGAAGCACTGGGGCAGCCACAGGAGTGCCAGAGCCACATTATCATAATTTTATCATAGTATCTTAGTATATAAGGCTGGAAGGAGACTCAAGTCCATCAAGTCCAACCTTCAAGAATTAAATAACTGTTTTATCCCCATAACCCGTGATATTTTTTCTCTCCAGAAAGTCATCCAGGCCTCTCTTGAACATGTACATAGAGTCGGCCATAACAACCTCCTGCGGCAGAGAGTTCCATAGTCTCACTGCTCTTACAGTAAAGAACCTTTGTCTATGGTGATGGTAAAATCGCCTCTCCTCTAGGCGCAGAGGATGCCCCCTTGTCCTGGTCACAGGCCTAGGTATAAAAAGATCTTTGGAGAGATCCTTGTACTGTCCGTTCAGGTATTTTGTACCTTGTAATGAGGTCTCCCCTCAGTCGTCTTTTTTCTAAACTGAATAATCCCAAATTTTGTAATCTGTCATTGTATTCTAGTCCCCCCATTCCCCTAATAGTTTTTTCAGCATAACCACTCAATTCAGGGACTAAACAAGATATGTTTCTGCATCAGTGTAGCTACAGCATCCTCAAGGTATGTTATGTTTACAATGCATGAAAACAAATGGTAGATTACCTTTAAAGTTTTGTAAAAAAAAAAAAAGCAAATGTAAAAGTAGGGCTGTCACGGCTGCACCCGCAATCCTCAGTAAAGATCGCGGGCACACCGGTGCCATTCCATGTGGTGCAGCACCCCCGGCTCGGACTTACCTCTCCAGCACTCCTGCTTCCCGACTCGACCGCATTCTCCCTCCAGGCCGCGCACGTCCCCACTCTCTAGGGCACGCCCGCGGTGGCTCTCCTAGCCCTAAAGGGCCAGTGTCCTCCTGATTGGAGCTCATTAATCCGGCCTCACCTTTTCAATCTGGCACCTCCCTTCCTTCCTGGGCGGATCTTCAGCATTCTTCATGGAACTTCCAAGGTTTCCATACCTCGCTTCCCCCAGCGGTTCCTGTTGAAGTGATTGCCCATCAGCGTTTCCAGATGCCTCCGTGTTTCCTGTATGTCTTCCAGCGTTTCCAGATGCCTCCGTGTTTCCTGTCTCCAGCATTCCCAGATGCTCCTGGTGGCTCCTGTGTTCCCAGCGTTACCAGACGCCTCCAAGCCAACAGCTCTCCTCCAAGGACCTCTCCATTCCTGTCTGCCTGGGTCCTGTGCCAGCTTCTGCCTGCTTGCCTGCCGTGAGTTCCAGCTCATCCTGCCAAGCCGCATTCCAGCTGTCATCCCAGGCTCGGACTGTGTCCTACATCCCTGTCATCCCTGGCTGCCACCGCGGGCCTAGTCGCACCTGTGGAACGACCTGGTGGCACCCCGGTGCAGCAAGACCATCCCGCTTTGCGGCGGGCTTTGGTGAAGACCAAATGCCAATTAGACTTCGGTCCTGGGTTGCGGCTAAGTACTCTCTCCATCTCCCGCGGTGGTCCAGAGGGTCCACTGGTCCATAGGCTCCTCCCTCCGGACTCTTCACGTAGAGACTTTTAGTTCTGTTGTCTGTGGACCATTACAAGGTCCTTGGTGCCTTTCTTGAAAGCAAAAATATCACATTCTAAGCCCAGAATTTATTTCTACATATTTAGAGTTGGGAAGAAATCATTTCCCTGCTATCGGCCATTTGGCATAAGTCTTATGGAATTTTTCCCTTGCCTATTGGGTTCGAAAATTCTTTATGGTTCACACAACTCCCTCTAAGTGCTATTTTAAAAGCATTTTTATATAAAATACCCCAAGATACTTTTGAGTAGTTTCTTCTAATTGTTCTGTCATATAAACTTTCAGTTTAGCAAGTTTTTCGTTCTAAATTGTACTATTTAGAGTACATTATATAATGTAATGTGTTCTCTGTGTGTCTACTCTTTTTATTATAATGCCGAGCCATATTCTAAAAGATTCATCATAAAATAAGGAAAAGTTAAAAGTCATCTGCTCGGTTTATGTATGAGGTATAAGTGCTCAGATGCTAAGTACATTTAAGATAAGTATATAAGTACAAGCATATGTGTGTGTCTGCGTGGGAGAATATTTCACAAATCTATTCCCAGGAGTATTTTCACCTTAAAGACACTGATAAACTTATGTCCTTGAAGTATAATATCCCCGGAAAAGCAAAGTACAAACAGCTGTGTGGTTGGAAATAAAAGATCAAGATACAAAGACATTTTCTCACTGATTCTTTATATGTGAAAAGGTCTTCAATAACGTAAATTAATGGACAACTGGGAAATGTTTCTGAGGATGTGACTACATCTTGGGATTCAGAATTTTCCTTAAACATCTCAAAATACCAGACACAACAACTTTGTTTTCATTTGGGATCCACTTGGTCTGGTAATTTCTTAAAGGGGTATTTCCACTTTGGCAAATTAAGGTAATTGTTTATATGATGAAAAATTATACAATTTTCCAATATACTTTTTATATCAATTCCTCACTGTTTTCTAGATCTCTGCTTGCTGTCCTGCTATAGAAAGCTTCTATGTTTACTTCCAGTGGACAGAAATCTGACCATGGTCACACAGGTGCAGATATACTGTCAAACAATTGCAGAAATTAACCACACCCAAAAGATTAATTTGGTCCAATAACGAGTTGCTTCAAAAATGCCCCAGAACATTTATAATAGAAATAGTTTTTTGTCTTTATGGAAAGTATAACAATTAGATTTTAAAGCCGATAGATAAATGAATGTTTTAACAAAGACAAATCGAGCTCATAATTCAGTATCCATGGTGCACAGAGAAAACAGAACCCCCCGAAACCCCAAAAAACTTGGAGGACTGGAGAATCATATTAAAAAAAACTTTCCAGCACAACAGATACAGTATAAAAGAAGAACTTTTGCAGTTGATTAAAATCCACCTATACTTGTGCCAATGGAACACCAAACATACATGTACGCCTTTCGTCAAGAAGACTGAAGTCTTCATGATGAAACGTGTTTGTCTGTTCTCTGTCTCTTTGGCATTACCTGTATAGAGATTTTAAACAATTTCAATAAAAATTTCCTTTTTACTGCCTACTGTGGATGTGTTTGAAAGTTTTTCTTCATCTGAAACCTGGAGGGGAATATCTCAGGTACCTTAATTTGGGTCAACAACTCTTTTGTCTTTTTGGATCTAAATCTGCATATAATGTTGTTGTAAAGCAAAAAAATAGATAGTAAGGTAGAACAGACAGAGACAGTGAGCCCCAGTGCTAGCTAACCCAGCAGTTCCTACATAATTGTCCACCCTACCCTAAGTGGTAGGTGACAACTGGTTGATGTTTCCTTACAGCCACAAAGTGAATACACAAGACAAAAGAAGCAAGACTAGTTGTACAAATATGTGCCAAAACCAAGAGAAGAAGTCAGTACAGAATCCAGAGACAAACAGATGGTCAGAATACAGGCAATGGCCCAGATATATTATTGTGTCTGTGCCTGTTCCCTTTCCTAAAGCACTTAGATACAGTAATTGCAGACTTCTAAGTTTGCATGAAAAAAGTGTATTTGGAGTTTTCAAGTATATTTGTTATGTGTGTGTAGCACAGTCGTGTTGCAGTTGCATTTTGTCAAATGCTTTGGAAAACTGTGAACCTAGGGGGCGTGTCGGTGTGTTCCCAGGTTGCACCACATTTATTACTGCCCTACAGCATGAAGCAAAGTGCACCAAGAAAATAGAGGAGCAACTGTTGCACATTCTGAAAACAGATGAGATTAAGTAACACTATTAAAAAAATGTGGGCAGATTGCATACAGTATATCTGGGCCAATAGATAAAAGAATCCAAAACATGGAAGTCCAGTGAGATATCAGAGTCTTTCCATCCCAGCTAGCTTAACCATCTGCAGTCCAGAACAAAGTCAACAGGAGGCAAACAGGTTGGGATGGAAATCAATAAAGACATCTATGAGAGAAATAAGCCAGCCCTAGTGCAGGACAGAATGGGCACATACGTTATATTGTAACTTTTCTAAGAATACATTTGACCACCACCATGTACTTTCTCATTGTAGGTACTCACTTTCAGCAGAGAATTCACAATATCTCCACCAATATCGAGCATGTTTCCCAGCAGTGGAAGAGGTGTTGGTCCAGGGGGGAGATTCCCATTACCCCAAATTGACTTAACACTTAAATATAAGATGAAGCATGAGATGGAGATGACTAGTAAAAGAGTTGGATCTCGTAGCAAATCCATTACGAGTCAGTTTTAGGGAAATGAGGAGCTCTCGAAAAGACGACAGCCTAAAATCATATCATCCTTTTTGTAGAAGAATCAAAATTGGGTGGAGCTAGATAAAACATCTGACTAGTAATCCTATCACAGGCTTGAAAAGTATCAGGCAACATGTTCTGCCATGCACCAGAGACACGAGCCAAGGAGGACCAGAAGTAAGGAAGATATTGGAGGATCTCAACTCAGTTGAACTCATGCTCAACTCTTCAAGTGCCAACTCTTCAGCTCTTCGTTGGACACTGGAGTAGATTTTTATAATGATTGTTATACTTTAATAGTCCAAATTATGTCTCTAATGAAGCTGAAGAAAGATAAAATCAGGGATTGGTAGATTTTTATTAGATTTTGCCAGATCACCTGGGGGAATAGTTTGTTTATTCAAACCAAATTAAGACACGCGGGGAGTCACGAAAGTAGAACAACGCCCCTTCAAAGTCTACCCCGGCATTTTTTCAGTCTCCTCTCGGTCCGACTATACGGAAACGCCCCTGTTCAGCTTAGACAGCGGGTAATGGTTTTCATTCAGGTCCGCCTGCGCTGCCCAGCGAGGCTCCACCTGCCCGCTGGAAAAACTTGATCCAAGTGGCTGCGAGCAGTGCAGCGGTTTTCTTTCAGGTCCGACAATGCATCTTGCTAGATTAAAAGGGCGGAGCTGACGTTAGGTCACCCCGCCTCACTCTGTTTTTAACCAATCACATATTGATTACGGTGAAGGTGTGTCTGAGCTACGTAGTAGCTCCCTTTGGTGGCCTGATTTAAAAATCAGGTGTGAACGCCAAAGGCTTCAGGCAAGATGAAGCGTTGACAGTAACGCGAAACGACTCGTCCCTGGAACGCTCCTTAGCACGATATTCTCCTCTCCCTATGTATGCCAATTTTAAAGATGTACGAATAAACGAAGAATTTTAAGGAAACGTGGTGGGTGCCTACCTTTCTTTTTCTCTCAAATTTCGTACAAATTAAGAAACATGTTTGAGGCAATATTTCCGCACCTCCACCACCTCTTTACACGCTTTAATAGGTTGAAGCTCTACAGTTCCTGGCACAATGGGTATTTTCTTCTCTAGCTCTCGCTGTTCCTCGGTAATCAGTGCCATCAGGTTCAGCATCCAGTTTGCTAATTAGTCTCTACGGTCAGGTGGGTAATCTGGCGCTGTCCAGCAGGTTGTATAGAGGCTTATACGGATAATGGGGCACATTTACCGTTCTGGTCTCAATCCGGAATCTGGACAGTCCGACGAGGATGCATCCTCCCACAGTTCATGAAGATTGTGCGCCCGATATCCTGCATGTGTCGCTTCCCCGCTCAGGTCCGCCGGAGTTCACCTTATTCTTCCCGGTGCATGTAAGTGCTCGGCTTGCAACACAATTTTTAAGTTAAATCCTGCGGATTGTCCGACAGCACGAACCCCAATCCCCTCCCCCCCAATTTGTGTCGCATGAAAGCCGGTGCGATTGCTCCAAAATTTGATCATGTGCGCCAAAAACCCCTTTTAAATCCCTGTCCCAGCGGCGCAAAACGGAAATTGGCAGGATGTCCGACGAAAGAGCGATACACGGGACCCTTAGTAAATGAGCCCCAATGTTTCCAAAACTAACAATGCTGATTGTTCAGGAACAGTGGGGGATTGATAAAGAATTTCATTTGTGCCACAATCAGCGTAATAGAAAGCTGGTGGAAAGGCCCTTAAACCGATCTTCATTCACCAGGGATGAGAGTAGGGGATTGTATGGGACATTAAAGGGGTGTTCTCACTTAACCCCTTAACGCTCTGCGCCGTAGCTCTACGGCGCAGAGGTATAGGGAATGTATGAAGAAGGCTCACGGGCTGAGTCCTCTTCATACAGAGGTGGGGGTTGTTGCATTGTTGCAAGCACCGACCGCAGCTATTAACCCATCCGTTGCCGCCGGCAAAGTCGTCGGCGTGCGCGCCGCCATCTTTATTCAGATCGCCGCGCCCGCGAACGTCATCGGGGGGCGGCGATCGGTTGCCATGGTAGCCTCGGGTCTTCGTTTGACCCGAGGCTTAATGGCTTCTGCAGATTCGTTACAATGAGCCAGTGGCTCATTGTAATGAATGAGCTGCAAAAATGCCATATATTGCAATACAGAAGTATTGCAGTATATGGTAGGAGCGATCTGACTATCTAGGGTTAATGTACCCTAGATGGTCTAAGATATAGTGAAAAAAAAAAGTTTAAAAAAAGTTTAAAAAATAAAAAAAATTAATAAAATATTAAAAATTCTAATCACCCCCCTTTTGCTAGAACTGATATAAAACATAATAAACAGTAAAAATCACAGACAAATAAGGTATCGCCGCGTCCCAAAATGCCCGATCTATCAAAATATAAAAACGGTTCCGGGCGGCGGGGACCTCCGAGACGGGAAATGGCGCCCAAATGTCCGAAATGCGACTTTTACACCTTTTTAAATCACATAAAAAATTAAATAAAAAATGATCAAAATGTTGCTTAGACTTCAAAATGGTAGCAATGAAAACGTCGCTTCATTTCGCAAAAATTTACACCTCACACATCTCCGTGCGCCAAAGTATGAAAAAGTTATTAGCTTCAGAAGATGGCAAATTTTTTTTTTCTTTTTTGTACACATTCATTTAATTTTTGAATATGTATTTAAACACAATAAAACCTGTATAAATTTGGTATCACCGCGATCGCACCGAACCAAAGAATAAAGCTGACGTGTTATTTGGAGCACAGAGTGAAAGTCGTAAATACTGAGCCCACAAGAACGTGACGTATGTGCCGTTTTTTTCAATTTTTCCACATTTGGAATTTTTTTTCAGCTTCGCAGTACATGGCATGTTATAATAAATAACATTACGGGAAAGTAAAATTTGTTACGCACAAAATAAGCCCTCACACAGGTCTGTACACGTAAAAATAAAAAAGTTATGGATTTTTGAAGGTGGAGGGCGAGAAATGAGCGAAAAAAACCCTGCGTCCTTAAGGGGTTAAGCAAGTAATTTATATTTTCCAATATACTTTCTGTATCAATTCCTCTCTGTTTTCTAGATCTCTGCTTGCTGTCATTCTATAGGAAGCTTCTATGTTTACTTCCAGTGGACAGAAATCTGACCATGGTCACACAGGTGCACGGCTCGTTATATCACACAGGTGCACGGCTCGTTATATCACACAGGTGCACGGCTCATTATATCACACAGGTGCACGGCTCGTTATATCACACAGGTGCACGGCTCGTTATATCACACAGGTGCGCGGCTCGTTATATCACACAGGTGCGCGGCTCGTTACCGAGTATGCTAATACTCGACCGAGCAGTATACTCGGACGAGTATACTCGCTCATCTCTAATAATTACCATACCACAGATCTGAACATGCACTGCACGAACCCGACGCGTGTTTCGCGTAAGGCTTCTTCAAGGGGAGGGAATTTTTTGACAAGTACACTGGCGTAATAAAATACCATACATTCTGCAATTATTATAATAATCATAACCTTATTTATATAGCACCATCATATTCCGTAATGCTTTACAAATCATAAGACGTTACAAACAGTCAAATGGAACAAAAGGAGTGAGGGCCCTGCTCGAGCTTACAGTCTATGTCAGTGATTGCGAACCTTTTAGCGGCCGGGTGCCAAAAAGACACCCGAAACATCCCCTTATTTATCGCGAGGTGCCAACCAAAAATTAAGGCAGTAACTTACTGCTCTCTGTTCTTCAACAATCATACTGGCCTCCTGAGGACAGCAACACAGTAGAAAGATGGAAAATTTGCATCATTTTAGCTTCCTTCCAGTGTCCCTCTGTAGACCTGTAGGGGCCAGCAGAAGGTCCTCCAATGATAATTCAACCCTGTCTACACATTCTCCCTCTTCCTAAAATCCCAAGTAGCAAAGTAAGTATCAAAATATGACTGGAAGCTGCATCTTTTAAGTTGCTCGGAACTGCAGGAAGATTCTTTGAGTCCTGTCTGGTGTACTGGGGCGATGGCCTGGGTGCCCACAGAAAGGGCTCCGAGTGCCACCTCTGGCACCAGTGCCATAGGTTCGCCACCACTGGTCTATGAGGATGAGGGGGTGAGGGGGTGACACAAGAGCTTACAGTCTATGAGGATGAGGGGGTGACACAAGAGCTTACAGTCTATGAGGATGAGGGGGTGACACAAGAGCTTACAGTCTATGACAGTGATGGCCAACCTATGACACGCGTGTCAGCACTGACACACGCAGCCATTTTCAGTGACACACGGCTGCTGGAGAAGAATTGCTGTAGTGCAGTTTCCTGGGGCCGGTCGGTGATGTGGTCTGCAGCGAGCGGCTGCATTTCAGTCAGAGAGATCGCAGCTGCTGCTCCTGTCCTCCAGTCCTGCTCTGCGGAGGCCGCGCACTGACTCCAGAGTGGAGCAGACCCAGCTTGCAAAGACGAAACCTATGCTGTGCCTCCGCGGGAACATCTACACAGGAGCTGAAGCGGCCTGATGCTGTGCCTCCGCGGGAACATCTACACAGGAGCTGAAGCGGCCTGAAGAGGAGTAACGGAGGTTTGTGGTGTCGTTGGAGCCTGTGCCAGTTAGGTAAGTTAATTTATTGCGTTGAGCTCTGCCGGGCCGGGCTGTGATGTACACTGCTTTGGGGGACACTTCTCAGGACACAAATGTCCTTAAAACTAGCTGTTGCTGGACTGCCACAGGTTCGCCATCACTGGAAGAATTCCCCCTCACTTTCTTAGTTCATGGCACCCCACACAAGTTAAATAACAGCAAGACCAACATCCCAAGTAGCAAAGTAAGTATCAAAATATGACTGGAAGCAGCATCTTTTAAGTTGCTCGGAACTGCAGGAAGATTCTTTGAGTCCTGTCTGGTGTACTGGGGCGATGGCCCAGGTGCCCACAGAAAGGGCTCTGAGTGCCGCCTCTGGCACCCGTGCCATAGGTTCGCCACCACTGGTCTATGAGGATGAGGGGGTCACACAAGAGGTATAAGAGCTTGTATAATGGCCCAGCTATTCTTTATAAGGGAACAGAATAAATAGTTTAATAAATTAAAATAAAATAAATCAGCCACCATCTTATATACAAAGTCCAAAGTCAATGGGACTGAAGAGAAGCCTGGAGCTTGGTATCTGGTGTTTGCTGGATAACAGCTGGCAGGAGTGCACAGGATAGGTTAGTAGAGAGAGAATTGAAATTTTATACAGTTAGGTTAGGTGATAGGCTTGCCTTAAGACTATGTTTGAAGCTTTGTATTAGTTTAGGGTAGAGAATTGGTGCAGCTCGGTAGAAGTCCTCGATACATGAGTGAGAGGTTCAAAATAAAGAATAGAATAATCCAAGATCACTGGAAGAGCATGGGTTGGGCAATAGACTGGGATGAGATAGGAGTGATAGGGAGAAGCAGCATTGTGCAGAGCTTTGTGGATGAGGGTGATTATTTTAGGCTGTATTCGAAAAGGAGTAGGGCAACCAGTGCCAGGAGGCATCTAAATAGCGTTTGGTCTGAAAGATAAGTCTGAAAAATGGCTGCTGCATTAAGAATTGATTGTAGAGGAGAGAATTTAGTGAGCGCAAGACCAATTAGTAGAGAGTTACTGTAGTCTCATGGTATCTAATATATGTTTTATGGGATCTCGAAGGTATGGAAGATGAAAACAACTTACAGAAGAAGAAAAGGAAGGTTCATAACCCCAAACTATGCCACGCCTAATTGCCTGGGTCCTGCTTCTTCTAATTATTATATTTATTTATATTTAAGTTTTACCTTGACCATATATGTTGCTGGCTACTATTTAGTACAAGACTAGCTATTTTTCTTTAACATTTGAGCTATTATTTACCTAGCTTTCACCTTTGGCTTGTTTGCTGGATTTACCTGTGGATTTGCCTGGTGGATTGGTTTTATCTGGTACTTATTGGGTCAATCTTGCTTGTTTTGGATTGGTAGTTTGTTATGGTTGAGGGTAGAGATAATTGAACCATTCAAGATTTGCTTCTCTGAGGCTTAGTAAAATTTTTCAAAAGATAATGGGGCAGATTTACTTACCCGGTCCATTCGCGATCCAGCAGCGGGTTCTCTGTCGAGGATTCAGGTCTTCCGGCGATTCACTAAGATAGTGCGCCCGATGTCCATCAGGTGTCGCTGCTGTGCTGAAGTCCGTCGGAGTTCACTGGAGTTCACCATCCGTTGCTGGGTGCAGGTAAGCGGGTGTCAAGCGAGACATTTTTTTAAAAAAATTCAGCAGTTTTTCCGAATCCGTCAGGTTTTCCGACGGCCACGCCCCCGATTTCTGTTGCATGCATGCCGGCGCTGATGCGCCACAATCCTATCGCGTGCACCAAAAACCCGGGGCAATTCGACGCAAATTGGTAATTTTTGGGAAACCCGACGAAAAAACGTGATTCGGGCCCTTAGTAAATGACCCCCTCTGTTTCAGTCCAAAGCAAATCAGTTCAAACCGATGTTACTCCAATTGTCCTTGGAATAAGTTTACAAACCCCTGGAAATTGGCATATATATCCATATACTTCTCGACTTTATATTGGATTGATCTACTTCAAATTTAATGTATTGCTTTATTATAATACATTAAGCAATTGCTATTTTGCTACTGACTCAAATGGCTGCCAAAATCCATAGAACCATAATGATCCCGACAGGCGCGGCCAGCGGCTAGATCCTATCCCAGGGTCAACCTGATCTGCCCAGCCAACCCTGCTATCGACGTGTAAGGGTACCACGTCATGCTTGGGGTGGAGTGCAGATCTCCTTCCTGGCTTGTGATTGGCCTCTGTTTTTCTGGCCGCCAAAAAGCAAAACGGCGGGAGCTGCCCATTTTCTCGAGCGGATGGCGAAGTATTCGTCCGAGTAACGAGCAGTTTTCGAGTACCCTAATGCTCGACCGAGCATCAAGCTCGGACGAGCATGTTCGCTCATCTCTAATTATCAGCAGCCGTTCCATGACAGTACAAGTCTATTATGTCTTCTTCAACAAAATGTATTAACATTTTATTAGGGGTCGGTAAAAATAACTGATGTTCGTAAAAAAATAATAATTTTCAATAGACATTTGCAATTGATTGAAGAAACTCTCCTTTACTTTAGTTTACTTGAAATGGTGATGTCTATAACTAAGGCTGTCTGACTTGGCATCAGTGTCTGTAGTTGTCTGCTTCTAGATTCTTCCACTTTCTAGTTTTGGCACCAGATTGGCACATCTGATTGGTGGTGGTGGGGGGTTGGAAGATCACCATCTGATATCGATGACATATCCTAAGGTAGTCGTATTCATTTGACATACCTAGTTGAGATAACAGACCTAACAATCTGCAGTAATATCTTATGTACGCCATAAGAGACCCCCTATTATTTTTTATGGTATGTTTTTTTAGTGTTGGTTGTAACTAACTATGGAAATAGTGCAGCAATTTCCTCCCATTGGACTCTGTACATATTTGCACTATGAGAACCATGATGGCTCCTACCTTCATTTACCAGAGACGAACCCTTGATAACCCAGTTCTAAGTGGTAAATAAAGAGAGGGAAACCTACTCATTTTTCTTTTTCATTGTGACTTAAACTCCTTTTAGTCCCCATGTTAAACGTAGCACTGAATCTGTTACGCTTCTTGTTTTTTCAAGAATAGGTTATTGAGAGAGATGGGCGAACTTTATTTCAAAAATTCCGATGTCACAACACTAATTTTCAATGAACTTTTTCCATCCAAATTTTGTTTGAATCCAAACCTGAATCGAAATCATGGTAATCAAACGGTTTCTAAAAAAAAACGGGTATTTCCCCTGGGGCTGCAAGGAGCCCGTTTAGGGGGGATGTAGAACATTGTTGCCATTGGCCTCAAAATATGCCATATGGAGCATGGTTTTTTTGGTTCCGTCAAATAATTGCTGTGGGGGTTTTTGTAGTAAATGACCATGCACATGACAGGCCGCCCACTCCTTTAGAATCACTCTTACTTTCCATTGTTGGCACTTTACAATAAGGCCAACTTACCAATAATTGAAGCGGGCAAACGCAGTTCCTGACACGAGTAAACCGTCTTGTGTGTCCCGCTCGAAAGGACTTCAGCTTAGAGGGCCCAAGAATCCCCCAACTAATACATCACAGAAGTTACACAGTCTGTTTAAACAGTGATAACCTAGATTAAGACAGAACCTGTTTTTTTTCTGTTTTTTAAAGGCCTTGAAATACAAAGGGAAGAAGCCAAAAGAGGTGAGAGAGGTTGTCCCGGCAAAAAAGTAACTTTTTTGCTTTTTGGGGGCTTCACTGATTTGGGGTCGGCATTTTTGCCCCTTCCTTTTTTTCACACTCCTCAAGTGTCGACCGTTTTCCAATCGTTCCAAATACTTTCCATATCAGTATTTGCTTACAAACCCAAAAAACAACAGAAGTGGATTCCCAAAACAGAGATGAGGCAGTAAATGGGATATTTGCATGTCCCCGCTGTGTTTTTTTTTGTTTCCTGTATTCCCACTCCTGCTTGTTTTGGCTTATCAATTTCTGAAGCTTTTTTTCCAATGAGTACTCCTTCTGGAGTAGATGAAATGACGGGGAAAAACCAAAACAATTGCGGCAACGCCATAGGATTGTGGAGGTAAAAACACAGGGAATCACCGGGTGTTTTTTTTCCAGGGAGGCAAAGCGGTCAGTTTTTTGGCAGCAAACAAATCAGTAGGCCCACAAGAGTGGGCAACAATGCCAAATTAAATGGGAGGTGGCAGGAAACATTGGTAGGCCCACAGATTTGCAGAATGACAGAGTAGGGGTTGGAGGTGGCGCAAGAAGTTAATCATGAAGGTCAGAGAGTGGCACAATAACAAATTCTGGAGCTGTAGCAAAAACACGTGGGTTAAAAGGCCCAGAAGTGTGGGCAATGGCAAAGAGTGGTGGAGGGTGGGCGGGCAGGCATCATGAGGTTCGAAGAGTGGCAAAAAACAATTTGAACAAATTTCTTGGAGTTGGCAAGGCCAACATTGGGTAAATTTCCCACAAAGTGGGGCAACAATTGCCCAAAGTTTGGGTGGGAGGTGGTTGTCAAGCAGCAGAGCGGCCCAGAGTGAGGCACAATGACAAATTCTGGTGGTGGCCTGCAACATGGTGGTGGAGTGTGGGGGCAGCAGCAAACAGCAGGAGAGTCAGAGAGTGGGCACAATCACAGTTGTGGTAGAGGTAGGCGGCACGCAGTACTGGTGAATTGGAAAGCAACAAACGGCCGATTGGAGGTTGGTTGGCGGCAGCCTTGCAGGAAAGGTCAGAAGAGTGGTCACAAATGAACAAATTCTGGATGGGTTTGTGCAGCAACATGGTAAAGGATGCCACAAAGGTGGCCACAATGACAAAGTGCGAAGGTGGCTGCCACAGCAGCAGAAGGACAGAGTGGTGCACAATGACCATTCTGGTGGTGGCCCAGAAACATGGTATGATAAACAGTTTGGTGGCAACAATACAAGGAGTGTGGAGGTTGGCTGGCAGCAGCAACATAAGGAGAGAGTGGAACAATTGACAAATTTTCCTGGTGGGTTGGCAGCAAACATGGTAAAGGACGCCCAACACTCCGTGGCAGAATGACAGAGTTTGCGGAGGGTTCTGGGCAAGCAGCAAAGCAGGAGGATTTTTTCAGAAAGTGGTACAATTGACCTGGTAAAGATGGGTGGGAGCAGATGGAGCACTGGCAAGAAGATTTGGGTTGGGCAAATCCAGGGCGGGTGGCAAAGCATCCAGAATAGTTGGGTGGCTGAGGCAAGGTAAAAATCCAGACTCATTTCTCAACGTTTTTGGAGGGAGGCCGTCCCTGGCTGATCTAATCTATGCAAAAGGCAAAAGTGGGGTGGGGTTTGAAATCCGCTGGCCAATATCTATGCCTGACAAATTCAATCTTGAGAAAGGAGTCAGTCTCTTCTTCTCCACATTACGGGTGGAACAAGCGGGTTTCCTCCTTGGGGAACGCATGGCCCCCACCGCACTGAACACCCGCTCTGATGCCCACAACTAACTGCCCATCAAAAGCTTTGTATCCCATCAGCTACTGAGTACAAGCAAAAGCTTAGACGCTTAAGACAGCACATGCAGTGTGAATGACCTGGGTGCAAATGGCCGTCCCTGTTTCTTTAATACTGCTGTGACATCACATAAGCCCCTGCCGGTCGCTGAATTGACCTTTTACCCATGTGATTCGAGGGTGGTTCCTTTTTTCTTCCCAGAAGTTTCCTCCTGGCCCCCAAGTAAACGTTTTGTGCTTCCGCGCCATTTTTTTTTTTGCTAATAAAAAAATAGTTCCCCACAAACTTTGGATTTCATTTCCCCTGAATTCTAAACTATAATTCCACCTATGTTTTAGAACGATTTCGCCCAATCTCCTAGTTATTGAATTTTCTTTTAAATTCCCCCCAAGCCATTGTAATCTTGCTTTGTAATTTCTGAAAATTTCCATTTTAAATAAAATCTGGTCTGCTAAATTAAGAACAGTAAGTTTTTTGCAATAAGGATGTTGTCTAAGTACCGCACGCACTGTAATTCCTAAACCTAACCTGGGGCCATTTAACCCTATCGATAAGCAAGACCTTTAATCAAGGTTGAGATGCAGAGTTCACACCATGAGAAGAGATTAAGTGAAATTGAAGTGAGTAGCCAATGCTCCAGTGGCTTGTGGGACATGACCTTGGTTTTTTTGCAAAGAACCGACCTAGCCTCATTACATACAGATTTAAAGTGGGAAATATCCTGTGGAAAATGGGCTTATATTTGAGGACACCAATCCCAATAAATTAAGAAGGGATATTCAAGACAATCAATGTAGCTTTTCCTCCCATGGTCCCCACCCATGGGCCAGAAGCTCCATGAATAATTCCTGTCCCTAAACCACCTACTTCTGTTCCCCGCAGTCCCAAGGAAAGTGTCTGTTTAAACCTTGGTGGTTTGGGGATGTTTTTTGATCTACGGGGAAAAGGAATTTGCTTAGGTGCAAGTTTCACCACAGAGAATTTTTATACACATTTTTTTTCTTTTTTCTACAAAAAACTTTTTTTCTAACCCAGATTTTTAGAAACGTGGGGCCTTTGTTTTTTTTTTTTTTTGTGCTTTATTTTTGTTCCACTGGTTGCAGAAAAAGAAAACCATGGTCTTCTAGTTCTAAGTTAAAAAATTCTATTGGAACAACCAACAATGTTTTCCCATAGGTGTACGGCCCTAACCTCCCACAGCTAGCTACGGTGCATATAAAAAACCTGCCTAATTATATGGTCCCCCCCACAAATAATTGAGGGTAAATGTAACATTATGTGGGCCCAATTAGCGCCCACCATGAAAGAGCTTTTTTCCCCCACCAACAAAAAGTTTTTAGACCCCTATCCACGGGATAAGGACCTAACTTGCTGGATCGTGGAGGTCCTTCAGTGCGGGGAACTCCCACAGATCCACAAAATGCAGGCTACAATACATATAAAGGGATTATCAGAACTTTGTATGGTGCCTTAGTGGGTTCCATTGTACCATAATACTCATTGTTGTAGTGATCCCTCCCTCTCTTAACGTAAGAGTCCAAATTTCATGCGCTTTGGCTATTGTAGAATATCACCCTAAAAACCAAAACACTTAGCCAAATTTTAAACACAACTATTTAGTTTTGTTTTTATTGAATGATCAGTTTTGGCCAACAGACCAAATGTTGGAAATTTGTTGATCAACAGGGGTTGGTCCGATGAGGAGTCCCACGTACCTCGCCGGACCCCTTCTGTCGCGTCAGAATCAGAAACTTTATGTACGCAGACGGTCCCCCCGTGCGTGACCATTTTTTTTTGGCAATATCCTGTCAGTTTTTCCCATGAGATTAATGGATGCAGAATTGGTTCATGGTGCGCAAAGCCGTCCTGGCTCCATTTGGGATTTTTTTGGACCGAAAGCGACGAGGGGTCCTTTATATTTCAAGATCTTGTACAGGTGATCACAGCAAGTTAGGCCCTACCCCCTTGGATAGGGCCCTAGCTTTTGTGGGTTTTTTCTACCTCGGGAAAACTCGTTTTTTTAAAATGGGTGAGGCCTTTTTTCACTTGAGCAGTTGGCATCCAAAGTTTTTTTTAATGTGGTTTTATTATGAAAAGTTTTCTCTAAAGGTAATAGATTAATTATTACCCCAATCCTGGACACTTTAGTAGTCATAACCCATATGTCCCCTCTTGCAGTTTTTTCAATCGATTGTGTTAAATCACTTTGGAATTGTCCCTGCAGAAATGCTGTATTATAAATAGTCCCTACAACAACGCTGCCTGTAACACAGCAGCAATTTTTTTTTTTTTTTTTGCAAAGATAGCAATTTACCACATGGCCCTTTCCTCATTTAAAAACTAATTTGAACTTTATATAAGCCAATCAATAATTCCCCATATTTGTATCTGCAATTTTCACAACATCATTTTAGGAAGGCCTGTGAACACAATTGTAAATGGTATATAAGAAGCAAATAAAAAACGCTGATAAGCCCCAAGCTTCTAGCCACCAGGGGAATGTCTCCATTAGCAGGGTTTATTCATCAAATATTTTAACTTTGGATTTTTATTGTTTTTTACGCTTCTGGCAGTGGCATGTGTTTTTTTTCCACTACAATATAAATTAACCTGAACAGCAAACCGGAAAGGGAATAAAAATGTAACGCCTTATGCGCCGTTTTTAAAGAATTTCACATTCCCACTGAGTGTTTATTTGAATATTGAAATTTGGGGCATTTGCTTTCTGGGGAACTTGGAAGATTACAATGCCGTGATATACCTTTTTTTTTTGTTGTTTGTTTTTTCCCTGTCCCACTGCCTACTTTGACTGATTAAATAATTTTACTTTTAACTATTTGATACTAAGTGATACGGACATCAAAAAAACCCATTTTTGTTTTTAATAATAATTTTTTAATATACCATTCTTGTTTTTTAATAACTTCCAAAACCAAAAGGGTTTTTTTTTTTCCCTGTTTAACCTTTGTTGCCTCCCTTTTCAATAGCCTACAATCCTTTTTTTCTCCTTTGAACTAAACCATGAGTGGGTGGGCTCATAAAGCCGTCCCTTCCCAAATGCATGTCTATACAGCTTACTCCTCCACTGCTCTACTTAGGCCCTCCCATGGCATCACTCACGAGGGCTCATTTACTAAGGGTCCGAAAACGCCACACTTTTTTGTGTTTTGGGTTTTTGTTTCCCGCATATTTCCCATTTTTTTGCGCCGAATTAGCCCCGGATGGTTTTTGGCCACTGCACGATCGATTTTTTGGGGCATCACACATGGCCGTTGCAATGGCACAGAATCGGGGGTGCTGGCCGTCGGAACAACCCGACGATTTCGGACACAACCCGAGATTTAAAAAGGTTATTTGTGTATCGCCTAGATCATAGCACTCACAATGCACTGGAGAAGAAAGTTGGTGAACTCCTGCGCAGGACCTGACGGGGCAAGCAGTACACAGACAGGAACTCGGACGCAACGAATCTTTTAGTGAATTGCCGCCGGACACCGCCAAATCCAACGTCGGACAACGCACCGCGTATCCGCGACAAAGGACCCGGGTTAAGTAAAATCTGCCCCACTTGTTGTCTCCCTTCTTTTTTTCAACTTAAAAACTATCCAGTTTCACCCCCACTTCAACCAGCAACTTCTTTACAACCACAAATATATAAGGCTTGGCTACAAGCTACTATAAAAATAAAATTATACGACTATATTAGCTGGAGTTTTTCTGCTTTGAGGGGAATTTGTTAAATTTTATAAACCTTTGCACATACTCATCTATTAGAGACTGTAACAAATGAACTGTGGAACGGTTACTGAACAAGATATAATTACTTAGTTCAAGAATAATGGATTATCAGTAGAGATGAGCGAACACTAAAATGCTCGGGTACTCGTTATTCGAGACGAACTTTTCCCGATGCTCGAGTGCTCGCCTCAATAACGAACCCATGAAGTCAATGGGAGAACTGAGCATTTTTCAAGGGGACACCAAGGCTCTGCACAGGGAAGCTTGGCCAAACACCTGGAGACTCAGAAAAGGATGGAAACACCACGGAATGGACAGGAAACAGCAGGGGCAGCATGCATGGCCTCTGAGGCTGCATAATCGACCATTATGCCAAAATTATGGGTCAACAGCATGGCCAGGACAAGGTGACAGAATGAAGCTAGATAGCATCTAAAACATCCAATAATTGACCCGACACTATAGGGGACGCATGCAGAGGCAGCGGCAGCAGCTAGAGGAGTGCATGGCGACATACCCTAAATGGACTCAGGTCTCAAACCAATGGGTGGCAGAGAGGCACCAAAGGAGGTGAGCAAGAAGCGCTCAACATAATATCGGTACTGATAAAAGTTTGCCAGATATTTTGTGGATTACACAGCGGGTGGCGACAAGTTAACATGGAACCATGAAAACAAACCAAAATTCTGCCTGACACAGCCGTTGTTTTGATAAGGGGGACGATGTATGGAGGCAGTGAACTAGTAGTAGATTAAAGGGTGGTGCAGTTAAACTATGTTAGTGTGATCTTGGCATGGAGTGGCGCTCCGCTGCCAGGCGAGCTTTCGCCAATCCAAGCCCTGTCTCTAGGCTACTCCCCAAACAGCACTCTAAGAACCTTTTGTATAAATCAAGTGTAGTAGCGTTCTTATAAGTTTAGGATATGCCGGGTGAGGGGAATGTAAACAGATGCGCAAGAAGCGCTGAAATAATATCCCTAAATGGTAAAGTTTCAAGTATATTTTGGGGATACACAGCAGGGTGGCGACAAAGTTAACAACTTTGATGTGGAATGCCTGTAATAGCTCTTGGCGGTTGTGCCTTTTATCGCCTGGCCAGCATTTCACACGCTGCTGTCGCTTAGCGACGGCACTGCTGCTGTGCTAGAGCTACCGACTGATGGCGCCATGCCACGGATGGTAATTCGGAGGAGGAGGAGGTGGAGGAGGGTGGGAGGAGGTATAAGTAGGCCTTTGAGACCTGGACCGAGGTAGCCCCGCAATTCTCTGCGTCGGCAGTATATGACCAGCCCCATGCAGACCTCGGTTCCTAGCATGCCTCACCAATTAAGTTGTATGTAGTTTCTCATAAGTTTGGGATAGGCGGGTGAGCGGGAATGTAAACAGATGCGCAGAAGCGCATGATGCGCATGGAGCTGGCGTTCCCTGCCAGGCGAGCTTTCGCCAATCCAAGCCCCTGTCTCTAGGCTACTTCCCCAAACAGCACTTCTAAGAACCTTTGTATAAGATCAAGTGTAGTAGCGTTCTTATAAGTTTAGGATATGCCGGTGAGGGGAATGTAAACAGTCGCGCAGAGCGCTGAAATAATATCCCTAAATGGTAAAGTTTGCCCAGTATATTTGTGATAACACAGCAGGTGGCGCAAAGTTTAACAACTTTATGTGGAATCCATGAAAACAACCCAAATTTTGCCTGACACCAGACCTGATAACCCAGTCTATAGTGTAAATAAAGAGAGGGAACTACTCATTTTCTGTGACTAAACTCACTTTTAGTCATGTTAACTAGCACTGAATCTGTACGTCTTCTGTTTTAAGAATAGGTTATTGATAGAGATGGGCGAATTTTTCAAAAATTCGATTCACTAAGTTCAATGAATTTTCCATCAAAATTTGATCCAACCTGAATCGAATCATGGTGAATCACGTTAAAAAACAGGTATTTCCTGGCTGCAGAGAGCCTGTAGGGGGATGTAGAACATTGTGCCATGCTCAAATATGCATAGGGAGCATGGTTTGGTCTTCAAATAATGCTGTGTTTTAGTATGACATGCACATGACAGCCGCCACTCTTAGAATCGCTTCACTTCCATGTGCACTTACATAGGCCAACTTGACCAAATAAGTGAAGCGGGAACGCAGTCTGACAGAGTAACGTCTGTGTCCGCTCGAAAGGACTGAGCTGAGGGCCAAGATCCCACTATAACATCACAGAGTACACTCTTTTTACAGATGATACCATAGATTAAGAAAGAACCTGTTCTGTTAAAGGCTGATACATGTAGAAAGCCAAAAGAGTGGAGAGGGTGTCGGCAGTAATTTTGCTTTGGCGTCACTGATCATTTTGCCCTTCTTTTCACGCCTCAGTGTCCGCTTTCAATCGGTCAATAATCCATCAGTATTGCTAAAACCAAAAACAAACAGAAGTGGATCCAAAACAGAGATGAGCAGTAAATGGGATATTTGCATGTCCTCTGTGTTCTGTATCCACTCCTGCTTTTGGCTATCAATTCTGAAGCTTTTCATTCCTTCTGATAGATGAAATGAAGGGGAAAACCAAACATGCGGCAACGACATAGAGTGGTGGAGGGTAAAAACACAGGAAATCACAGGGTGTTCCAGGGAGGCAGCGGTCAGTTGGCAGCAACATCAGTAGGCCACAGAGTGGCACAATGACAAATTATGGAGGTGGCAGAAACATTGTAGGCCACAGAGTGGCAGAATGACAGAGTGTGGAGGTGGCGGCAGAAGTATCATGAGGTCAGAGAGTGGCACAATAACAAATTCTGGAGCTGGCAGCAACATGGTAGGCCAGAGTGTGGCAGAATGGCAGAGTGTGGAGGTGGCGGCAGCATCATGAGGTCGAAGAGTGGCACAATGACAAATTCTGGAGGTGGCAGCAACATGGTAGTCCACAAAGTGGCACAATGACAAAGTGTGGAGGTGGTGGCAGCAGCAGGAGGCCAGAGTGAGGCACAATGACAAATTCTGGTGGTGGCTGCAACATGGTGTGTGGAGGTGGGGCAGCAGCAACAGCAGGAGGTCAGAGAGTGGCACAATCACAGTGTGTAGAGGTAGGCGGCAGCAGTAGCTGGTGATGGAAGCAACACGGCGAGTGGAGGTGGTGGCGGCAGCTGCAGGAGGTCAGAGAGTGGCACAATGACAAATTCTGGAGGTGGCAGCAACATGGTAGGCCACAAAGTGGCACAATGACAAAGTGCGAAGGTGGCGGCAGCAGCAGAAGGACAGAGTGGCACAATGACAAATTCTGGTGGTGGCAGAAACATGGTAGGTAACAGTGTGGCACAATGACAGAGTGTGGAGGTGCTGGCAGCAGCAGCAGAAGGAGAGAGTGGAACAATGACAAATTCTGGTGGTGGCAGCAACATGGTAGGCCACAGAGTGGCAGAATGACAGAGTGCGGAGGTTCTGGCAGCAGCAGCAGGAGGTCAGAAAGTGGTACAATGACCTGGTAAAGATGGTGGGAGGCAGATGGAGCAACTGGCAGAAGATGTGTGGCATCAGGCGGGTGGCAGCATCAGAATAGTGGCTGAGGCAGGTAGAATCCAGACTCATTTCTCAACGTTTGGGGGAGGCGTCATGGCTGATCTAATCTGATGCATAAGGCATTGGGGTGTTGAAATCCTGGCCAATCTATGCCTGATTCATCTTGAGAAAGGTCAGTCTCTCCACATTACGGGTGGACAAGCGGGTTCTCCTTGGGGAAACGATGGCCCCCACCGCACTGAACACCCGCTCTGATGCCACACTACTGCCCATCAGCTTGTACTCCATCAGCTACTGAGTACAAGCAGCTAGACGCTAGAGACAGCACATGCAGTGTGAAATGACTGGATTGCAAATGGCCGTCTGTTTTATACGGCTGTGACATCACATAAGCCTGCCGGTCGCTGATTGACTTACACATGTGATCGAGGGTGTTCCTTTTTCTTCCCAGAGTTCTCTGCCCCAAGTAATACGTTGTGCTCGCGCCCATTTTGCTAATAAAAAAAATAGTTCCCACAAACTTCGGATTCATTTCCTGAATTCTAAACTAATTCCACTTTGTTAGAATCGATTCGCCCATCTCTAGTTATTGAAATTTTCTTTAAAATTCCCCAAGCATTTAATCTGCTGTAATTTCTGAAAAATTCCCATTTTAATCTGTATGCTAATGAGACAGTAGTTGCAATAAGGATGTGTCCTAAGTACCCACAGCACTGTAATTCCTACCTGGGCCATTAACCTATCAGATAAGCAAGACCTTAATCATGTGAGATGCAAGAGTCAACACCATGAGAAGAGATAAGTGATTTAAGGTGAGTAGCAATGCTCCAGTGCTGAGGACATGACCTGGTTGCACCGACTGCCTCATTAGCATACAGATTAAAGTGGGAATATCCTGGAAATGGCTTATTGAGGACACCAATACCAATAAATGAAGAAGGGGATATTCAGACAATCAATGTAGCTTTCCTCCAGGGTCCCCATGGGCAGAAGCTCCAATGATAATCTGTCTACACCTACTTCTTCCCGCAGTCCCAGGAAGTGTCTGGAAACCTTTGTGTTGGGGATGTTGATCTAACGGGAAAAGGAATTGCTAGGTGGCAGTTCACACAGAGAATTTTCATACACATTTTCTACCAGATTTTAAACGTGGGGCCTTGTTTTTTTTTTTCTTATTTGTCCACTTGCAGAAAAAGAAACACCATGTCTTCTAGTTCTATTAAAAATCTATTGGAAAAAACCAACATGTGTCCATAGGGTACGGCCCTACCTCACAGCTAGCTACGTGCATATAAAAACCTGCCTAATTATGATGGTCCCACAATATTGAGGGTAAATGTAACATTATGTGGCCATTAGCCACCATGAAAGAGCTTTTCCCACCAACAAAAGTTAGACCCTATCCACGGGATAGGACCTAACTTGCTGATCAGTGGGGGTCTCAGTGCTGGGACTCCCACAGATCACCAAAATGCAGGCTACATACATATAAAGGGATATCAGAACTTGTATGTGCTAAGTATTCATTGGACCATAATATACTCATTGTTGTAGTGGATCCCTCTCTATTACTTAAAGTCAAATCATGCGATTGGCTATTGTAGAATATACACCTAAAACAAAACACTTAGCCAATTTTAAACAAAACATATTTAGTTTATTGAATGATCAGTTTGGACAAACAAGACAAAATGTGAAATTGTTGATCAACAGGGGTCCGATGGAGTCCCACGTACCTCCGCCGGACCCCTCGTCGCTCGATCAGACTTATGTAGCAGACGGTCGTGCGTGACCATTTTTGGCAATATCTGTCAGTTCCATAGAGATTAATGGAGCAGAATGGTCATGCGCAGCCGTCTGCTCCATTGGTTGGATGAAGCGACGAGGGGTCCTTATTTCAAGATCTGTAGGTGATCAGCAAGTTAGGCCCTACCCCTTGGATAGGGCCTAGCTTTTGTTCTCGGGAAAACTCTTTTAATGGGTGAGGCTTCACTTGAGCAGTTGATATCCAAAGTTTTAATGTGTTTATTATGAAATTTCTCTAAAGTAATAGAATTAATTATTACCATCTGGACACTTAGTCATAACCATAGTCTCTTGCAGTTTCATCTTGTGTAAATCACTTTGGGAATTGTCTGCAGAAATGCTGTTATATAGTCCTACAAAGCTGCTGAACAGGCAGCAATTTTTTTTTTTTTGCAAGATAGCAATTACCACATGGACCTGTCTCATTAAAACTAATTTAACTTTATATAAGCATCAATAAGTCATATTGTATCTGCAATTTTCATCATTAGGCTGAACACAATTGTAATGTATATAAGAGCAGAATAGAAACGCTAGATAGCCCAGCTCTAGCCACCAGGGATGTCTCCATAGCAGGTTATTCATCAAATATTTAACTTGGATATTGTTTTACCTTCTGCAGGTGCAGGTTCCACTACAATATAATTACCTGAACAGCAAACCGGAAAGGGAATATAATGTAACCCTTAGTGCGTACGTTTAGGAATTCACTTTCCCACTGAGTTATTTGAATATTGAAATTGGCATTGCTCTGGGACTGTAAGATACATGCGTGATATACAGTTTGCCTGTCACTGCTACTTGACTGATTAAATAATTTACTATTGATACTAGTGATACGGACATCAAAAAACCCATTTGTTTTAATATAATTTTTAATATACCATCTTGTTTAATAACTCCAAACTCAAAGGTTTCCTGTACCTTTGCCTCCTTTCATAGCTACAGCCTTTCCCTGAACTAACCATGCCGCCCTCTGCATGTATATACAGCTTACTCTCTCACTGCTCTAGGCCATCCCATGGCATCACTCACTAGGGCTCATTTACTAAGGGTCCGAACGCCACACTTTTGTTGGGTTTCCCGAATATTTCCATTTTGCGCCGAATTACCCCAGGATTTTGGCGCACGTGATCGGATTTTGGGGCATCAGCACAGGCTTGCATGCGACAGAAATCGGGGGGCATGGCCGTCGGACAACCCGACAGATTTGGACACACCGCGGAATTTAAAAAAGGTTTTGTATCTCAAGATCAAGCACTCACATGAACCAGGAAGAAGTTGGTGAACTCCGGCAGACCTCGGCGCAGCAGTGACACAGGAAGGAACTCGGACGCACGATCTTAGTGAATCGCGCCGGACCCGAATCCACGTCGGACAACGCACCGCGGGATCTCGACAGGACCGGGTAAGTAAATCTGCCCCACTGTGTCTCTCTTTTCACTATCCGTCCTCACTGACAGAGACAGGAGGGGAGAGTGAAGCAGGATGAGTTATAATCTCCTGCTGCTGCTCCTCCTATTCATCAGAAATCAGACATAAAAGGATTATTTACAAGGCACATAGGCAACTTATGTAAAAGAGTGGCCAACCTCTTTAACCAATTTATTGATTCGCCAATATTCCACAGTTTATGATAAGCTGTATTTTCATATTTTGAAAGTTATACCAATTTATTTTCAATCCAGTTCTTCAAATAGTTTCCACATTTTAAAAAAATATATATTTATTTTTAATATATTTTGTTTAGTTTTTTAAAATATTTGAATATAAATTGTTTACTCTGCAATTACAATACATCCTTGTGGGTCCTACAGCCACATGCCAAGGAGTTAATTTCTCAATATTTTTTTGGTATGCAGATTGCTAAATCCCATGCATAAGGTATTATATGAAAAAAGAAATTTTTTTCGAGCAACCAAACAAACTGCAGTAGACAATTGAGGTCAGTGGATGCTGTCATGTGGTTGCTGTGATTTTTTATCCTGCTCTGGTCCTTTAAGTGGGTATCAATTTAGTAAATAAAGCTTATTTAAGTTTTTTTAATACCACCACCCTCCTTCCCCTGTTTCCTTTAGAAGAGTATGCCACTTTCTTAGAAGTTTTGTAATGTGCCATAAATAAATTTGCTATGCCCTAAACTCTCTGCCACTTTAGTGTCTGCTCCAGTAGGCATTTGGGAGGACCAGGGGGTGCAAAAGGTGCGATCGCAACTGGACCCATGAGGTTCAGGGAGCCCTTATGGTGTCACTTTCCCATATGAGAAGACTATTACTATAAACCATACATTATAGTCGGGGGCCTGGCACAGACTTTGCACTGGGGCCCATCAGCTTCTAGTTACCCCACTGGGGAGGACCCATGCTTCTCGAGTAAACATTGGATGTGATATTTGGCTCACTAGAGATCCAGCTGTCTCTCTGGCTCTATTCTATCTGTTTCTGAAAAATTCCAAAAATTATTTTATCAACCAATTTCCTAAATATTTATTACATTTTTGTGATAAAATGTACAAATAATATACTGTCATTATTGTCACTGTCAAAATTTCTATCTTCAAATCTGACTTACATGATAAATAAGGGATGACACATGGGATGGCAGATATGTGTTTGTCTTACATTTCGGGCCCACTGTGATGTATCAAGGACAACTTCAACAATGACTGCAGGAAGTAGGATGCTCGGCACTTCCTCTTTCTACAGTCTTGGACTGGAGGCCTGATTGACATGAATCTGTCTGTTCACCTTGTTGAACTCTTATGTCTGCTTTCCTTCCACGTTGTCATTGACATTCATTACAGTGACACTAAGCAGCCGACCATATAGTTTTTCCTGCGTGAACCCACATGACATAGAGTAGTAGAATTTTTTTTTAATGAAACCATTTAGTTTTAAATGTCTTTACAACCCCCTACTCTTGCTCAGCTACAAATCGTAAGATATTCAGTACCTAAGTATATAAGATTTTATCTAATGTCATAGTAGATAAGATCTTACAGGATTCCTCCAACTTAACACTTACATTTCCTAATTAAGGCTATATTCACACACATGTATGGGGGACGTATATACGGCCGACGTATGTACGGCCAATATACGTCCCCCATACATTTCTATCGGATTACGGCCCTGTACGGGAGCGGTACGGTGCAGCACACGTGCGGCACCGTACTGCTCCGTAGCCCGGGAAAAGATAGGACATGTCCTATCTTTTCCCGTGATACGGCACCGTGTGCTGTATCTTCCTATGGAGAGGGGCGGGGGTGAGCAGCGCTCATCCCCTGCTCCTCTCCGCAGCGCCGATGTATGCCTGCCATACTACGGTACGGCGGGCATACATCGTGTGAATGTAGCCTAAATGTGTTGAATATTTTTGTAGAAAATAGGTAGAAAAATTGGTAATGTAGTCATCTAGTAATTGGTTCCGAAATTCTCCAAATTTTAAGCACTGAACAACAATATACAAGTGGTAAACCCATAATCACTGCTGTCTGAGACACCCCTCAACCCCATCCAATAGTAATATATCATACTAATGTTTTTTATTAGGGTGGTTGTCCATGCATTGTCTCCCACCCATGCTGACATTACATGTGAAGAAACCATAGTGCATGTCAAGCAGGAACGTTGCTAAGAAAACTGTTATCCAGTTTTTGAATGGTCTAGAACGGTTATGATGAACCTTTTAGAGACTGAGTGCCCAACAAAATCCTAAACCCCACTTATTTCATTGAAAGTGCCAGTACAGCTGAGAGTAGGACCTCCAATAGCTCCAATGATAATCCCACCTTGTCCACCAATTCCCACTATTCCTGTAGTCCCAGGTAGCGCATTGTGTGTCGCTTATATACAGTGCTGAGCATAGGAAATCCTGGGCTGCATGGGACTGCAAGAAGAGGCCTTGATTCTGTCACTATGTGCTGGGGTGACACCACTGATCTAGAACAATAGTGTAGAACATTCTAGGACAATAGTTGAAGTAAGTTGTATCAGATAGTGATCACACTAGCACCAGAGTGACACTGCTGGCAGAGCCCACAAAGTTATTGGGTAACCCAAAATTAATTTATTTAAAATTATAGCATGAGTATAGCAATTTGAGCTTGGCTTTGTGACTGGATCCTGGGATACCCTTTAGAATCATCAAATAATTACATATACCATAGGCCCTGTGTTGATCAAAAGACTGCCCTTCCCCATTTTACATAGCAGTTTACTGTGCCCCATAACTTACATCCTTCCTGCAGCAGGTGCCAACCTAAGGTGAGAAGCTCAACATGTGTCTCATAAGACAGATATAGCAGTGGACAAGAAAGAAACCACATGATAACCTGTTCTTCTACCCTGCACATATTTTGATATATGCTAAGTCTTCTCTTATGTTTACAATAATGTTATAATAATGTTGTAATAATATATAATAATAATGTTGTAATTATGGTATAATGTTTGTACTAAATATTGCTAGAACAAGAAGGACCAGCGCTCATGATCCCATAATAAGCCATAGATGTCAGTCCTAACTATTAGCATTGATTATTATTAGGAATATGCCCTTTGCTAAAATAGATTTGCCATGGCACCAGTTGTTTTGATTAAGTTCTTTACTTTATATCCCTTAAAGAAAAGATTGGTACCTTATATACTTGAGTATAAGCCTAGTTTTTCAGCACAAAAAATGTGCTGAAAAAGCCAAGCTCGGCTTATACTCGAGTCAAAAAAATAAATATATCTAAACTCACCTTTCCGGCGACCCCTGTATATCTTCTGTGCAGGGTTTGGGGCAGGGTCTGGCAGGCTATATACACTGGGGCAGGGGCTGGCAGGCTATATACACTGGGACAGGGGCTGGCAGGCTATATACACTGGGGCGGCTGTGACCAATGCATTTCCCACCCTCGGCTTATACTCAAGTCAATAGGTTTTCCCAGTATTTTGTGGTAAAATTAGGGGCCTCGGCTTATACTCGGGTCGGCTTATACTCGAGTATATAAAGTGTATGTTTATTTGTTTATCTTCTATTAGTATTCTGATGGTTGTATTAACAGTTTATACTGCTCTAGGCGCTGAGACTGAGCTTAACCCTGTTGCGTTGCACTAAACTAAAGTAGCTTTTCAGTTTTATCATCATGATGCCATCTTTCTTTACTCCCATAATTCTATATTGTTTCCCATCTTTCAACTCCGAAAGAAGTGAGCAACATCTGGTAAGACCGGGAATATTGTTTGGTAATTAGTGGGGTTGGTCAATCTAAAAATTGTAAAAATAATTTGTAAAATACAAAAATAAATAAGTCACTTATGACCAATTTTTCATGTGAATGAAGTTGACATAGACCAAACTTTTAGGTGTTGCAAAATTTCAAAAACATGTTCTGACATTTGGGCGCCATTTTCCGTTATGGGATTTACTGCTGGAAATAATTCTTTTTTAATATTTTGACAGATTGCCTTTTGGGGCTGTTTGTTTATGTTTATTAATTTTTATTTCAAGAGATTTTATTTTTTTGAATAAAATTTTGTTTTGTTTTTTAAAAACTATTTTTCAGGCCCCTTGGGGTACTTGAATCCTAGGGAGTTTGATTGCTTACACTAAGTGGCAAGTAGGGCACAAACAGGCAAATAGTATACAGGGCATGAAAAATGTGTAATGTTATTCGCCTTCCCAGATTTTTCTATGAATAAAAAATGATTATTCCTTGTAGTTAGAGATGGGCGAATCGACAAAGACTTACCAGCTATGGAGAGGGCTTCAGTCTGTGAGCCCTCTCCATGAACCCGCTCCCGGCATGTGACGTACCGTTACGTCACATGCCGTGATTCGTTTCGATTTGTTTCGATTCAAATTCTCAGAAAATTTGCCGAACCGGGTCAAATTGAATTTTCACTAATTCCCCCATCTTTACTTGTAGTAGAACACAATGTTAATTCTTGGGTTGAACTAAATAGTATGCCAATATGGCAGTGCAATTGATGGAAGAAATCCAAGGGTTGGTCTTGGTTGGATTTTTTTTCAAATAGTCTGGCCTTTTTTTCTGAATATTTATATAAAATTGTTAATACATGTTTTTAGATATAGAATTTCTTGTAACGTTCCAAGCAGAATTTACTGTATCACTGCTGAATCACAGCACTGGGGTTCTGAGAAATGTAGACAGTGAAGCTCAGCATAAGAGACTCATCACTGTTTCAGGAATGTGGTTGTGGCTTCGAGTCTGACCATTGAAACCTCTATTTTCCTCTTTTTTGAGTACTCTGGTTTCTTCCCACGCGTCCTAACATCCTTAGATCAATTCACTTCCCATATCCTTAATAAATGTCTACATATGTGAGATAGGGAAAATATGCATCGCTGAGTACTAGGGCAGATGTGAGTAAATCCTATGTTTGGGATTTTAAGAATTTTATTTGCTGTTTGAAATGAGCCAGCCTCAATCTTATTTTATTTTTGAACAATTTCTACAAATTACCTGCACTGGCTGAAGGTAAAAGTACTGAATAAGTGTAGAAAATTACACTGAATGCGATGATGTTTACACTAACCTATATTGAATGCTGTTCCGATGATGCTTCTTCCTCGTGGTTCAATGGCGTTGACGTTGTAAATAGAGGAGATCCTGGTTAGGAATAAGACATTGCTTCTACATCAGATGATTCTCAGGATCTTGGGTAAGTGTAGACCAAGTTGTAATTTTCTTTTCTTTGAATATCCTCGTTAGTCGATGTTCTCTTGTTGGATCAATTGCCGTGTAGAAGCCCCGGCCGGTGGCTTTGCTGGCACTGACAGAGGTACCAGTGATATCACTTTTTCGGTATGGAGGGTTGGATGGAGCCAAAAACACTAACACCTAACACGCTTTCGAAAGCTCCGGCTTTCTTCCTCAGGGTTGGATACATGATCCTCTTCCTGTTCTATATAAAGACTTCGCAGTGCGGTAACTCTCAGACTAAAGGATTATCTTCCCTCATTTTTGTTCTTTTTAGATATTGTCTATATCAACATTTTTATTTATTTAAAAAAAAACTATATTTATGATTTTCATAAAAGCATTTAATCTTTATTAATATACAGATTACATAACAGCTAGAAAAATGTATATATCTAAAAAAAAAATTCTATATATTTATTTCATAAGAATTTTAGATGATTAAAATACCTTAGGGTTGTGAGTTTAAAATACTTGGAAGTGCAAATTGAAAGGCAAATAGCTCAATTTCAAATATCCATCGGCTTTCTTCCCTGGACATGTTTTAAAAGAAATCTCCCCCTCTCCAGTTCCGTTCAACTTTTTCAATGCCATAAAATATGGTTCCATCTATCTATCCTGCGTGTTTTTCTTTGTAGTGTCCTGATAATGGATGGCCCATAAATTTCTTAACAATATTCCTGAGGTGTTCATTGATCCTTGTCATCCTTGCTCCAAGTTATGGAAACCTTTATGTGGGGAGATGGGAAGAGGAGCACATCTTCCCCACTGGCGAGCTTGGGGAGAACTCGGTCCTCTGGCAATCTTTCATTGACAACGTTGTATTTATTTGTGGCAGAGGGAAAGAATCATTGGATGTATTTCTTAAAAATATTAATGAAAGCCTATTCTATCTGGAACTCACCCCTACATATAATCAAGAGGAAATATATTTCCTGGATTTGACTGTATATATTGAAAATGGAAATAAAAAAAAACAAAAACTTACAATAAACCAACTGACAGGAATAGTCTGATTTTCTATGTGTTTTGTAAATGCAAATGCCAACAGTGATGTAATCAAGCAATTCCCCTCTCCTCAGCTGTTGTAATAGGTTTCAAAACGCAACGTGTGACCGCACCCTTAGAAGTAACCAATAAATTTAAAAAAATATAAATGCAAAAATTTCAGAATTTTCAAAAAACAGGTCACTGTGGAAAATTTTAAACATTTAAAGCATGCGGAATAATTGCAATTGACATGTTAAAACAGGGTCCATGAAAAAAATCCTTCCTCTGCACCTGCCCTGGACCAGGTGCAGATTTGCGCCTAAAAAGTTGCAAAAATAAACAAAAAAAAGTGATACATAATAGAAAAGTCGCACCTGGGAAACTAAGATACATAAGCCACAAGGTGTAGACCAAGGCGTACTTGAAAAACGACAATGGAAAAGTCGCAAAAAAGTCGCAATTACGACAAAAGTCGCAAAAACGAGACAATTTGACTAGCAGAAATAATAATACATGCCCCCAATGTATCTTACATATTCTATACACACATTTATAATTCCAATAAAATCGGAACTTAACTGTGAAGTGAATGAGTAAAATGCTGAGAACCTCCGCTTTTTTTGTCAGTGTAATACATATCAATGAATGTGTTTTTATCACTGGAGTCTGAATGTCTAATTAATAGACTGGGGGGGATAAAACGCCGACATAAGCAGAATAGTCTCTTGATAGTGTATCTACTAAAAAGTCCTATGCAGGAAAGAGAGACTGTATTCCATTGTTGTTTTAAACACTTTAAGGCAGCCATTAGTTCAACGTTATCAACTTTAATTGAACTAAAAGGTTTAATAGAAACAACAGAATATCTTCCAGAAACAGCTGCTTTTACAGATAACTCAGCATTTCAAGCAACCCCGCAGCAGGAAGCTATATACTAAAATGATATCTGCCATTGTCATTCGTAAGCCGTCATTTACGTTACAGATGGGTGTGCGATTTATGTTCCCAATCTTTCTTCTCTTACTTCATGTTATCATCTCACCAGAGCATTCATATCCTACAAAGAGTTTTTTCCTTGTCATTGTTCTGCTTCACATTCCCATTACTTTTATACTTAGTTCTCCGATACTGAACTTTATGGCTGAAAGAAAAGTGACAGAAAATCAAAGTTACAATTGAATTGACAAAAAAAAGCATCTTATTGACTGGGATTTTGTGGAAACCATTTAATGAAATTGGGAAAGATGAAATTATAAGGGAGGGGCTGCGGGAAAGGTTGCAGTGTATGGTGGGAGGGAGACTACTGCAGGAAGGGGGGAATATTGGGGGCTGCAGGAAAGTGGGCATTAAAAAGGGTCTGCAGAAAAGAGGGTATTATAGGGGGGGGGGGCAGGAAAGGGGCATTACAAAAGTTTCCACTTTGGGATAAGACATCCAATTGAATGTACTGTACAACTTATCCCACTGTACCTGTGGAAGCAGAGAGCCTTACATATTCATTGGAAAACTTAATATGGATTCTCACTGATTTTTAAAGGGGCCAATCACAGTTTTGTTGTGGCATCTGCCATTTTGACTGCAAGAATAGATTTGCATGTTGGGACGTTGTTATAATGGGATGGAAATATCACAAAGCCTCAGGCTGCAGTATGAACAGTCTGACATTATGTGGTGGGTAAATTCATATTTTTAACTTTCTATCTTCTAATGCATAATTTAAAGGGATGGTGTTACTGCAAACTACTTAGAGGAAATACTGTAGAAAGGAAATGTCTGACCAGTAGAATTATTAAGAAAAGGCTCAATATGATATTGAAAAGCAAAGAAATTCTCCTTCACTTTAGTAAGCAACCAATCTGTTTGCTGTTTGCTTTCCCAATCCTCTGCCAGTCTGTACGTCTGATCCACAGGAAACATGAGCTCAGGAAATCAATGGACTAAAGCAGTGATGGCAAACCTTTTAGACACCGAGTGCCCAAATTACCACCAGAACCCACGTATTTTTCGCAAAGTGCCAATGCGACAATTTAAGCAGTAACTTATTACTCCCTGCTCTTTCACAGGTTTTAATTGTATCGGCACCTGAGGACACCAATAAAGTAGAAAGAAGGAGAACAAGTTTGGATTATCATTGTAGCTTCCTCCTAGGGTCCTGGGCTGCCTGGGACTGCAGGAGGCCCTGAGTCCTGACTGGCGAACCCTGCCATGGGGAGATGGCAAGGGTGCCCATATAGAGGGCTCCGAGTGCCACCTCTGGCACCCGTGCCATAGGTTCGCCACCACTGGACTAAAGTAATGCTTTATAACATGCTGCCTGCAAACCTCACACTATGTACATTCTACTCTGCTCTGCCTGCTCTATAAGGTGCTGTTTTCAAATTGGACACTATGGGGCACATTTACTCACCGGTCTGATGGAGTTCACTGAAAGTGCATTGTCCGACCATAATGCACTCTGCCGCGATTCACTGAGATTGTGCACCCGATATCCTGCATGTGTCGCTTCCCTGTTCAGGTCAGGAGGTGTCCGTGCTTAGTCCGTATCAGTCAAATTGTCCGACGGCACGCCCCACAATTTGTGTTGCTTTGAAGCCAGCGCACCTGTGCCAAAAAAGATTGCGTGCGACACAAATTTAGCGCAAACACCTGTTGCAAACACCCATCCGAGCCGTGCAATCCCCGAAAAAAGTGCAGACGAAAGTGCAGTGCAGCGTGTGACACTTAGTGCAGACGAAAGTGCAGCGTGTGACACTTAGTAAATGAGCCCCTATGTACAATATGCTCAGCTCCTCCTTCTCTATAATATGCTGTCTGCAGATAAGACACTGGGGCTTATTTACTAAGGGTCCACGGATTGCATTTCCGTCGGACTTCCCGACATTTTCGGGGGATTGCACAACTGGGACAGGTATTTAGAAGGGGATTGTGTCGCACGCAATCATATTTTGGCACCGGCTTACATGCGACAGAAATCGGGGCGTGGCCATCGGACGATCCAACTGATTTGAACTGAGCGCGGGATTTAACTTTAAAATTGTGTCGCAAGACAATGCACTTACATGCACGGGGAAGAAGAAGGTGAACTCCGGCGGACCTGAGCGGGGAAGCGACACATGCAGGATATCGGATGCACAATCTTAGGGAAACACGGCACAATTCATTATTGTCGGAACAATGCACTTCGGGTGAACTCCTTGGACAGGTAAGTAAATGTGCCCCACTGTGTACAATCTGTTTGGCAACTCCTGCTCTTTAACATGCTGCCTGCAAATTAGACACTGGGGCTTATTTACTAAGGGTCGTGCTTTCATCAGAATTTCCGACGTTTTCGAGGATTGCATGGCTTTGTCAGGTATTTATCAAACAGTTTGTGCTGAGATTGTGTCCCAGGCGATCGGATTTTGGCGCAGCTGCACTGACTTTCATGCAACATAAATTAGGAGGGGGGGGCGCGTGCCGTCGGACGATCTAACTGATTCGAAGCGCGGGATTTAACCTTCAAAATGCACTTTCATGCACATGCAGGGAAGCGACACATGCAGGATATCGGGTGCACAATCTTAGTGAATCGCGGCACAGAGCATTATCATCGGACAATGCACTTTCGGGGAACTTCGTCAGACAGGTGAGTAAATGAGCCCCACTCTGTACAATCTGTTCAGGTCCTTCTGCTCTATAACATGCTGCCTGCAGATTACACTACTATTTTAACACTGTAACACTGCTCTGAGTTACTGCTGTAGCAGGCTTATATTAATACACACATAAAGCTATAGCTACAAAGATCATCAGGGCTTCTACCTAACAACATTTTCAGTCAAAACTGAAAAATAAAACTTTTAATAAATGTATGTCTTAAAATGATCAGTGACAATATTAGTGTTGTATTTTCTCTGTGAACACTAAGATCCCTTTGTTGAAAATAAGGAAACTGTATCTCTTTTACTAAAACCTAAAATCCAGCTCGGCATTTAACATGTTCTAAAAGCTTTTCTGATTTAAAGAATATTGCAGAAAAAGCCATTTGTGTCATCGGAGTGAGGGAACACAGTACAGTGCACTAATGGCAGATTATGCTCTGAACCAAACAAGAATCTGTTATTCCTTGCGGAAGGTCTTTCAGATTTTAGCTGAATGCTTTGTTTGTTTTCAATTCTGTGGCGCCTGTTACTTTCAGCGCACAAAACTATGAATGTTCATAGAATATTATGCTGATGCTTGAATTGCTAAGGCTATTATCTTCCATTTACAACAAGGTTATAGGGAAGGATTCATATTTCTCATCATAATTTGGTAATAAATTCTTTTCAGCTGTGCACTCCTCATTTGTTATTATATCCCAAATTATCTTTTGCTTTTGTTATCATGTAAATTGAAAATAGTATTTTTGTTATTTTGACAATTTAGATATATATATATATATATATATAGTGTTGCATGATACTACAGTAGTTGCAATCCATCTTGCAGTCCCCGGTGACTGTCTTCAGTGCCAGACACTAGATCTTCTAAGTATATTCAGGAAAAACAACTGGAAACAGAAGGGCTGTGATCCAAATATTCAATATAAAGTTGTTATTTATTGTGCCAGCAGTGGCAATGGCTCAAGGAAGCTTTCAAGCGATAGACTGTGAATTCTTATGGGGCCGATAAGCTGAAATGTTTTGCTTCCTGGTACAGATTATTTCCGGAACGCTCCTTATGCCAATCGCAGTGCCCTTACAAAAGGTCCATTAATCAAATGCAATAAGTAACAAAAGAAACGACATGTGACATCATTCAGCCGGACATGGGAACTCCCTGAAATTAAGATTTGCAAACAATTTTCATCAACTAAAGACCGAATCTCTAATGTGACAACTACAGTACTTTCTCTCCCATGTCCCTTATCAGTTCCTCCATCCCAGTGTTTGTTTTACAGAACTGTCTCCGTCTTTTTGCACTCAAGTAGTGTCATACACTTTTCTGCAGCTCTTCTCCCACCTTCTGGTCTCCAGACACTTTCTGCTAAACAGAAAAGTTATTAATCCTTAGTGTTCACATAGTACAGACTATACACTTCATGTAACTGTTTCACTGATTGTTTCTACTACTTATTACAATCTCAATGATTCTTAATATGATGGAAGCTGTCAGGCTAGTCACAATATGCATCCTGTATGTAAACTATGCAGTGTTCAGTGGATTTACTTGCAGGTATCTCACTGGATATAATGCTAAATTATTTAATGAGGAAACACAAGGCATCATTAACATTAACTTTGGGCGGACTAAATTTGAGGGCATATAGAGGAAGAGTCTAGTCTCCGCCCACTTCACTGCTGCTGAAGATTTTCAGAACAGAAAATGTCATAACTCTACAATAAAAAGGGCTATGAACATAAAATGGGCATCATTTTGTATGATTTTAAAAGGTGAATCACATATGATAATTTTCTTTTTCAGTGGCAGTTGGGTCATGTGACCATCAGTTGCACTACCAGTACAGAACCACACCCCCTGATTTGTGTGCCATGAAAGCCGGCGCCGATTCACCACAATCCGATCGCGTATGCCAAAAATCTGGGGCAATTCAGCACAAAACGAAAAAATTCTGGAAACCCGACGGAAATGCGTCCGACGGACCCTTAATAAATGTGCCCCAGTATCTAATGTGCATTGGCTGCATTCATCTCCTTCACATCACTAAAATTTTACATGACTCTTTGTAGCGGATGTCAACCCTTTGTAAAAGCTGCCACTCTGTTTCAAAGGCCAGGCTCAGAGATAAGTTCTACTCATGCTTTTTAACTTCCCAGATGTTACAGTCAATCTTTAGGACCCCGAGGAATCAATGACCTGGCGCTACCGCAGTGTTCTGATAGGTTGTCATAACAGCAATGATGAGTCACTTAGTTATGGAAGATGGCTTCTTAAAGGAAATCTACTATTTGTTTTTAACAAATATTTAACAAATGCAATATTAACCAAATATACCTTGAGAATGCTGTAGCTGCACTGAGGCAGAAACATATCTTGTTTAGTCCCTGAACCGAGTAGTTTTGCTGAAAAAAACTTTTGCCGAGTAGTTTTGCTAAAATAATGATAATAAGGCTCTCTTGATCCTTTGGCTGGCTCAGCGCTTCTCCTGACCCTAATTATGTAGTGCTCAAGCAATGTCCTGCCCAACATAGGCCGACAATATGTCATCACTGTCTTGTCCCTGATAGGCAGATGTAATCAATCGCTCACCCGTCCCCAACTGCTGTGTATGAGTCATCCAGCTCAGGTTGATTAGTCCTGTCTGGACAGTTCAGGAAGCTCTGTGTGTAATGTGTTTATATAGGCAGCCAGCTTTCCTGAGGTCCTGAATTTTATAATTGTTTTTTAAGCAAAACCACTCGGTTCAGGGATTAAACAATTCTGCATCAGTGTAGCTACAGCATTCTCAGGGTATGTTCGGTTCACAATGCATAAAAACAAATTGTAGATTTCCTTTAAGGTGCCTTTTGTATTGACAACGATTTTTATGGGAAAATTTTGACCAAACGAAAATTTTTCCAGCAAGGTTAGCTTATTCGAAGATTCCAGGGGTAAACCTATTTAACCTTTGTGCATTAAACTATCATTTTCTAATGTTTGACCTATCGACTGTCATGCAGAACTCCCTATTGCCCTACACTAGATATGTCATGAGTATTTCTTTAAAGGCGGTATATGAGATGCTTTCTGCTCTTTCACCCAAAATCAGCAGAGTACCGAGAGTAGATGTAGAAGAAGAACAGAGTTTTGCTGATAAAACAAACTTTTCAAACATGTGGTAAATAATTTTAAAGTGTCCAGAGATAGCAAACGAAATAGATGTGCCATAAAAGATTACTTTTAACACAATGGTAAATGAGTTTCAATTGTCCAAAGGGCAATCCAAGCCTGGCCAGAGCTCTTCTTTGTAAATCATGTTGCATTTCTCCACATGGTGGCAAATTCTATTAAACTTCCAATACAAAACATTCCTGCAAAAAATGTTTTCATCTGGTAAATGGTAGGGAATTTAAAGGGAATCTACTATCAACCAGGGACACTTACTCATAGATTCAGGCACTGTGACTGTGGTATCTTCTTATATTTGTTATCCATAGCCTCCGTCCTTCTAAAATCAACCTTTAAAATGCACTCCCCCCTCCCACTGTGTGCACAAATGTTGCCATGAGATTACAACAGGCAGGGGATCAGGGGGACAGAAGTACCAAGGAAGCAGGGGGGGGGGGTGAGATAGTATTACAGGCTGAGCACTACTGAAAGATTAATATGTTTCAAAGTTGATTTTATAAGGAAGGAGACCATGGATAACAAATATAAGAATATTATCACAGTCATGGAGCCTGGATCTATAAGTAAGCGTCCCTAGTTTATTATGCTTCATTTTCTTAGATTTTGTTTAAACTTTTCCGTAGTACTCTCCATTGCCTATGACTCTGCTTCAGTTACGGGCTTTTCCTCTCCTGACTAGTTTCTTGTTGTTTAGGATTTTTGCATAATTTTGGCCTGCTCCTACCTGCTTCCTGCATGTAGGTTTTGCATGAACCTTGCTTGCCCTAAATTTGCTTTTGCTTCTTTGTATTCTCATTTGCCTGTCGATTTGGAGCCATACTCTTCCATTAGATTCTCCAGTTTTCTTTACCTGTGTTCATGTATTTTGTCTTTTGTGTTTATCTGCCTCCTCTGTTACACACTTATCTAATGTAGGGTTTGTCGACCAGTTGTCGGCCTCAGCACAAGATCTGCAAGTAGGCAGGGACAGAGGCTTTGGGTGAGTTTAGGGCTTGACCCTCTCCCTTATTGTGCCACATTATGGTCAATATGATCTTCTAGGCAGTATTCAGTGCTATAGTATTTTAACAATACTAATTATGGTCATTGCAAATGTGAACTAAGCCTAAGAGACTCATCTAAGAATTGGTTACCGGGTCTTGCCAATTGAGGCCCCTATGTGAACCCCCAAACAGACTGATCTCTTAGTTTGTGGGATATCAGTTTGAGCATGGCTGCTCTAAAACAACAGACTTTCAGCTTGCATTTACTAGAGCTTTGTTTCAGCTCATTTCCAATTACATGAACTACATAATTGATGCCAACTGGCTTTTTACTAGTTCATTCCTTTTTTTTCTCCACTGACTGGAAAGAAATACCATGCTTATTTCCTAACACTAATCTATGTAATGTTCTAATCTACTGTTAATGTAATAGTTCCATTCATTTAAAATGTAAATTGTACATTCAACCCCCAAGTACATGCTCTAAATCTATTAATGCTGCTTCGGCATTGTCAACTGCACTGTTAGAATCTAACACAATAAAAAAAATGAATATTTCCATGAATCATTTTTTTCAGCGAGAGCGGAACAATTCTTTTTTGTCTTAGTGATTTAATTAATGAAACTACATGAAAAATACTTCAGCGAAAAACCTCTGAGGTTTCAAAAATGCAAAAACAAAACTTCCCACTTGGGTATTATCAGTTTTACATTTACTTTCTTGTAGTAATTAGTGCTTCCGCAGATTGCAGGGATACTGTTGACTTCATTAAGAATAAATGCTCGCAGTTTATCTAAGTGCTACAAACTAAGATAAAGCAGAATATTCCAAGTCTTGAGAATTATGTATAAAGCTTTGATTGAAAAACTATGATGACCTCCAATGAGGACTTTTAACCACCTTCCCTAATTTCAACAAATTCTTCTTTTAATAGTTATTTTGGAATAGTTGGAATGTTCTTTCAAACTCTCACCTTACTAAGGGTCCGTGGAGCGCATTTTGGTTGGGTTTCCCTACGATTTCCGTGTTGTGCCGCATTTAACAGGGTTTTTGGAGCAGGCGATTGGATTTTTCCGCATCAGCGCCGGCTTTCGGGTGATCCGATGGATTCTTACAACGTACAGGATTTAACATTGCAAATTGTGTCGCAAGACATGCACTCACATACACCGGGAAGAAGAAGGTGAACTCCGGTGGGCGGCAGCGGGGAAACGACAGATGCAGGATCTCAGGTGCACGATGTTGGTGAATCATCTTCGTGGGACCATCCGGATCGGGGATCGCGACAGGACCGGGTAAGTAAATGTGCCCCATTATCTTCAGATCCATTAGGTCAGGTAGATGGAGTCATGCTGTCTGCTCCACCCTTCTGACAGTATAGAGCGTAATTACCCTAAAGCGTACTATAACTACCCTAAAACCATGCTATTTAGGCTCTCTACTGCAGGATGGGTGGCCCAGAGCTGGAGAGATGGGAATATTGACATTATTTGGGAACACTAGGGAACAGAGAGAGAAAATCCGAGCTATGTCAGAATAATTTCTGGAGCACCTATTGAACAAAGCAAAGAATTGGTGAAGGTGACGAAATATCTTCTTCAATTTGGCTCGCAGGTGCCTATAATTGTTTCTTAGCATCCCAATAGCTATAGGCTTGGTTTGTAATACTAATAATAATTCTTTATTTAATAATCCTTTATTTATAGAACGCCTACAGATTTACATTATGTTTTTATGGTGACAGCTTCCCTTTAATATCCAGTATGAAACATTTCTGTAAAAACAAAGCTTTTTACAGCAAAAGTTTCATTGGTGTTATAGTATTGGTAGCCAAAGAATAACTACAAATAAATATTTAGTATAGTATGCGATATAAAGCTTTGAAACTGATGGATGTGCACTGAACAGAGTTATAAATCAAATTGGGATCCACATAGATGAGGTTAAGTAGCACTTAGCAATCCCAATAATTACTAATGCTGCCCCACCTTAGTTCTTCAGTAGTTGCTGTAACTCCAGAAATTCATCTTTTAAAACAAGGACTTTGAACAAGAACTTTGTTTATAAAACTAAAAAAATGGGATGTTATGAGCACAAGAACTGGCATATGATAAATCTCCCTCATTGTATATATCATATTTACGCATACAGTACTGTATATACAGACATCATATATACAGTATTGCTGTATAAACACACCATTTACACCCATATAGCATAAACACACATATACATACAGTATACATATACACACAGTACATACACATATATGTAAAGCATATAAACATCAAATAAACACACATATACACACATACGTACAGTAGTTTATACATACATACAGTATATAAACACGATACACCATAGATCACATACACATCCATACATTTATACACTCAAACACACATATGTTACTAATTGCAGTCAGGCAGTGTGGCCACAGGAAGGAAGTATACGTCAGGAAGTAGAGATGAAAGATTCCTATTGCTGTTGTCATGCTCCCCCAACATTTTTTGAGCTGCAGGCTCAGCTGTTTTCTGTGGAAGATGTGCACTGTTACAAACATATTTTGCTGCACAATATGCACCATAATTGTCATAGGTGTTCCTGCGACCCACGACCCGGGTTGCAGGCGCACCCGTGCTCCTGTCTGTGCCCCCGGACTCCCCCCTGTGCTCTCACCTCTCTGCGATCTTGTGCTGGCTCCAACGACCTGGCACACGCATCGCCGCATCCCAGGGTGCACATGCCGGCTTCTGGAGATTTTAAGGGTCAGCGCACCAATAATTGGCGCTGACCCGCTGCCAATTCTGATAAATGTCCAACCTCTTCCTGAGTTTCCTGACGGATCTTCATGACTTGTGCCTTAGAGAAAGCTTTGTCTCATGTCCTGCCCTTTTCTTGTGATTTCCTGTTCTGACCCCAGTTCCGTTCCTGACTACGCTCCTCTGCTCCATGCCTTGACCTATTGCTGCCCGTCCGACTTAGTGCAGCCATTCCCCATCACTGTGCAAACCTGTGCACATTTTAGTCTAGCACTATGAACAATGAGAACAGAGCAACATAGCCACGGTACAACAATTATTTTTTAATGCAATTGCAGAGTTATCTACAAAATTTTATACTGCACATATTTTCACTTTGGCTAACCGCTTGTCACCTTTAGTACATTTCCATTCAGTATCTGTCACTTATTTCTATTTATTATTCTTAAAAATATATTGCTCCACAATAATGAGATCGGAGTCATGAAAAGTGGAGTAAATAAGTAATATAGCAATTATTTCACAGTCGAATACTTTATATATTAGAGCTGTGGACAGATCTCGAATGCTCTATATATTTCTCCTAGCCGTTACAGCTTTATTTGTAGGTATTCCCAGAGTAGACGCTGGCAGACAGAATGTTCTGATAGACTACAATGTACACATGAAATATTAATGCAACTGTTGAGCAGTAAATAGAGGGGTTTTTTAAAAAAAAACTTCTGTCCCATCACGTAAATGCTTCAGACTCTTCAGATTTTTTTTCTTATAGAAATGTGTACCGCCAGTTATTTACTGCATAGAATCTTTTTATAAGGGAAGATGTATTTGTTCCTGTTTAGTTTATTACATTTATTAAATTCTTAGCTGTGTGTTGCTCCGACCCAGTGTCAGTAAAACAGATTGAAGGTCAGTGGCGTATCCGTTATTCTCCGGAAAATTGCTAGTGCACTCACTGATGTAGTGGTAGGTTGATTGGATTGTGAGCACCATTGGGGATAGGGACTGATCTGGCAAATTCTGTGCAGCGCTGTGTAGTATGTGGCTATATAAATAAAGGAATTATTATTATTATCAGCTTTATTGAGGCTAATGGAATTCTGGGAGGTGCCAGACATGCCAACAGAACAATGGGCCGTTTCCTGCCTGTAGCGCCTTCTCAAGCCCGTTGGTATCAACCAAGCAGCCCCTATGGGTACCTCTCTGCCCATGCTCCCTGGCAGATGCCACAGCTGCTACAACATTAGCTTAGCCCACTTTAATCATCAGAAGTATTTTGCTTTTCAGATTCCCATTTACATGGTGGGAATAAAGGTGCAAAATCCATATTTCCAGGCAACCAGGAGTGAAGACAAATGCTGTGCCTTTTTAAAATCTATTCCTTAGCTAGATCCTGATCATATGTAAACAATTGGGAAAGTAACTGGTTCTTGTCAAAATAACCTCTGCGCTTCTCACAAACTCTGTCCCTGCCTACTTGCTTTACATGCACGAAACCACATGCCATATCTGGGTGGTGGTCCCTACCTTGGATGCATGCATAGAACAGTCTGATAAAAAGTAGTGCATAGAAGGCAATTAGGCAGGGACAGAGTTTGTGGGAAATGCAGAGGTTATCTTAACAGACAGATGGAGAAAAAGCAATGTACAAAATCGTAGTGTTAAAGAATAGTCAAAAGGTTCAAGTGATGGTCAAATTCACAGCAAAGAGCCAGAAGACTTGTCTAAAAGGCACTGAATGAAATCACAGGTGAGTTTAAATGGAGTTCCTGCACGCCGCCCAAGCAGCCGACGGTTCAGCCAGCACTTCAACTGGCCCCAGTGACCCATCCCCAGCTCAGAGAGGTAGAAAGATGTAATTTGCTGAGCCTACAACAGAGCACACACCTGAGTGTGGTAGCAGAACTAGAACCTGTAGTGGTTCTGACAGTTACAAAGTAGGACCTCCTTAGGAGACACACTAAACCACACTATGATCATAAAGCATAACTTTTATGGTAATGGAACCTTGGCCAATTTCTGCCATTAGTTAGCTGAGCAGCATTTCTTGTGTGCCAAGAGAGACCAGAAAGTACAGATACATAGAATTACCAATATAAAAGTTTATATGAAGTTATAGTTATAATTTTTCATTATATGTAACTTTTACCAGTGAAAAGCTTATAGTAGTAGAGCAATATTGGATAACCTGAGGAATAAAAAGTCATCCCTGGCACATTGATCAGAGAAAATAAAAATGTAAACGTTTTTTCTGGAATTCAGAACGTTGTTGGAAAAAAATCAACTCCATGGAAGAGTTTAAAACATCTGTCATCTCAGCTGAGGCCACATCTTTTGAACCCAAGATCCACAATATTATAAAAATAAAAATACTCTTCAATGTACAGTCTCTACAACGCCTCCAAACAGCTGCTCAATGCTCTTTCTCCATAACATACTCTAATACAACCACCACTTTCTGTTTCAATTCCACATTGTTGTCAAGATCTCTGCTTGCTGTCATTCAGCAAGAAGCTTAATTGTTTGCATTCTGTGGATAAAAACCAGTCCAAGGTCATGTGATGTTACACATGCATGGCTCGTTATATCACAGATTAATCTGAGAGGTGTGTATTAACGGTGCATCACATGACCATGGACCACTTTTCACCTACAGGAAGTAGACAATGAAGCTTCCTTTTGAATGATAGCAAGCAGAGATCTATACAAATGTAAGAAAGAGATGCAAAAAGTATCTTGGGAAATTGTAAAACATTTCATAACACAAACAATTTCATTTATTTGCTTACAGGACATTTACCAATGGTGGTAGAGTCTCCTAATTAGGCTACACATTTAGTCTAGGGGATGGGGGGACCATTTTTAAAATGGTGTGGATTGATTTTTCTCAAAGTCCAGGGTGTCAGTTTTTGGGGTTCTGTATTCCCCAAATTTCAATTATTTTATTATTAATTTTTTGTTGCTAATGTTGATATCAAGAAATCCGTGTCAAATCAACATGGTTGATTAACCAATATGTCAGACAGAGAGTTGGCAGGTGGAGCAATCACAGGTCGCAGCACAGTAAGGGATATCGCAGCAGGGGTGTCATCTAGTGGCAGTGTGTGACCCCACAATAGAGGAGCTGCTGAAAAACTTAATGACTGAATAGAGTAAAAAAAAAGTGGAGTTATCATTTAATATATGGGAAGTTAAAGGGAAACCGTCATCAGGAGCCCTTTTTCTGGCTCCCCCATTTCTGCATGGAGAATAGTGTGCACATTGCCAAAGAGTTTTTATAGTAAACATTTTTCCAAAAAAAAAGTTAAGCGAAATCAAAATGTACCTTTCTGTATGCAGAGCTGTGGCCCTAGTCCCATGGGAGGGGCCAGTAAGCAGTGGGGCAGACATTTGATGTCCTGAGAGGGGAAATGACAGGGTGGGTGGGAGTTTTTTAAATTTAAAAACGATGCATGACGGAGCAGTTTCCAGAGGGTGGGGGAGTTGAACCACTCCTCACTAGCCCCTCCCATTGGATCAGGGACGCCGCTCTGCATACAAAAAGGTAAACTTTGATCTAGGTACACTATAAAACTCTTTGGCAATGTGTACACTATTCTCTATGGGGACATGGAGGAGCCAGATAAAGGGCTCCTAATGACAGGTGCCCTTTAAAGTGTTCTTGTCAGTTCAAATGCGGAAGGACATAAGGGAATGTTGTGTGCAGTGTCATGTTGTACTAGAAAAGGCAACTTGCATGGGACTGCAATACTCAAGGGTACTGTCATTACTGACCATTGATCACAACATAGCTCAATTTCTCAGGGTGCCCAGGGTGGCAACAGAAACTCCCCCTTTTACCTGGCTCATACCCCCTCGTATTGCCTTCTTTTTTCACCTACAAAAGTAAAATTTGTAATAATAAAGTTAATGCTGGCTATGGCAGAATGGTGTCAAAGTACACAGTGGATCACATCTCGCTGATTGTAATGTTATGGCTGATCAGTGTATGCGTTGGGTGAGAGTGAACATCACGTACATTTAATAGGCTGATGTTTTATTTATTTAAGTATAGATTTAATGTGCACTCTGCACAGATTAGGGTTCCCAGATGAACACTGTTTTACTATCAATTAAATCAGGTCCATGGATATTTTATAGAACCATATAATGTATAAGAATTTTCTTCCTAAACTCAAGTATCAATACTCAAGCAGTTTATTATAAAATCAACAGACTTTAGTTTTACAGAAAACCAGCTGTTATTCGGAGGTTTAAGAGACTGACGTAGAGGCATTGACTTATATTGCATACAGCATCTCACATCTCACACTACAGTTCAAACCTCCGTTCTTTACCACCGTTGTAATTAACAAAATATTACACATTATACGTTAAACCTCTGTTCTTTCCTTTTTAACGGTAGTAAGGAATCGAGGTTTGAACCGTATTGTGAACTTATACATCTACAGTTTTGATCAGTATTATTCAACCTCTATTGCAAATTAGGTTAATTGATGATAGTTTGTAACTTCTAGCTACTGCCAAAAAGTTATTTAAATAGCACAAAACAACTGATACACAACTCAACACAGAACAAACGACTACTGCAGACAGCCATAACCTTTCTATAAAAGGCAAAATTTTAGTACTTATTAGAGCCAGGGGTAGATTTGGAATCATCAATAACAATCATATTTTTTTTTGTTTTTATTATTTAAACGTAATTAATAAATGTATTAATCCATCATTAATTACACAAAAGGATAAAATACAATAATCCTCTACATGTTATTTAAACATGAAGTGCATAGCAAATGTTAAGAAAGAATAAACTGGGGTGAAAAAAAGAAAACAACTAGAGCCTATAAATGCATATATATACGTATGTATAACATCTAATCAGACAACAAGCGAATGTGTCCCAATGGATCGGATTGTGGTGCGACTGCACTGGCTTCCATGCGACAGAAACCAGGGGGGATGTGCTGTCGGACGATCGGAATGAGCGCGGGATTTTACTTTCAAATTGTGTTGCAAGACAATGCACTTACAGTACATACACTAGGAAGGAGAAGGTGAACTCCGGCGGACCTGAGCGGGGAAGCGACATGTGCAGGATATCGGGCGCACGATTGTAGTGAATCGTGGCACAGAGCATTATCGTCGGACAATGCACTTTCGAGAAACGCGTCAAGGCAGGTAAGTAAATGTGCCCCTCTATGTTCACTTCCAGTGAACAGAAATCACACGTGGTCACACAGGTGCACAGCTCAATAGTATTACAGAGTAATCGGAGCTGTGAGTTATAACGAGCGGTGCACCTGTGTGACCATGGTCATGAGGAATTGATACAGAAAGTATATTTGAAAATTGCATAACTGCATCATTATTCAGACTATAACATTTATTTGCTGCATTGGGAACACCCCTTTAATTCTTTGAGACAGGCTTATGCACAAATCTGCTCCAATTGGCAAAACAATTCGCTCTTGTCAAATCCTGGTAGTGTAACCAGTGTTTTGTTAACTGTAAACTTGCAAACCATGCCTTCAGTTGTTTCTTTAGGAACGTTAAAGAAAATCTACCATTTGTTTTTATGCACTGTGAACTAAAGATACCTTGCGAATGCTGTAGCAACATTGATGCAGAAAAATATCTTGTTTAATGCCTGAACGGAGTGGTTTTTCTTCAAAAACAATTATAAAATTCAGGATTCCCAAATTCTTGGGAAAGCTGGGTGCAGGCTGGCTGCAGTACATAAACACATTGCTTCCACATACACAGGAACTGCCCAGAAAGGACTAATTAACCTGAGCTGTTGAGGAATGGTGCAGTGATTGATTACTTCTGCCTGTCAGGGACAACACAGTGATGACATATTCTGAGCTTATGCTAGGTGGGATAAGGCTGGTGCAGTGTATAATTAGGGTAAGGGGAGAAGCATCGGGTCTGCCACAGGAGCGACAGAACCTCATTATCATTATTTTATAATTGTTTTTTTTAGCCAAACCACTCAGTTCAGGGACAAAACAAGATGTGTTTCTGCATCAGTGTAGCTACAGCATTCTCAAGGTGTGTTTTGTTAATAACGTATAAAAGCAAATGGTACATTTCCATTTAGTGATTCTATCTTATTGTATCCTTGATCTATTTTATCTCTTGAATACTTCTAGCATGCTATCAAATGTCAGTCAATAAACCCCTAGTTGGTCCAGGTATTAGATATGATTTATCTCAAGGACACCTCATAAAGTGTTTACTACTGTACATGTTCCAATGACGAGCTTTTATTTTATATCTTTAGTGTAACTTGTATCAGGCAGAAAGTAACAAGCAGTGACGTTAATAAAATTCTTTGTAGCAACAGCTGCTAGACTCATGGGGAGTAAAATAGTTTCTTTTGGTATCTCTTGGTTACTCAATAGAGCCATGACTTATTCACCATGGTTCCACAATCCATAGGACTCGTGACAGCATGACACCGGTAAGAATATTTGACATGCATGAAGTGAAATATACATAGTTAAAGTCTGATGTAACTTCACTGACTGGTCGAGTCAATAGTGTCTTAGATTCACCCAGAATTTGTAAAATTCTTTAACAAAATATCATCATTGTTAGAAAATCATTAGAGCAATGAATAAATTAAAATACATTCAAGGATGCATGTAGAGTTCATCAGTGGGTGCCCCACCCTTGGATCTACTCTGTTAAACAATGCTAGGAGCTTTCAAAAAAGGAAGGTATATGTAATACGGTTTAAAGGGGATTGCCTGGCAATAATATTTATGTGTTATATATGTCTGGGTGGGGGCCTATAAAAACATATTGCCACTTATACTCACCTCTCTCTGCGATCCCGTTCAGCGGTTTTGCCACCTGTGACTGGCTGTCTCTATTTGTATACATACATAATAATAATAATAATTCCTTTATTTATATAGCGCACACAGATTACGCAGCGCTGCAAAGAGCTTGCCAAATCACTCCCTGTCCGCAATGGGGCTCACAATCTAATCAACCTACCAGTATGTTTTGGAGTGTGGGAGGAAAACTGAGGACCTGTAGGAAACCCACACAAACACAGAGAGAACATACAAACTCTTTGCAGATGTTGACCTGGGTGGGACTTAAACCCAGGACCCCAGCGCTGCAAGGCTGTATACATATGTCAGTTCCATCCTCACCCCAGACGTGCAGGGTGCAGTAGGAGCTTCAGGCAGGATCAGGCATGCAGCTGTGGACTATCCGTGGCAAGATCCGGCGGCGATCATCGGGAAAACACCGATCGTGGGTGGTACCGTTAAGCCTTTGCTGCAATATGCAGCAAAGACTTACCGGCTATGGAGAGGACTCATCCCTTGCATCGGGACCCGGGGTGCGCCGTACTAGTCGGGAAGTGGTTAAAAGCTATAACATTCATTTTACATTCCCAGACTAGGAATGATGACTTAAAAAATGATATTTAATGTTCTTATATTTACCTGACATGAGGGTCCAAAGTTATATTTTAATACGTTCATGATAATAGGAATGAAAGCAATTACAGCAGAGTATACATTTTATTAAACAATAAAGTATATGGGAAGTGGTTGACTGAGTTCCCACTTTTATTTGTAGAGCTTTTAATAGTTCTCTTACTCACTTTTCTTCATCATCAATTCTCATTTTCTGAAGAAACCCAAAATAGAAATACTGGTAAAGTGATCATTTTGTACACTGTGAAGCGACTTTCTGATTTTATTGTTGCCATAACAGTTATTTAATGAATGACTATTCAGGTCCTGTATTAGTGTTCTTAAAGTTGCTCCATTCACACTGGAGCAGATTTACTTACCCGGTCCGTTTGCGATCCACAATTTTCCAATATACTTTCTTTATCCATTCCTCACAGTTTTCAAAATCTCTACTTGCTGTTCTGCCATAGGAAGCTTCTATGTTTACTTCCGCTGGATATAAATCTGTCCGTGATTATGTGATGGACACGCAGGTGCACGGCTCATTAGTATCACAGAGAGTAGTAAGAGCCATGTGATATAATGAGCCGTGCACCTGTGTGATCATGGAAAGGTTTCTATCCACTGGAAGTAAACATAAAAGTTTCCTATAGAATGACAGCAAGCAGAGATCTAGAAAAACCATGAGGAATTGATACAGAAAGTATATTAGAAAATTGTATAACTTTTCCATACACAAACCATTTCAATTATTTGCTGAAAGTGGACAAACCCTTTAACCTTAAAATAGTTTTTATTTATATGGTGGCTCATACTTAGCTGAGCTGCAAATATGCCACATGATGTACATGATATCACAGGGCTGTGAAGTGAAAATGTTGTTGCTGATTTTTGGGGGTGCAAGTTGTGGAACCCCCACTACTTAAAGGGGTATTCCCACAAAGATACGATTCTTAAATATACTCAGGATAACAAAATTACACATTCTTTAATTGAGTGCTATTAACAAAAATAAAGCATTTCACAGATATAATTCCAACCTGTCTCTGTCAGTACTGGTGTTTACAATTTTAGTTGTCCTTTGATACGACTGTAAATCTTCTGACTATGGTCGGATTCTGCTCATGAATAGCCTCTCTACTGCTCTCTGCCTTCAGCCTTCCCCTACAAGACATACTCTACAAGCTACGGACAGGTAAGGTTTTTATAGCAGAGCTGCCTCTGTGTTTTATTGATGAGATGAGTTAGTGGAGCTGAGAGTGTCATTGTGTTTTACATCCATCTCATGGATCTCATCATCTCTCATCTCTGATCTGTCTCATCTCTCCTTTTCTATGTGTCAATTAAAAGTGTAGAAAAACCCTGAGCCATGATAATTTAAGCACATTATCAGCACACAGCACATAAGAATCTGCTGTGTGTCTGCTTAGAGAGTCCCCGCCCACACTGAGTTATAGGAGCTAAAACAGCTATAAATCTGAGTTAAATTGTAAAGTAAGGGGGTCACAAATCATTTTTATTCCTTTCTTGGACAAACCCCTTTAAAAGTTATTTTAGAGAGGTCCGGAACTCTGAAAAAAACCTTAATCAATGTATGGATAAAATGTTGTATAATGTATTTATGTTTCATTTCCTCACCCCTTTCTAAAAAAATAAAGAGACTGATTTTCTTGACAAGAATCCTCCAAGTGAGGTCCTTCACCCCCCTCAATGGGTAAACATTAATGAAAATTGTATCTTGGTGCACCCTGCCATTGATGTTTCTAGATATGAATATGTATGTTGGGGGTAATTTATCTTATCTCTGTATGTTTTGGCTAGTTTTTGCCTGTCTCTTTTCTGTCTTCTTCTTTGGTGATTTATCAATCTCACTTTTTCCTTGTGTTAAATTAGTTTTTTTTTTTCAGATCTCTTTTTGAGACATTTGTTACAAATGTCGCAAAAATGTCGCACAAATGTCTCAAGTTATTGCTTTCCATTTTCTAAGTTTTCCTCAAGTAATGGTTTGGACTGGAGTTTTTTGCGCCAAAAAATGTTGCAAATTTTAGACATTTTCAAATGATAAATGTCATTTGTGACTTTTAGCACTTCGGGAAGAGAAGATAAATGTGTCTTACTGATGAAAAACAAATGTCTGGCGGACATTTCAAAATGTCCCCAAAAAGGTGCCAAAATTTCAATGCGCCAAAAAGTGTCTCAAAAAAGACACAAAAAACAGGAAGAAAAATTAAGATAAATGACCCTCATTATGTTTTATTGCAAATGTGTTTTAAGTTTGGGATAAAATCTCCAAAAAATTATATAAACAAAGATCCTTACAAAGGATTCAGTCACATCATCTACTCTGAATAAAGCCTAACTGTAGACATATACTAGCTATTTACTTACCATTTACTGAAAGGTGCCATGCAAAATAAGAGGTCGTTTGTTCACATGTTGGGCCATAATTGTTTTTTTCGAGACATGGTTTTAATCAGGCCAGGGTGGAGAGGAAGGTAAATCAATGACTACTTTATAGAACACACAGCATTCCTTCCTTTCTCATGTGCTGTAATCTGTTTGCTTTCCAGGATGGGTGGCAAAAGTTGTACTATTTCCAGCTATCAATATCCCCGTGGAAAATAAAGTGGGAAGTAAAGAAATAAAGTCTGTGAAAATGACAGCGCCAATCGGTAAAAAACCTTCAGCTGGTGCTATATTTGTATTGGAATGGGTTTCGTTTGTGGAATTACTGTGAATGGAAGATGTGTACAGTATTTGCATGCGGGTGCTCAAGCTGTGAACTTGGTTCTTTAAGGAATGCCAGGGTAGGAGCAACACTTTCCTAGTGGAATATAGAAAATTATTTTGCTTTAATCTCCACTATTATGAGAAAAATTTACTTTGATATCCCACTGTGAACTCAGAGCAGTCACAAGATCAATGCAGATGCTGTTATGTTCAAAGTAAGGAGTAACAGCGAAGAATATTGTGTAGATGTACAGTATGTTTTTTCTATCCAGGACTGACACATAGGAAGACTTGACCGATCCATCCAAAATTTTATGTGTTACTAAAACCTGGTGGGGCACTTCCAACACAAACTTTCAAGTTGTTTTAAAGCTGTTCTAAATTTCTGTTCTGTCCGAGGGAACATTGGAACTGTGGGGCACATTTACTTACACAGTCCGGAGGAGATCCCGAAAGTGCATTGATCTGACGACAATGCACTGTGCCGCGATTCAGGAAGATTGTGCGCCCAATGTCCTGCATGTGACGCTTCCCCGCTCAGGTCCGACGGAGTTCCCCATCTTCCTCCGGGGGCATGGCTTGCGACATAATTTTTAAGTTAAATCCTGCGGTTTGTCCGAATCCGTCGGATCGTCTGACAGCCCACCCCCCAATTTGTGTCGTATGTAAGCTGCCGCAATTGCGACTAAATCTGATTGCATGTGACACAATCGTTTACTAAATACCTGTCCCAGCAGCACAATCTCCGCCCTTAATACCCCATGGTTGAATGCCCGGGTGAAGATGCTTATCATCTATCTTCTGCCTATATATCTATCATCTATATGTCTAGTTATCTGTCTATGTAACCATTTATCTCTCTAGATCTGTTTATCTACATACCCATCTATCCATTGCTCTTCTATCTCTTTTCCACTGTATCTATCTATCTTCTATATTCTATCTCGCTATCTTTATACAATCTACCTTATATACTCGAGTATAAGCCTAGTTTTTCAGCACAAAATTTGTGCTCAAAAATCCTAACTTGGCTTATACTCGAGTCAACTAAAACATGAAGACAAAACTCACCTTTCTGACGTCACCCGTAGGTCCTCTTCTGTCTGAGACAGTCGAGGACCTACAGGGGACATTGGAAAGATGAGTACAGTGTTATTTTTTTTCCTACTACAGGGGCTGGGCAGGCTGTATGCTACAGGGGCTGGGCAGGCTGATGCTACAGGGGGGGGAAGGGGCTGTATGCTACAGGGGCTGGGCAGGCTGTATACTGGGAGGCTGTAACCAATGCATTTCCCACCCTCGGCTTATACTCGAGTCAATAGGTTTTCCCAGTTTTTTGTGTTGAAATAAGGGATCTCGGCTTATACTCGGGTCGGCTTATACTCGAGTATATACGGTACTTTATATTTATGCATTTAAAATTCTATCATCTATCTATAAATCTATTGTCTTTCATATTTATCTTATATCATCCTCTGTCTAGCTCCTATAAAATTCTCCTACGGTCCCATATTACAGATTGCCTTTCCATACTACTGCGTATAAACTACATAGTGTTATTATTGTGCAGGACTAAAGAAGCCTGTGCAAAAATAATAGTTTTATTTTCAGGCCCCACTTTTAGTTTTGCCCAGGGCCCCACTTTATCTAAAACCGGCCCTGTATATAGTGAGAAGTAATTATGCTCCAGTTATATCCAGTGATGTCTTTGATGTTGTGAATGTTGTCTGAATGGTGTAAACTGGAAAAATGTAACCCTTGTAGATTCATCCTATATTTCTCTACAGCCAAGATAAATTTGAAGCATTTACACTACTTACATTATATATGTCAAAAGGGGTTAAAGTGTTATACTAGGACTTGAGGGCCCCTCTGGCTTATGGACCCAGATGAAACTGTGAGTTCTGTGACTCTAGATTTATGACATGCAATGATTAATGCATGTGATCCCATTTAGGCTCATAAATATATTTGTTTTCAAAACAATCCTAACTTTAAAAAAAAAAGTTTCCTTCCTGAGACAAGTAATAAGATTGAAGCTGAGCTAAACCTGTCTTAAAAGGTTTCGCAGTATAATCATATTACTTACTTATCCATAGGTCTTTAATTTCAAAATGTTAGGGGTCTGTAACTCAGAAGTCAAAGAAACAACTGATTCCTCCACAGAGAGAATTCTGATAACTGGCTGATACTAACATAACAACAGAAAATAGAACCAGATGTCCAGATACATTTTCTGTGTAGTGCTGGGGCGTAACTAGAGGGGTAGCAGCCGTGGCAGCTGCTATGGGGCCCACAATGTCAGGGGGGCCCAGGGTATTGGTTGTGAGGAGTGCATGTACTGTATATGATACTGTATATATGTTTGCATATATGCTGTGTATATACTGTATGCATACAAGTGTATGAATGTGTGTGATTGTAACTCACATGTGTGAGTAAACAAATATAAATGGGGGCCCTATTCAGAAGTCTGCTATGGGGTCCTGCCTGTCCGATTTATGTCCCTGAGGTAGTGTCCAGTCTCATGAACTGTAACTGAGCTCCTACACCCCTGAATAAAGGCAGAGCTCGGAAAAGGATTTCATCCTTATTCTGTTTATATTCCAGGACCAGGAGGCTACCAAAACTAGGTTTAGGACTCCCCACGATCTGATATGAATAACCTATCCTTTGAATGGTCCTCCAATATTATTATTCTGTAAAATTTCTTTAATACAATTCTTCTATGAATAATATTCTGGTATATATGTAATTAGATATACCAGTCTATACACCAATATACCAGGTATAACCCACAGGAAATGGATCTAAGCCATTCTGTAACATTATTAGGGAGCGGGAAATAAACGAATCCTGCAATTGTATAAGAAACGGAGAAGCCGACTGATGACAAAGAATGTAGAGCCTAATGTTTGAACAAGATGCTTTTATTCATTATGTCAAAATGTCAGCGCTTTGAAAGAGTACATTAGCTTTATCTATACAGAATACAAAGCATCTCATGGCATAATTTGTACTATGGCGTGTATATGTACTGCCTGTCTGCCAAAAGCTGAAATACATCAGAACAGATAGAATAGGAAAGAACCACTTATTAGCAATCTTTTATATTCTGCAATGGCTTCAATGGGATGGAAAAGAAGTGCTTCTAAAATAGCTTGTGATGAAGGAGAAGGGATCTAGACATTCCATATGCTACATTGTTGCATATAATAAAGCGCACTGCAGGTTCAGTAGAAATAAATTTTTATAAAGCTTTAATAAATGTACGCACACAATACAACAATTACAGTTACTTCCTTTGTATACCAGAAAGGAAAGGAAAAGATGAAGTGGTGGTTAATGTTAAGAAATTTGATTCCAAGATGTGAGATAAAGAGATCTAGAAATCTTCTAATAAAACACTATCTTATGCCATGTACGCCAGCTATTACATCACAAAAACAAATGTAACATTGTGCCGTCCCTGATCTCCAAAAATACCTTAGTAAAAAAATATGTGGACATTTAAAGTGTAACTGTTAATTGTAAAAAAGTTTTTCCTATAGCTGCAATAGCTTATAACTAACATTCATTAACTTATTACAGTTGTTTCTCCATTAATTCTCTGTTTTCTACTTCTCTCTGCCTCTCTACCTTCTGCCTTGCATTCTGGTTGGTAAGTTACTCTACAGACTGGAGGGTCAGGAAAGTGTGAGGGGATGGGGCTATGCAGTGTGCTCCTTTATCTCTTCTCACTGATTACAGGAAGCAGCTCCATCATGTCTGCTCTGTCCAGTCTACACTCTGCTCCTATGTTCCCACGCACAGAGCACCTTCCCCCCTGCAGCTGCTCAGTTTAATAATCTGGTGTGCACTGGATATCAACCACAAGCCTGCTCATTCAATGAAATGTCCAGCAGCAACCTTCACTCAATAAAATCACCAGCAGTGGCCTCCATTCAGTAAAATATCCTGCAGAATTAGTAGCTTCCACGCAATAAAATGACCAACAGCAGTCTACACTCAATAAAATTACTGACATCAGCCTATACTCAAAATTACTGCCAACAGTCTCCCCTCAGTAAAATTACTGGCATCAACCTACACTCAATAATGACTGGCAGCAGCCTCCACTCACTTATATGATTAGCAATGACATGGCCCCTTGTCATAAAAAAAAAAAAACTCAGTTCTAACATCCCACACTTCCACTTCCTATCCTCCCTGTGTCATCCCGTACAGTAGAACAGGCAGAGATACATCTGTGTGTTCTGCATGCGCACCCTGTATGATGTCACACAGCCTGCACTTGCAGAGCACACAAACATGCCTCTCTCCGTGTTCTCTGATGATCAATTGCATGTGTGCCTTAAATGCATACAATTATCTTCTCCAGCCATAGGCCCACAGAATGCCGGCCGGCCCTTCAAACTCTTTAGACATCACACCCTATGTGACCGTGATAATTGAGCAAATTTACTGGAGCTTGCCAATCTACATGACCAATTCTCACCTTGAAGTTTACCTTCTGCTAGGAACATAATCTGCAACAAAATCCATATAAAAGACGTGTTCTCTCCTCATGTTTCTTTTACTGAAAATTCTGCAGCCAATCTACTATGGACAGTATTAATTTAAATTGTTATTCAAAAATGTAATTGCAGTGTACAGGCAGTCCCCAGGTTACATACAAGATAGGTTCCATAGGTTTGTTCTTAAGTTGAATTTGTATGTAAGTTGAAACTGTATATTTTATAATGGTAGATCCAGACAAAAAATGTTTTTGCCCCAGTGACAATTGGAATTTGCTGTAATTTTTTGCTGTAATTGGACCAAGGATTATCAATAAAGCTTCAGTACAGACACCTTACAGCTGATCATTGCAGCCTGGGACTATAGTAACATCCAGAGAGCTTCACCAAAGGTCACAGTGGACAGAGGGGTCCGTTTTTAACTATTTGTCGTCTGTAAGTCAGGTGTCCTTAAGTAGGGGACCGCCTGTATATAAAACCTTACTCAGTAAAGTATTCAGAACAAGTAGAAAAGGGCAGTTGCAATTAGTTCATTATAATGAAACTGGAAAACCCACAGGTAAGAAAAAAAAAATACATACATACCCTGCCCCAGTACTTCAGTTTCAGGTCTGCAAATCAACTGACTAGATGTTTTTGGGGGTCACAAGAATAGCTTCATACAATGAGTGGCCTCCCTGGAACAAAAGATAAATAAAAAATTAAAATGTAAGTGTAACATCTGTGTGTTCACCCATCAGCGCTAACATCTGTCCCCTGTTGACTTTGTATTGGACTATAGACGGTTAAGAAAGTTGTGATGGCCACAACTCCACTCACATCATTCCTCTGTTAATCAGGATTGTCTGGATGTTAGGGGATCGGTACAATCATTCTCTGGACCATGACTTGGATATCTTTTAAGAGGATTGTCTGTCCACTTCACAGTCTTCTTTGGAGCTTTCTACAAATTCTGGACTTCCAATAAAGTACGACAGAGGAAAGCAGCACTCCAAGAGTTCACTTCAAGAGTTTATTCACCTATTTGTGGTGAAGTTTATTACCAGATTTGTTTACGTATATTACTCATTTTTTAAAGATTTAAGTAGCATTACTACTGGAATTATGAAGTAGTTTAATTTTTTTTTCAGATTTATTGTAAAAATAAATAACAAGATATATTCCAGCAGCTCTAACGTGAATGTAAGGACAGTCATAGGGATGTGCTTGCTGTACAATGTTAAATAATAACATGTATTTTCTCTTCCTGCTGACTTTACTCACCGTCCCCAGAGATACACTTTCAGTATTGATAGAACGGCATCTATTATCCTCAGTTCAAGAAACTTTTACCAAATATTTCATTTTATGGGAAAGGAAAGAGACTTAAAATTCCAATATACCGGAGAGTCATGATGCCATATACTGAACCATTAATTGTTGTCTACCGCAATTAGACCCATTGGGCTTATGTAAGCTTCTGGGTTACGCTTTTGAGGGATGGGGCAATAACTCCAGTAAGGATTGGGATGTAGAACACCCGATTTACAGACGACCCCTAGTTACAAACGGACCTCTGGATGTTGGTAATTTACTGTACTTTATCCTTAGGTTACAATAAACAGCTGTAACAGTTATCACAGGAGTCTGTAATTAATGTAATGTTGATCCTGGTTCTTATGACAATCCAACATTTTTAGAATCCAATTGTCACAGAGGCCAAAAAAATTTTGTCTGGAGTTACAATTATAAAATATACAGTTCCGACTTACATACAAATTCAACTTGAGAACAAACCTGCAGAACCTATCCTGTAAGTAACCCTGGGACTGCCTGTATAAGATATTTGGCCAGTAGCACTAAAATTTGGGGGTTTAACAAAATCTTATAAGTGGGCACATTCAAGGAGCTGTACAGATTCTAAAAAAATATATCTGCTTCCTACCTCAATCAAATTACATTACATATTTTGGAAAATGAAAGCCAAATGTTGAATAAATCTTTTTTTACATATATACATTTTTATTAACTTTTTTCTTTTTTAACAAAGAAAGTAAAACACAAAAATAGAGATACAGACATTGCACTTTTACAGTATAGTAGCCACACATTTCGCGTTTTTTACGAAGTTGTTATTTCAGAGGTGTGAACCCGCAGGCTGCTAGACATAGTCCGGCCTAACCTGTGATAATGTTACATAGAAATAATGAAAAGAACAGTTACTTTGGTAACCAGTGTAGAAAGAAACAGAGTATCAGGGTTTTGGAATATGTGCTTTCAGAAAAAGGAGACAATAGATGATGTAGAGCAGTGATGGCAAACCTTTTAGAGCCGAACTACAACCAAAATCCACTTATTTACCTTTAAGTGCCAATGTGGCATTTTAAGCAGTAACTTACTGCTACCTGTTCTTCAACTTCTTTCAATTGTATCGGCCGCCTAAGGCCACCAATACAGTAGAAAGAAGGAGGGCAAATTCAGACTTTCATTATAGCTTCTCTCCAAGTTGCCTGGAACAGCATGAAGATTTGATAGATTTGGTCCAGTTTGGTGAACTCTGTCCTGGGGTGATGGCCCGGGTGCCCACAGAAAGGGCTCTGAGTGCCACCTCTGGCACCCGTGCCATAGGTTCGCCACCACTGATGTAGAGTATTACATATGGTGAGGTCTGTAAAGTCTGTAAAGGCTTTAGATATTCAATATATTAGTAGACCAAGTAGAATTAGGAGGGAAATGCTCAAGCCATTTTGACCAGATTTTCAGGAGCCTATTATTTTTGGAGCCATGGCTTTTCTCCTAACGTAGAGTGAGTCATGTACCTGACAGATATTATTATGTAGCTAAGGATCACTCTGCAGTTGAAGGGGAGGATATTGTATCCCAAGAAACACTGTGCCAGAGCTAGGTCAGGGGTTGATGTTTTTGGCTGAAATTTTGGAAACCTGTTATCTAGAAGGGGTTAACTCTATTACGCTCCCAAAAAAGATGAAAATAGGAACCTGCTTCCCCACATCCTCTCCGGCACATGAAGGAGTAGGAAGATATCATTTTTTGCCTGCTGAACAGGAGAGAAGCACCACTGGAGAGATATTTTATATACCATCGTCCAGTGGTCAGTCCCATTTGAGACTCTTTTAGTCTGTGCCAGCGCTAGAAACCAATCTTTAAGTGGGATGATGTTGTGTAGATGTGTTGGTGTGGAACACAAGGTGTGGAACAAAACTTTGAAACAAAGGAACCGATATCCTCACCCCTTCCCTTATTTACTACAGTATACTGTATGTACAAATTGATGTACACAGCTATAATAACCGTTTATAATAACTGTCTATACTTTTGTTACGGCAAATGAATTTTAAACATTTATCTGTTTCCCCCTCTCCCCCTTTTTCCTTTCTGTTCCCCCGACTATATTTTGTAAAAACCTCAAAAATAAAAAAAAATTTAAAAGAAATGTTATAAGGCTCCTTTAAGAAAAGCTATCAATAATTATCCCTTTAAATTGTCAGTCTTTATTAAGTTCTGTAACAAGAAGCAGAAGTTGTAGCCAAATGCTTTATAGTAAAACAAGACATTTTTAACAGCACATTTGAAGGAATAATACACACAGTGATTCCACAGTTCAGCCATAATGCAGAAAATTCATTAAGACCAAAGTTTAGAACGGCAGTCTTAAAACGGTCCTGCACAAGAGCCTCTTATTGAATATGGGTGCAAACTACACCAGTTCCGATCTTTAGACCAGATTGGAACTGACAGAGTTTTCTACTATACTAAATGTGATGGGCCGGGTCGTTCACAGAGCCATCGTGTTTCCTGTTTGGGCCTATAAAAAGATATGTGGCAATCCTAACATTACTTGAGTATTGTAACTAGTTCCAGTCTCAAGCTCCCTGAACTATCTTACCTGGACTGTTCCTACCTACATGTATTATACCTTTTGTGATCTACTCTTACAGCTCCTCAGTCCAGCCTCGTGCCTGGCCCTCTCCATTTGGCTATTGGATTCCAGCAGTGTTTACCAGTATCATTTTTAGCAGTGATATCACAGTACAGGAGTAATACACACCACTGAGAGCATATAAGTAGAGGACCCAAACTAGTAAAGGGGCCAGGTAAATAAAACATAACTTTTAATAATATTAATGTAAGAGCCACCAATCGACATAAAATGTAAAGAATAATTTACAGAGGTTTGCCACAGTACAAGGATAATAAACACAGTGATGTCACAGAAGAGAGATAATATACACAGTGATGTCACTATACAAGGATAATACACAGTGATGTCACAGTAAAAGGATAATACGTACAATGGTGTCATAGTACAGTGATAGTACACACAGTAATGTCACAGTACTGGCATAATACACACAGTGATGTCACAGTACTGGCATAATACACACAGTGATGTCACAGTACTGGCATAATACACACAGTGATGTCACAGTACAAGGAGATTACAACAGTGATGTCAAAGTACAGGAATGATGTACACAGTGATGTCCCAAATAATAAACATAATGGGGAACATTTACCTACCCGTCCCGTCGCGATCCCCGATCCAGAATGTCCGAAGAGGATTCGGAGCTGCCGTGACTCACTAAGCCTGTGTGTCCAATTTCCTGCATGTGTCGCTTCCCCTGCTCAAGTCCGCCGGAGTTCACCTTCTTCTTCCCGGTGCATGTGAGTGTTGACAAAATTTGAATTGTAAATTCCGCGGTTTGTCCAAATTAGTCGGCCCCCGATTAATTAGTCGCCCCCCGATTTGTGTCCCATGAAAGCCGGCGGCGATGCTCCACAATCCGATCGCGTGCGCCAAAAACCCGGGGCAATTCAGGGCAAATCAGAAATAGTCGGGAAACCTGGCGGAAATATGTCCAACGGACCCTTAGTAAATGTGCCGCATAGATTCCTGATTTTTCCTGAAAGCTGATTTTTGACCATTGAAGAAATTAAATTTTTATACATTTATTCAGCAAATTTGAGTTTTATATCATATTGGTATCTATATTATTGAGGGATCTGCACTTTCTTTTCTGCAAAACACATGTCAGGGTGTGGACTGATTTACTGAAGGCTCTGGAGAAATCATTTATTACAAGCCAATCCAGAACTGAATTTTTTACAAGATGTTCTGATAGAAAACATACTATATACAGCGACCTTGCTTTTTTTAACATTTTCCAGTGCTGTGTTTTTGAGAGATGCTAGGCTGTAGACCTATATGCAGTGTTGATGTGCCGTATTTCCATCTTATGTTTTAGTTTTATGAGGCAGAGCTCATACACAGTACGTAAAAAAGTGAATCACTACAGAGCATCACGATGCAGTAAATGTTCCCATATTAAGGTGAATGTCAAACATCTGTGGCTGCACAGCATATCAGCTGTCAGAAAATTTAGAAATCTAGTTTGTAGTTTATATTACGTTCAAAGGACGACTTGTTAAAAAAAAACATCTCAGTTGTCAAAAATTCATTTTTACTAATGCAAAAGTTTTGTATTGTAATTATTTAAAGGGTTTGTCCAGCTAAATGTTTTTTTAGAATGTTTACAACGGCAGAGAAATATATAAATTATAACAATATAAGTTATGTTTACCATCACTATTCTTAACCAGCGCCTGTTTTTATGTTTTTCTGGCCCCCTGGTATTTTTTTTTTCTACTTCCTGGTCTCTCTTGAACACAGGAAATGGTGCTCAGCCAATCACTAGCTGAGGAAGGTTTACCAGTCAGGGATTGGCTAGACAGGCACTTCCTGTGTCACAAGAGGGATAAGGAAGAAGAGAACATTAGGGCACAGCTATGCATATAGAGGCCATTCTTGAGTATCACTTGTTACTTTTTTTTAAATACCATTCTGAGCCTTAAAAAATAATAACTTGGCCAGCCTCTTATTTTTTTTTCCATTTGATAAACTAGACTTATCACTAGTTTGTAATTTATAAGATTTCAACTTCCATTCCAAATGTTATTGAAATCAAGTTGTAGCAAAGCTATACATTGTGTAGCCAGAAACATTCATGTACAAGGGAAATTATTCAAGGACCTCCCATTTGTAAATTTTAGATCACCTTTTAAATGAGTTTGCAAAAATGACTGCATGTATATGCAGTATGCGTGTAAACACTGTATATACTGTGTGTGTATGTGTATATACCACATAGCTTTGTCCTTACAGATGTGTGATCCGCACTACCTGTTTCCCATCACTGTCTTTCAGCATAGTGTGCATACACAATAAGCTGGGAACGCACTGGGAATGCTCAGTAGTGATAACTATTTCTCGCCTTCTTAGAGCCCATGACTAAGTATATCTCATTGCTGCCGGGCCCCTTTGTTATTAACCTTATGCTAAGGTTGTTCTATCGAACTTTACACTGATGACAGTTTAAGAAAACTTGTCACCAGGTGTTACCCTATTAAACTACTAGCCCCTCGTGTTGGCTATGCAAAGTCCTTTCTAAAATACCCTTTTTTATTTCATATTTCACCGGTTTAGCGATGGAAATTCTCCACCAAACTCACTTGAGATGAGTCAGGTTTAGTGGTTGCAGGGGTAGAGTTACTTCAAAAGTCATATTAAATATAAGGATCTTTCAGATCACATCAGGGTTATGATTTTCTGATCTACAGAGATACAAAGACAAGCTGCAAATAAAGATCCAGTTCCTGCCCATTAAACTGCCTGTATGTCTAGTTCTGTAGCTCTCCTTATGAAGACGATGACAATTAAAGGTGCTTTGTAGGTGCCTCTAATAGCTATCTTGTAAAGCAGCTTCCTTGACATTAAGCATGACCTTCAGGAAGCCTAATAACATGATGCTGGACTAAAACCAAACCAGTATATCTATTCCAGAAGGAACAGATTCCCAACTGTACACAGAGCTGTTTTGATGTGGTTGCATCTCTTCAGCACAGTGTAGGGAACTGGTTTGGCTGAGTGAGAGGCTTTTGACTGGGGTCTGGAAGTAAGAGTTCTCCATATGCAGACTGACAATTAAGGCCGCCATGTAGGCATGTGGAGATTTATAGCCATTGAAACTCCACTGCTTTAATAAGTTTTCCTGGATGGGATAACAAGCTGCCTCACAAGGTAGCTAAAAGAGCCGTGGTGGGGCATGAGGGGGGGCCCTGACTGGCATAGAATAAATGCTGCACAGCAGCCTGCCCGGATACATCAAGAGGCGACTTTTCAGTGGCGGGCCTATCATACTCCGGTGCAAGAGCGCCAGCCTATGATAAATGTGCCCCAATGGCGTTAAGATCAAGGATCTATGGAGGCCATATGAACACTTCTAGAGTGGTCAGATTGGTTATACCAATAATTGACGTAATTTCGATTTTTCTCTTTGGGCATTCACTTTGCATTTTGTTAATTTATAAAATAAACTAGCATTTCTGATTTTGAAAGCATCCTTACTTGGCAAAATTTTCTAAAACTTTTGCACAGCACTGAATATAAATATTGGGAAAACAATATTTTCAATTTTTTTTTGTCACAAATATCTTAACTGGTCTGAGCGGACTGTACATTCAGCACATAACATTTTGGGACAAATTGTGCTTCATGTCTCTCATGATAACTATAGAACAATGGCTTACAGCCGTAATTAAACATGTTTCCCCTATCTATTGTGTAGCACTACCCTTGCTGAATAAGAATAACTTAAATTATGCATTTCTGTCCTTTCAAGTAAGGAATGTAAATGACTGTGTTCTTCAGCATACATTTCCATTGTGATTATGTAAATAATTTGCCGCATCTTGGTGATATATAGATGGCATGCTGTTTGTATATAATGTTTCCTGCTGCTTTCTTTGAGTATAAAACATTCTTGCTTGAAAATATTTATAAAGGATAAAACTTTGAAAATCAGTATTTTGTGGTATATTTATTGCTGATGAAGCAGTGTACAGAATTTATTTACTAAACTTTTTGATACAAGAAGATACAATTATATATATCACAGATCATATGTATAGTATATTCTGTAGCAATGGTTAGGTTATCCTGATCAGTGCAGACTATTAGTATGATGCATAGCTTACTCCCAACAAAGAAAATCATGTAACTTTGTGACCCTGAAATGAACAGCTTCTGTTCCTGTATGTGACACTTCCTGGCAATATGCATAATTCCAAACAATAAGGAAGAAGCAATATGTAAATATGCTTTTATACTCTTTTATCTTATCCCATTGATGTTGCAGTCACATGTGGTAGTTACATTGCATTTTGAAACACAATACAATAGCAGTGGAGAGGCAATTTGCCTAATTTCAATGTGTTAACATTGCGTTTACACAAACACAATGTTAACAGAATGTGAACACATTGCTTTACCTCAGTGTTAATTTTTTGCAATCTAACATGATTACATGCTTAAAGGTGCATACAGTCCCATCAGATCCGGAATGGTTTGGAGGTATGCTTCTTCACACACTGAGGGTTATGTATTACACTTTTTGAGACATTTGGCAGCTCTTTTTTGCACCTTATGTATGATCATATCTTTTTACTTGTGATACATGTTCTGTTGTTCCTCTCCTGGCAGGCACAAATTTTGGCTTCTTTTTGAGACTTTTTGTTCCAAATGTCTCAAATCCACATGGACACAAGCCACATGAGCGGGTTATATGCAGGAGAGGACACAAGCCACGTGAGGGGATATATATACAGGAGAGGACACAAGCCATGTGAGGGGGTTATATACAGGAGAGGATACAAGCCATGTGAGGGGTTATATATAGGAGAGGATACAAGCCATGTGAGGGGGTTATATACAGGAGAGGATACAAGCCATGGGAGGGGTTGTATACAGGAGAGTATACAAGCCATGTGAGGGGGCTATATACAGGAGAGGATACAAGCCGTGTGATGGGGTTATATACAGGAGAGGACACAAGCCATGTGAGGGGTTATATACAGGAGAGGACACAAGCCATGTGATGGGTTATATACAGGAGAGAACACAAGCCATGTGATGGGGTTATATAGAGGAGAGGATATAAGCCATGTGAGGGGTTATAAACAGGAGAGGAGACAAGCCATGTGAGGGGTTATATACAGGAGCGGATGCAAGCCATGTGAGGGGGTTATATACAGGAGAGGACACAAGCCATGTGAGGGGGTTATATGCAGGAGAGGACACAAGCCATGTGAGGGGGTTATATGCAGGAGAGGACACAAGCCATGTGATGGGGTTATATAGAGGAGAGGACACAAGCCATGTGATGGGTTATATACAGGAGAGGACACAAACCATTTGAGGGGTAATATACAGGAGATGATACAAGCCATGTGAGGGGTTATATACAGGAGAGGATACAAGCCATGTGCGGGGTTATATACAGGAGTGGGCAACAGCCATGTGAGGGGACTATATACAGGAGAGGATACAAGCCATGAGAGAGGGTTATATACTGGAGAGGATACAAGCCATATGAGAGGTTATATACAGGAGTGGACACAAGCCATGTGAGAGGTTATATACAGGAGTGGGCGCAAGCCATGTGAGGGGGTTATATACCGCAGAGGATTCAAGCCATGTGATGGGTTATATACAGTAGAGGACACTACTGTTAATTTTGAATTTGAGGCTGTGTCCTGCATTTTTAAGCACAGTATTCATACCCCAGGGAGATGAAATAAAGCAGAAATAAAGATTAGAGATGAGCGAGCATTCTAGTCCTCGCTTTCGCTTAAGGATCATTTAAGTGAAGAACACATTGCAGATGTTTCCATACATCCGCTAACTTATCAGAAGAGATTAGTGCAGAAAGGTGTTCTTCACAATAGTATGTGAAGAACAATATGTGTGAAGAACACATTGCAGATGTTTAACACGGGTCATTCTCCTTTTTGAAGTTCCACGAATATTCCATTGAATAAAAAGCATTAAGAAACAGGACTGACTTCCTTATTTCTCAATAAAATTACACATTTTATTGGTCCCCTTGAAAAATGCTCAAGTCTCCCATTGACTTCAATGGGGTTCGTTATTCGAAACGAGCACTCGAGCATCGGAAAAAGTTTGACTCGAGTAACGAGCACTCAAGCATATTAGTGCTCGCTCATCTCTAATAAAGATTCATGTTCCCCACTATCATTCTGTTTTGTTTCATGACATTGAGCTCATTGCTTGCCGGGGTTGCTGCACCTCCTGGTGCTTATAGACATGTAAACATTGGACGTTTCTACATTTGTAGTGAAGAAGAGGTTGGTCTTCATGTAAAATCTGTTGATGCAGTAAAATTTGGCAGGAGGAGGTGAAGGAGTTTGATTTGCAGAGGGACAAACTTTTACTGTATCAATATTACACATTAACACAGGTGTAACTGCATGTGAGCCTGCACACTTATTGTCATGTGGACAAATATGAAAAACCACCCATAGGGGGTCATTTACTAAGGGCCCGATTCGCGTTTTCCCAACGTGTTACCCAAATATTTCCGATTTGCGCTGATTGTACCTGAATTGCCCCGGGATTGTGGCGCACGCGATCGGATTGTGGCGCATCGGCGCCGGCATGCGCGCGACGGAAATCGGGGGGCGTGGCCGAACGAAAACCCGACGTATTCGGAAAAACCGCCGCATTTAAAAACCGAAAAAGTGTCGCTTGGGAAGCGCTTACCTTCACTTGGTCCGATCTGGTGTATTGAAGTGCGTTCAGATGCTTTTCAGCGCAGCAGCGCCACCTGGTGGACGGCGGAGGAACTACCTTCATAAATCCCGTCCGGACCCGAATCCTTTGCAGAGAAGGCGCCGCTGGATCGCGAATGGGCCGGGTAAATAAATCTGCCCCATAGTGTTGGTGTTAAATATGGCATCCATTTCTCATATTTACAAGGAAAAATCTGTACCTCTTCCCAGGGATGATGCTATCTTACCCATAGGGCTTGTAACATGGTGCATGGGAATAATGTTCTGAGGTTGACATTGAGCTTAAAAAACAACAATGTATAACCGATTTACAGTCTATAAACAAATTGTTGAGTCCTCTGTTTGGGACCACATATTTAGGTCACTTTTACTGAGAAATCAAATCTGGAAAAAAACATGAGTGTGTCATTGTGTCTTATAGCCATCTCATGACTCGGATCTGTCTCATCTCTCTTTTTCTATGTGTCAGATACAAGTAGGATGTTCAGAAGCTAAATGAAAGTGTATATAAACCCTGTACCCTGATAAAATGGCAAAGTGAGGGATCAAAAATGATCTTTGTTGTGTAAACATAACTAGCGAATTACAATTTAAGAACTTTCATTTATAGGTAAACCCCTTTTAGTAGAGGACCTATTTTTGGCCATGGAATGTAATAGGTTGTCTTGATTGGAAAACATACCTAAGATACCACAAAAAAATTCCCAGCTTTATATAGTTGGGGCCAATTGTCCCATACAACCCCTGCCACTGCCAGAAGTATAGGAAGTATCCGGATGAGCCACAAAAATAAATTTTTTAAATAAACATGCCAAATACCTGATGGCAGGTTCCCTTTAAAGACGTTTGGTTATAGTTTAAATGAAATAGAAAAACTGTTAATGTATTTTAATAACTCTTGTGAAGTAACTAGGTTTATATTCTTGTCAGCACTTTATTCATGTTCCAAAAACTCAGGATAATTTTTCTTCTAGGATGGAAACTTTGTTGTTTCTGCAGAGCTGTACAGGTCAGAAAAATATTGTTTGGGTTCACTTCTAAGTCGGAGAATAACAGCTTATATAACCAGCTGCACTTGTACATATACTGAGAGAGGTCGATTGTCAAAAGCTTCTACAGACTGAAGCTGAGACTCCCACAAAGATCTTTTATCAATGTTCTTTATTAGAGATGAGCGAACACTAAAATGCTCGGGTACTCGTTATTCGAGACGAACTTTTCCCGATGCTCGAGTGCTCGTCTCGAATAACGACGCTACAGGACCGGGTAAGTAAATGTGCCCCCATATGTATGTTGTATGTCACCCATTGTTCACAATTATACAACATAGCAAAGGTTCATTTACTCTGGGAACATTTTTTGTTGATCATTTTTTAGGTGTTTTTATACCTTCATTGGAGTCCACCTGGATGAATTCCATTGACTTGACATGATTTGGAAAGACACAATACTATCTATAAAAGATGTCCCAGCTTATAATGAATATTGGAGCATACAGCAAGCAATGGGGAGAAAAGATCTCTGTGTAGGTTTTAGAGACAGGATTATGTGAATGGAATGGTCTGGAGTAAGCTGCAAAAATGTCTATAGAATGTAAAGTTCACAAGAGATATGACCTCTACTCGTAATTCTTATCTACAAGACTTTTTAAACAATAGAAATCTTCATAGAGTGGGCTTTTCCACCGAGCTAAGTAGCTTATAGAGAAGGTCCTTAAGAGAAATCACCAATAACCCAAAGGTAACTCTCACTGAATCCAAAAATAATGTGTACTCCAGCAATCTAGGCTTTGTAGTGGCCAGATAGCGGCCCATACACATTAACAGATCCCTGAAAGTCTGTGTGACATCTGTTTAAAAAGCTCCAAAAGGACTCTAAGACTATTAGAAACAAGATTCTCCAGGTAGATGAAATTAATATAGAATTTTCAGTTCTAAGCATTATACCTGGAGGAAACCAGACATACCTAATACCATCCCTACATTGAAGAACGGTGGTGATGGCCTCATGCTGTCCCTGTGTGCATTTTGCGGGCTGCAAGCAGAGGAAACCCTTCTTGTGGCACCTCCAACATGGGCAGGAATAGATTTGTTTGTTTGGCTCACATCCAAAGAATATGGTTGTGTGCATGAGGACTTAGCTTCCCCTTACAACAAGACAATAACTCCAAGAGGACAGCCAAGACAACACTTGAGTGGATAAAGTAAATTGTGGTGAATGTCCTTGAGTGGTCGAGCTAAAGCCTAAACTTGAAAAAATCAAACATCTCTGGAGAGACATAAAAATGGTTGTCCACAGGCATTCCCTATCAAACTGACGGAGCTGTAGAGGATCTGCAGAGACTAATGGAAGAATATTCTCAAATACAAATGTACGTAGTACACCAACTGTGCTTTGTATTGCAGCTGAATGGAACTGAGCTAAAAAAAGGTCTTGTGACTGATGGATATAATGTCACTGACCTGAGAAATGGAAGTACAGCCAACTAGAGTGTCTTCTTTGTTTGGAGCTGCTAATTGGATGGGACACCTGATTCATCCAAACATTGAGCTTATATTGATAATGTAACCTATGGTTAGGCCACCAATATTTTAACCACTGAAAACTTTTTGCAACAACCAATGGACCTCTACATTTACCCATAACAGGATGGGGCCATGTTCACTCTTCCGCAGCTCCATCCCTTTGTCCATTATTATCACTAACTGGACTTTCCCTCTGGTCTACATAAATGTTGGGTCCTGTTCTGTAAGTGAAGCTAGTACAAAAACAAGCAAATTTTACTTCTATATTATTTATGTATTTTATCTATAACACCATCTGAAGAGCTGAATGTACATTTCAAGAAATTATTTTTATACTTTATATTCCCATTTGCTGTTTACACCATAAGCTTTTTCATCACTACATTTCAGTAAGCTTTTTCTTCCTTACAAACCGCACTTTTACATTTATGCAACACCACATAAAGTTGTCTTCCAATACTTAAAGATCACAGTTGTGCTTTCAGCACTTAGACCAATTAGTGCACATATCCCACACAGTACAAACACCATTTAATGTACTCCTGGGCTTATTTTATTTGTAATGATGACTATTTTACTATTTGTCACCATTAATTATTTACAATTCAAACAGCTGGAATGCACTATATCCACCCATAGATTGAGCTGTACTGGAGGACTCTTATGAGTTTCTGTTGTTTTGCATATTATGGGATAGCTAAAATTAATAAATATGATAAATATAAATATGAACCTTTAGGCTATATAAACCCATACATAAATAATTAGGGCAAGTAAGTATTAATATAGTTTAACCCCCTTACTGACACGCGGGTGAATGGAGAGATCCCACGGGCCAAGCCCTCTCCGTTGGCGGTAAGGGTTGCTGCACATTGCCGGTAACACCCGCGATCGGTTCTAGACAGTAAACCCATCCATCGCCGCCGGCAAAACTGACGGCGGCTTCAAAAGGGTGGCGGTGTCGCTCCCCGTGACGTCATCAGGGTGCAGTGATCTGTTGCCATGACAGCCTTGGGTCTTCCAAAGACCCAAGGCTGTGTGGTTTTAACCTATTCATTACAATGTGTGAATCGGATTAGGAGGAATATCCCCATATACTGCCATACTGTAGTATGTAGTACATACTGTAGTAAAAATCTTACTTCTTAGTAACAATTTGCATTTTAAAATACCGTATATACTCGAGTATAAGCTGAGTTTTTCAGCACAAATTCCCCATATAAAGTAAATGACTCTATAGTTTGCTGAGCAATAATAAGCAAGGGACTTTTTTATATATATCAAAAGCATGTATTTTATCATTTTAGTATGTTTTTAACTGCTTGACATATTTTTAACTGCTTATCTTTTTTATTGCTTAACATATTTTTTATGTAAAATGTCCTAGCATCCTTTTAGTAACATTACTGCATGTCTCTAGTTATTAATCAGGCATGGAAAGAATAAGTGGGAAGACAAATAAATTATATCACAATTTCATGATTTATTGAGGGAATAAAACTATACTTGTGACATCACTACTATGTACTGGCCAGGGCACTATACATATACTAGTATAAGGTATAGTGGAGAAGGTCCCGGTTTGAAATCACATTCTGCTCACAGATAACATTTTTATTATTTAACTCTCATCAAGAGCACGATGGTATGATGACAGGATGTCTGCATCCCACAGATCAGATATCGATGGCCTTTGAAAAGTGACAATCTGAACTCTTGGAAATAGAAAGTGTATATAAAAATCAAGTTTTTACTACAACTTTAACCCCATAGCGCAATAAGACGTACAATTAGGTCTTGCTGCGCATGGGGGAGCATTAAATTGTATACTGTGAGGGGCTGAGGAGTTATACTGTATAATGTGAGGGGCTGAGGGGTTATATTATATACTGTGAGGGGCTGAGGAGTTATATTGTATACTGTGAGGGGCTGAGGAGTTATATTGTATACTGTGAGGGGCTGAGGAGTTATATTGTATACTGTGAGGGGCTGAGGGGTTATATTGTATACTGTGAAGGGCTGAGGGGTTATATTGTATACAGTGAGGGGCTGAGGGGTTATATTGTATACTGTGAGG